>OY728159.1:183810046-184410046 GCA_963277665.1 Viscum album
GTGATTCGGTCGATGATCACCCAAATCGAGTTGTGATCCTTGGATGTATGCAGAAGACCCATCTCGAAGTCCATGGATATCCCATCCCACTTCCACTCCGGGACCTCTAATTGCTAATCCAAGCCGACTGGTACCTGGTGCTCTGCCTTCACTTGCTGACAAGTGAGGCATCAAGAGACAAACTCTGCTACTGACTTCTTCATACCTGGCCACCACTGCTATCATCGAAGGTCCTGGTACATCTTCACCACTCCAGGATGTAATGCTAGAGGGGATGTGTGAAAATCCCTCAACACATCCTTCTGAAGTGACACTGGCACCATAGTACGTCCTCTAAAGAGGATGAAGTGCTCCCTACCTTCAGAAAATCCATCAGGTTCCTTCCCTATAGATATCGGAGCACGTCGTGTCTCGCAGTCAGCGTCCCCATGCTGTGCTTACCTGACTCGCTGAAGAAGTGGGGAAGTGACTGTAAGAGACTGTATAAAGGATGATCTATCTCTATCCACAAAGGATATCTGTAAAGCAGCTAGCTGCTCTGTCGCCTCACCTAGCAGTTGTATACCAGACCTCCTGCTGAGTGAATCTGCAACAACGTTCCCCTTCCAAGGAGTATAGACTATCTCTAAGTCATAGTCCTAGAGGAACTCAAGACATCGTCACTATCTCAGATTCAGGTCATTCTGAGAGAAGATATACTTGAGACTCCTGTGATCAGATTACATGGTAAAACATTTTCCCATCAGATAGTGTTGCCACATCTTCAAGGAGAAGACCACTGCTACTAACTCCAGGTCATGGGTAGCATAGTTTTTCTCATGTTGTCTCAGTCTCCAATAACCATACACGATCACTGCTCACTCCTGCATCAGGATACACTTGAGTCTGGTCCCTGATGCGTTGTGGTAGACTATGTACCCTATGCCTTCCTCTGAAAGGCTCAAGATGGGGGCACTATTCAGCCTTTGCCTCATCTCCTAGAAGCTCTTCTGAAATCTCTCCAACCACACGAAGGGTTTCCCCTTCTTCATCAAGGCTAATAGTGGTGCTATAACTCTGGAAAAGTATGGCACGAACCTTCGGTAATATCTAGCCAAACCCCGGAAACTCTGTACCTCTGTCACACTCCTGGGTGGATCCCAAGAAAGTACTGCTTCAATCATTGTTGGATCTACTACAACTCCATCCTTCGAGATAACATGTCTCAAAAAGTGAACCTCTCAGATATAAAATTGGCACTTCGAGAGCTTACCATAAAGCTGGTGCTCTCAGAGTGTGTCCAGTACTACCTGCAAATGGTAGGCATGATCCTCCTCAGTAGTCGAGTAGATCATTATGTCATCAATGAAGACTACGAAAAATTGATCGAGATATGTCTAGAAGATCATGTTCATGAGTCCCATGAACACTGCTGGAGCTTTGGTTATGCCAAAAGGCATAACCAAGAACTTGTAATGGTCATACTGACATCTGAAGGTCATCTTCTGCACATCCCCATCTCGAAATCTGAGATGGTGATAGACTGATCTGAGGTCTATCTTTGAGAACCATCGCACTCCCTTCAGCTGATCAAAGAGGTCGTCAATCCTCAGGAGTGGGTACTTGTTCTTCAAGGTCACCTGATTCAGGTGATGGTAGTTAACATAGAGCCTCAATTTCCCGTCTTCCTTCTTGGCAAACAGAATCGGGGATGCCTAGGGAGAAACACTGGGCCTGATGAATCCCTTCCCCTATAAGTCCTCCAACTCTACCCGCAGCTCATGCATCTCGGCAGGAGCTATCCGATATACTGGAGTAGATATCGGTGCCGTCCAGGGGTACATGTCAATATAAAATTCCACCTAAATGCGAGGAGGTAGTCCTGGAACATTTTTAGGGAAGACATCCGCATACTGGTCCACCAATATAGGATAGCTCAGACTCTCAACATCAACTACTCCAAGGGTAAGGCATGCCAACTAATGAGTGATCGGTTGCACCATCATCCGAGTAAGTCTGTCCTGTGCTTCCAAGACTCCCTTCTCACCAGTGAAGGTGAACCTGGTCCCATCCATGCAGACACACCGCACTTTGTGCCTAATACAATCAATCTGAGCATGGACTGTAGATAACTAGTCCATACCCAAGATGACGTCGTAAGGCCTCGACATCGCTACGAGGAGATCCCAGCTGAAGCTCTCACATCCTAGAGTAAGCTCACACTGATAGCACCAACGCGTAATCATTGAGTCTTATCTCGTAGAAGTCTCTAGCTATAAGGATCAAGCCAACGGATCTGTCAGAATCTCCGAGCTCCGAATGAGGGAAGTGGAAATGAAAGAGTGATTGGCACCTATGTCAATAAAAACTGATTCTAAGTTGTATTAAACACTAATAATACCTTGAATCATCTCCATAGCACCATGTTCGTAAGCCTCAGCTGCCTGGAGCTGAACTATCGCATGTACATCTGATCCCTGTGGTTGGGGTGGACCTCCTGGTGGTGGTGGCGGTAACACCTTGAATCGTCATCCACCACCAACAGTACTACTAGATCCTCTTCCACGTATGCATGCTCCCAGCGGACCACCTCGATCGAACTTCTGCCTCTACCTAGGAGTTCCCTCAACTGTCTACTGATCGTCAATATGGCGGGTCGGACAGTCACAATCCATGTAACCCAACCCGCCACAAGAGTAGCATTGCCCGCTTCTGGCATGACTGGCTCTGTCTCATGTGCCCCACACAACTGAACATGTGTCTTGAGTTCGTCCACCAGATGGTATGGTCCGCTTGGACCTCTGTGAATTCTATCTACTGCCAGCTACAGAAGACTCCGTTGCATGTCGACTAGTGATGGGTCTCACTGCGGGTGACTGCTCAGCAAGGAAACTCTCAACTATGAGGGCTCTCTCTAACACCCCCACCTGCGTCGGGATGCTGAGGGAGATCATCGATGCTCTGATCTCTTGTCTGAGCCCCTGCTCGAAGGTCTGGGCCCTGAAGAATGGGTTTCATGCCATATCTGTAGAGTAGTGTGAGAGGTCGGTGAACCTCGCTGAGTACTATGCCACCATCATGCTACCCTGCTGTAGATATAGTAGCTCATGTATTCGTACCACACATAGGGTGGATAGGACAAACTCCACCCAAAACAGGCTCTCAAAGTCCTCCCAGAGTAGTGTCGCCTCGTCAATCACATGGAGCATCAGGCTCCACCATCTGTCTGCTTCTTCCTGAAGAAGACTTGCAACAAGGATCACTATAAGGTCGGCTTGTGTCCCAACTAGTCTGAAGACTCTCACCACAGCCTCCAGCCAATCCTCAGCTTCCTGTAGGTCCGTCTCACCCCTGAACCTAGGTGGCCTCTGGCACTGGAACTCATGCAACGCGCTCATGAGGTGTGCACTCTTTGCTGCTAGGGATGGTGGCATCAGTTCCCCAACGGGTAGTGGTACTGCTGGTGCCTCTGCTGGGAAAGGGCCCTGCACCGAGGCCTCGTCACTCAGTGGGCTATCCGTATGAATAACTCTCAAAACCCATGCTGGCTATCTGCATGGATGCATACTGAAAAGAAATAGGTGATCCATGGTTAATAAGTTATACCTGGTGATCTGACTGAAGATATCACAAATAAAACTCTTGAAAACACACACGAAATCAGTGTTTTCATGCACTGAGTCAGAAGTCAGTAGTCAGGGTCCTGGTGTAAGGATACGTTGGCTGCCGCACCAACACTGGACTCCCTAAACTGAGAACCACACATAGTACCCTTAACACTAGTGCTTCATAGAAAAAAAAAGATCATAGTCATATGTTCTACAGTAGAACTGACTCCTTTGATACCAATTTTTCACAACCCGTCCCCCGAGGCCCGTGCGGTGACTACCCCAAGCCCGCCTTCCATAGGCAAGGGGCTGGTGACTAGCACTAAATGCGTAATTCCCTAAAACCAAGAAGGCATTTCCTTTATATAGAGTAACCTCACATAATAGAATATGAGCTGAAAGAAAAACACAAAGTAAGCTGTATACAAAAGAGTGCTGAAAAAGTAGAGGTCGGAAATACAAGCCCAACAGGAAAGTAAAAGTACAACTGAAAATAAAGTACAACTTAAGAAAAGTAAAGCAACCACAGGGTTTTCCTCCAAGGTTCCTACCGAAAAGGTATGAACAGATCGATTCCTCAGCACTCCATGTCCGTCAGTCTCCTCTGTGCACCAACTTGTCGTAAGGTCCACCTCCGGGTACCGTCCATTCCTGCTACTCTTCCTCAGTGAGCATTGTCCGTCATCTGCATCCAATACAACAAGGTGCGGGCATAGCCCGTGTAGGGGTGAGTATAACAATACTCAGTAGGGACCTCGAGACCCTCAAGGTATCACAAAATCCAACAAGGATAAATCACAAAGTATGAAATTATTAGATAACCCCACTTAGGTATATGCCCATACATATACATAAATCATCAAGTAATCCATCTCAATCACGAGGAAACACAAGAGTTACTGGATCAGCTCACAGAAGTATACAACTTATGCAGAGAGATAGAGATGATCAGATATAGCCACTGAATCATCGAAGCTGCCGGACCCACACAGGATCCAGGACCAGCAGTTGGAACTGTGGGACCTACATAGGATCCAAGACCAGCTATTCTGTCGGACCAACACATGATCCAGGAACAGAAGTTAGAACTGTCAGACCCACATAGGATCTAGGAACAGTAGTTAGAGTTGTCAGACCAACACATGATCCAGGAACATAAGCTAGAACTATCGGACCAACACATGATCCAGAGCAGTTGTTAGTGCACAACCAGCCACAAGGTTTCCACAAAGCACACTTGAGTCCGAGAGGGTTCTCTCTTCAAGCCAAGTATTGACACATAAACTACTACTAAGTCCCAAGAATAATTATATCAAAGGTCCATCTCATCATAGGGGTCTCAATGCAATAGATGGCGTGTCAATCAGACACCCGATCTGTGAGTTATTAGCATTTTCGTTCTGAGGGTCCGGTTGAATTTATGTTTGATCCAACCAAGCCATACCCCAACTATGTCCAAACCTCAAGTGTAGTATACGAAAATAACCATCTTTATCCAAGCATTATGTTGTCGTAGACGGTTAGTCAATCAGACACTCTTAGCCCATGTTATGGGTGAAAAGGTGAAATCGGGTCAAATGAGTCAGGGTCCGGTCTGGCCCAGTCGGACCAATCCGGCATAACCCAGGTCCGTACTGGTGTCCGACCCCGTCTGCAGGTCCGACCTGGTCCGTGGTTCTGACCCGGTCCGTGGTCCAACCCGGTCCGAGGGGGCGGCCCGGCCCGCGGGGGCGGCCCGGCTCGCGAAGGCGGCCCGACCCACGCTGGCAGACCGGCCCGCGTTGGGTCCGGCCTGCACAGGGTCCGGCCCACGCAGGGTCCGGCCCACACTGGGTTCGACCCGCACTCATTTCGGCCCGCACTGGGTCCGTCCCACGCTGGGTCTGGCTCGGCGGCTCGCGGGGGTCCGCCCTAGCCGCGTCTAGGGGGAGTTCGTGTCCCCTGGTTCCTGAACGGCTTAGCCATTCGGGTGAGTGGAACCGGTGTCAGGCTAGTGTTGGTGTATCACGTAGGACCCAACAGGGTCTTGATGTTTCTGGCTGGCCGAGCAGCTAGATGACACCTCGCGAGGTGCCAATTGTGTCGCGCTTCTTCTGGCAACCCGGCGACTCGGGCCGCCGGACCTCTTCGCGGCTGGGCTCGATCCAGTTGATGCTGCACCGCCACGGCCAGTGGTCGCAGCCCTCTTTCGATCCACCGCTCCACGCTGGTTATGTCGCGCCTTCCCGGTCGACCCAGCGGCTTGAGCCACCAGTTTCTTTCACGGCCGGCCTTGCATCGGCCACTGCAGCACTGCTGCACCCCTGTGGCCAGGATCAGCGGCTACACTTCCGGCGGCGCGGTTGCACTGCCGCCACCACGCGATGACGCTCGTCGGTTCCATCCGCCGACGATATTTCTATGGGTCACCGGACAAGTTTTGGTGGCTCGTTTCTCATTCTGGTAGAAGTCACGCACTCCTCGGGACGTTTCCTTTGATCCGCAAACATTTTTGACAAGAGTGGATCATTCCGGTCTCATGCCACATTTAGCGTCAATTCCCACAAAAAAGGCGGAGGGTTCGGGCCATGTTTGTTCGGCCCACGCCCTTCGGGTTAGGGTGATATCAAGCATATTTGAATTCTAAACGATGACAGAAAACGATGAATGAGGAACAACAACAATGTTCTAACCCCTACCTTGTATCATTCGTTGGTAGTGATGAGGAGGAAGTATGGACGTTGTTCGTCGTAGGTGAGGATGTCCTACTTTGGGAGGATATCCCGATGAAAAAAGGGCAAAGAAGGTCGGCGTTCTACGTTGGCGTTATTCATTGGAGAGCCTTTCCTTATTGGCATTCTATCTCTAAGAGCTCCTCTTCTCCTCAATACTCATTTCTAACAAAAGAATTACCCCCCCCCCTGAAATAATAGATTATGTGGTCTATTATGTTCGTTGGCATAAATTCAAAATGATGAATTTAATTAATTTATGTGGCTTAGTTATTTAAATGGGGTGGGTTGGCAGCATTAATTGTAGAGGAAATCTAGAGGCTCCCCCTCATTAATGTGGGGAGTTCTAGATTTGAAGTGGTCTCGGGTGGTCCCCAACACATTAAGCCCACATGAAGATGGGTTTTAGACCTCAGGTGGGCCCCACCACCATAACTTCTCATGGGAGGTTAAGGCGTGGTGGTCCCCACCTCCAGCCTCCCCTTGGAGGTTTTAACCAACTAAAAATAAAAATAAAGCTACAACTTTAATTTAATTTAATTTATTCATAAAAACCCACAAACTAACATTCATTCCCGACCATCTATCGTCGAGGTGAAAGTCTTCTTAAGCGAATATCGGCGCTGCGAGTTCAACGGTGCCCTCAAATTTCAGTTCTGAGCACCAGTTCAAAAGTTATAAAATCTCACTCGTACGTTTACTAAACATGCCCGAACAAAACTTCAGAAATTGATTCTGGGCACTATGGGCCTCAGAATCATGTGATGTCAGTTTTTGCATACTCGTAAAATTCCCACGTATTTAAGAAAAAAATCCACGGAATTTATGAGCCTTTACACCTCTATATTATGATTTTTCATTTATGTTTTCTTATAAAATGATTTATGAAAAACTTTGGGTGGTAAATCTGATATCATATGTAATTAAATTATTATTTGATCATAAATTTTATTATGTTAAGGTAAAAATATCGAATATGATCTCATGATTTTGAAATGGGATAAAGAGTTTATTTTATTCTTTTTATATGTCCCTTAATTATATTTTTGTTATCACCTAACATTATCAAATATTTGTCACATGTTTTAAGGATGAGTAGAAATAATGATGAAGACTTGTTTAAAATTGTTAATATTTTTCATGAAAATAAATCATATTTTGTTTTAAAAGTTTTTTATTGTGAAAAATTAGACACGAAGTTGAAGTGACCAATTTTTAAATAATGATTTCATTATATTAGATTTATGACCTAATTATCTAAAACTCTAAAATTAAAATGGACTTTAGGAATGTAGGAAAATTAAATCTTGTTTAAAAATTAAATTATGTGTTGAATAAGGATCAAATCCTTATAGTTGGAATTTGTAACACCCCAAGATTTTGTGAAATATTTTTTAAAATGAATTTAATATTTTTGATATTTTTTGTTACTTGAAACACTACTTTTAGTATGTGTTACACACAACACTGAGTTTAAATGAAACATGATATATTATTAAAATATTATTATTTAAAATGATAGTTATCAGTTAGCCAATAGAATGGTGATTATGAATGGGATTAAAAAAATTATGAAAATATATGTTTTAAAAATATATATATAATGTATTTTTTTGGGACACATTAATTATAAATGAAAATAAAAACTATTTGAAAATGAAGGAAATATTTTTCTGAAAGAATATTTTTTTGCGCACAAACATGTTTTACCTCAATAAATTAATAAAAACACTTCTGTGAATGATTTTAATTAAATTTATATATTATATATTAAATAAACCCTTTAACATTTATCTTATGTGTTTTATAGAAATGAGATAAGAATAAATCCAATTTATTCTTAAAAACTATAGTTTCAAAAATAATCAATTTTTTCGCATTTTGTGCACATATTTTAAAATGAATTTTTTAAAACTCTAGAAAATTAATTTGAAAAAATAAATTTATTTTTTAAATCATAATTTCAAAATTATCTTAGGGTGAATTTTTTATAATTTTCTGAAAAGAGTAATTTTTTTATGAATTGTGAAAATACTAGATTTTAATTGAAAACTGTCTTTTCATTTAAATAATTTATAAAGTTAAATTATATTTTAAATTGTTTTTAAATTAAAATTAATTCAATTATATATATATATATGAATTCAATTTAGTTCATTTTAATCTTTTTAAAATTTAGTTTTGATATAAAAAATCCATAAGCTTTTGAACATTATCTCTTTAAAAAAACTCATTTTCGCATCACATCTTTGGGATTAATTTTAAATTAAAAATTTATAATTATATAAGTTTAATTTGAAAAAATGGATTCCATATTTTAAATTTGGATGTTTTATATTATCTAATATGTTCAAATTTATTTTTGACCAAAATGAATGGTGAAAATAATAAAAATTAATTACCATAGTTAAGGTAAAAATGGGTTTACTAGGGTATTAAACTACAAAATAATGGTTAAAATGAACTAAAAACTTGTATAAAATATATTTTATAGTCATATGTATACCTTTTAATTTATAATTATTGATAATAATCCATTTTGGATGCTTTTGGTATGTAAAAAATGTGGGTACACCTTTTTCTTTTCAAAAAATTACAAGTGTGGCACTCACCTCACTTATAAAAGTCCACCCCATATGCTCTCTTCTTCACACCATAAAACATTTTTGGTTTATATAATACGTACCCAAATACCTTAAAAATATCCCTCCTATCATTCTATAATCCTTATTTCATGTATAAATCCAACCTGTGAAGGATTTTAGTGCAAACCAAAGGAAGATACCTGAAGAAGTGGTAACGCTCTTCAACAAGCGTTTTTATTTCTCATTTCTTCCTCCACCTCCTTATTTTAATATTAAAGATTGATAATATAATAAAATAAATGTATTAAATATACCTATATTTTCATTTTTATTTTCGTGACCTAAAACCATATCCACTTATATCAAATGGGTTATGAATTCATTATTCTTGTGTAAGGCGGACTACCACATCGCGAACCAATGTCATTCATTTTTCCATTAACACCTCTCATGAATTAGTATGATGATGGATATAAAATATATATATATATATATAATAATAATAATTGTACCTATTTATTCATTATATCATATATAACTTTTTTACATTTCATTCCATAGGGTATACGATAACGTCGCTCATGTGTTCGATATACTACTGCCTTAGGAAATAATGTGATTCATTTTCACTAACACTTTGCATAGAATCTAATAAGTATAAAATTAATAAATATATGTCACATACATTAAATAATTATAATATTCATGACATATTTATCATTTTTAAAAGATAATCTATCATTTAATTTCTTTCCTTTTCACTCACTGAAAGATGATAGCGTCGTCCATGTACATGTGGACTACCACCTTCACAAAGTGATATGACTCTCTTTTTTATCACCAAACCACAAGGATGATATTTATAAGTATATTTAATTAAATGTTATTTTATTTATGATATTATTATAATTATTTAAATATTAAATATTACTTACCTACTTTCCATAATTATCATTGAAAAATGGAAATGTTACTCAAGCGTACGTACGACTTATCGTCTGTATAATCATAACATACTTCATTTACCAAAACCATATTTAATGATTGGTATAAAAAGTATAATTTATGTATGAATATGATAATTATTTCATTATTATTATTATGTAGATTATTTAACCATGATAAAAGTAAGATGAAACAAAATAAAAAGTCAAAACATATATGAAAAACAAATCAGTTATTACCAAAAACGTGATTTTAAAATGGAATTGTTGATAAAAAGGTGATAAATGGTCATAATTAAATAATATATGGTATTATATAAATAATTTTTGATATATAATATATTTATAATAAACTTATATTTATTATATAGTTGGTTCACATGTGTATGAAGGAAGTTGAGACTTAAGGTGATGGGTTTCTATTCTCTATTTTATTTTTCGTAGATATATGAAAATTCACCACTAATTTATTTTATGTGGTGTATATATGGACCCATTGACATATTTTATCATTAATATACTCATTTTAATGATAATAAAATGTTAATTTTATTCTATTATTTATTTTTTCTTACATCTCAAAATATTACTAAAGGGGTAAGGTATTTTTCATCTCACTTTTTGATTCCATAAGACACATGCCATATTTACCACCTATTTATTTTTTGTGGGGTGAATAATGCCTATAAAATTATTTTATGATTAATATACTGAAAATTATTATGATTTACATAACCATTTTAGAAACCCTCTTTCAAGAGGTTTACAGTTCAAAAGTTACCAATATGGTAATGGATTTTTGTCTCACTTTTCTTTCTTTGGGCATATGTTTTATTATGAACTTCTATTATTTTATGAGGTGTATATGTATCTAATTTGAAAAGTAATATCATGAATTTATTTATTCTCATTATACTCTATGTTTCATTTAAATTTATTTTTTCTTGGGGCTTATGATTCAAAGTTACAAAAGTTGTAAGGGTTTTATGTTACAATCTCATCATTTATCAGGAATGTTCATGATTATGCTTACAATAATGAAATATTAAGATATATTTATAAATAAACTCATGAATCTTCTTATCCAATGGTTATTTCATGAGAATACATTTTTCCCTTAATTTTCCTCTCTTTATTTATTCAGGAGTTCAAAATAATATTTATAAGAATAATGGTCTTTATTTCTCTCTTCAGTCAAAATCTCTATTTATTCTAAAACCATGTTTTCTAAAAATATTTTAATTTTTTTTAACATTATAAACATTATTTTTCAAAGATATTTTTACCCATGTTTTGATTTTTATAAAATGTTTTTAAAGGAATATTTATATTATTTTCCAAACAATTCCTATTTTGATCTTACCCAAAATGTGAAAGGAGTCTTTATTTTAACGTGTATAGAATTAAAGTAATTTCATCTCATCATGACCATTATTTTATTTGAATATTAATTTATAATTTTTCAAGGTTATTTTAAAAGAAAAAAATTCAAAAAAAATTATTCTTTAAAAAAAATGTCAAAGTGAAAAGGATATTTTTCTCAAGAAATGATTTAATTTTTTTAAATCATACTTTATAAGTTTTCATGTTTATTTTAAAATAAAATTATTTATAAAATATTTTATAAAGTTTAGTTTTAAAAATGTTATTTTCAATTAAAGTTTATTTTCCTCAAGAAATGTTCTATGTGATTTTTATTTCAAAATAATTTTCCATATAATATGACATCCTTTGATATTACTTTATAAGGATACCATTTCTTTTATTTCTTAGAATGGTTTATGTTTATTATAAAAATATGTTTATGAAAACCATATATTTTCTATGGGTTATGTTATGATGAAATTATTAAATGATTATGGAACACGTTTCTTTTCCTCAAGTTATGTTATGATGACATGTTTTATAGAACCCATTTATTTATAGGTTTCAGGCATAGTAGAAGTGTGTGTTTGATGTTGCCCAAAATTTCTTTTTCATGATCGATGATCAATCTGAGATATAAATGATGATAAAGTTCAAGATATACAAAATTGGATCAAAGAAAAAAGATAAGGGAAATCACTCCAGAATGAGAGGGAGGATCATCACATACTATTTATTATTAATTTAATTAAATAAAGAATTACCTTTAAGGAATTATTTATTCATTGATGGATTAGGTGATAGATTTTTGGTGCACCATCATTGAGTTATATAAACCATGTGTAGGTTTTCTCTAGTGGTGATCCACAAGTGTTCCATGAGTCTCCAAGCGCCACTAAAGGAATATGCAGGTGAAATCATGGTAGATCCTTGTGTTTTCATTGTATTCCTTTGATCGCTTTGAGAATTGCTTCTAAAGCATTATACTTGATTCGGTGGAGGATAATTTATCTTCATTCTTAGGGGTGTTCTTGGAGAAGGGAGCTCTCTAGGCTTTAGAGGATTCTCCAAATCTGTTCTGCACAACCAATAAAAAATGAATTGGCTTAATGAGAAAATAACATAACTGGGTTTATATATGGTTTGGATTAAAATAAAATAATTACACTAGTGCCCTTAATTATTTATTTAATCCTAGGGAAACCCCATATCAAATAATAATAATATCATTATTTTTCAACATGCGCTTAACTTGTAAATTATAATTAAATATTATTTAATCAAATAATATTAAATATTTATTATTTCTCACAAGACCTAAAAACCCAGTCTACCTTTCCTCTATAATATTTATCGGACCTTGAATAATGAATATTTATTTATTAAATAAATATCACTTCATTATTCACTAATAAATTAATAAATATTATATTTATTAAATAGAAAATAAATATTTATATGTGATCAAGCATACATAAATAATTATTAAACCATGTATGGAAATAATTTTTATTCAACCTGTTAAATAATAAATAATAATATATATTATTTAAATGATATTTTGGATACACTTATTTTGTGACCCTCTATGCCTCTTTCTCAGTGGTGTTAGGAAAAGAAGCCTAAAGTCCAAGTTTAGCATCAAGCAACACACTAAGGAACCCATGGAGAAAAAATTTAATGCTACAAAAACATGTCACCTCATACGAATGCTTACTCAATAATATAATCCCTTTATATTGATATCTCTAATCAAGCAGGTTGCATGTTGGTGCCATCATCATATGTGCTCGATGTCTCTTTCTTTGACTTCCCATAAAATGAACTTGCCTTTAGAACACCATGGCCAAGTATTTATTTAGGCTATATTATTTCTATCAAAGGACCTAAGATATCAAATTCTGTTAAAAAATAAAATGGAAAAATCCTTTCTTGAATTATTAATTAATACAATATTACTCATGATGCACCCAACATATCCTACTTCACTATGAATTGGTCACCAAGCAGCGGTTTGGAGAACAAATGACGGTGGGCACAGATCTGGTCATGGTGAGGATCTATGGGGTGTATGGTTGTAGGCCAAATCTAGGCCTACGAGTCATTTACTAGGCCTTGGGCCTCTGATATTATTTTTTTCTTGGGTCTATGGGGATTTGAGCCCATGTTTTATGCGCTTTTTAATATAATTTGTGCCATTGGGATTTTAGGCCACTGTATTTTAAGGTCTTTGTGCCTATGGATCTTCAGATTTGTGATGGGTTCCCCTTTATCCCATTTTAAAATGGGTTTGTGTTTTTCACTTTTTAAAAAAAGGGGTGTGCCCCCAACCTTCCTATCATAAGGACCAATACATACGTCCGTAGATAGGAATATCCAATGACCCATATAAATGTGGATTTCCAACAGGCACATCTTGTTCTTATAATATCCTACTAGATATTACCAAAGGTGTACACCATGAGAAAGTTCCTCAAAGTCCTATGAGTCTCCACCCCTGATAACTTGTTTCATTTTTTTACCTCAAATGATATTGTCCTGCTATAGAACATTTATTCAATAATAGTTTCATAGCACTTCCAAGTTCTCATTATAGTGGGGAACTACTATGAAATTTTAGTGCGACAGCAACTCTTAGGACATTATCGCATACTATGTAATATAGAAGAACAATCATGATGTGATAAGTAGTTTATTAATATAAAAAACAATGAATACATTTTTATCATAAGGTTCACCTAAGTTGGTTCTAGGGAACCAACTCCAATATTCTTTTAATAGATTCTCATATGATGAATTTTCTATGATCTTATAGTGTATTAACATATGGATTATGTGATGTGTGGGACTTATATCTCCCTCTAATTCATTGGGTAATGATTAATATTATAAGAGAATAAATCATACACATGAGGTTATAACAAGCCCAAAATTGGGTACATAGGAGGTTTTTCTAATCCCAAAAGAGGGTACATAGGAGGTTATCCCAAGCCCAAAGTAGCTACACGGGTGGTTAGCCCAATCCTAACATGTTATGAATTTCTTCATGGGTATCCTTAACATAATATTTTCAATGACTATTTTTATGTCACAATTCTATGCCTTGTGCCAATTTTACACTCTCATGGCTCATGTTCTTTGATTCACTTATGATTCATGTCTTATGAACTGCCAATATTTATACCACAACTCGAGATTGTGATCTTTGAAATGAAAGGTATGGTTTTAAAATGTTATCATCTTGTTCTTATACCCTTTTTTCATTTATGCTTACATATCTCACTTTTTTACCCTTACCGAGCATCTAAACTCATCCTTTCTTATGTTTCCTTTCCCCATGTTATGATAAATGGTTTTCTGTAGGGAATGTTTGCAAGGTGTACTAAAGGGGAAGATATTTATGGTATATGTTGAATATATTTCACCAAATTAGAATATTTTGTACCTATTATCCAAATTCACTATACTATTATGGTCCTCAAGTGTGTGTCTATGTACATTATTGAATATTTATCTAAAAAGAGGTAATATACATGTATGAAAAGTCTGGTTCATCATAGTTGGTATCAAAGGAAAGGTTTAATTAACCTTTTAGAAATAGGATGATAAAACTTTAATGAGATACCTAGGGATATTTCAAAGGATATATCTAGAGATTTATCTAAGGGTCATCATAAGGTTGAGTCAAAGTATAGGAAAATGTCCAGGAATTATGGTAAAGTGTGGAGAAAGTGGTTTCCAAAAAATTACTTCCCTGTCTTGATATAAAAAAGTGGATACAACTCTAGAATAGAGGAACCTAGGGGTAATGACTCCAAAAAGGTTACATTGTTCTAGAGTCAATCGTAACCTAGTTTAAAAAAATGGGTCTTGCTGCACATTTGGTTTGACACTCCCATGGGATATGCTTTAGAAATTAACATATTCTTTATAAACCAATATGAAGGATTTAAATAGATGTTTAATATGAATAACCTATGATAAAACTATGGTTTTATAGATTAAAAATAATTTTCCATGATTTAGACATCCTATAAGTGATTTTCATGATTATTGGTTTCCTATTATGATTATTGTTTCTCACAATATGATTTTTAGTTTTATTCAATAGTGGGAACCTGAAGTAACTAGAGTAACATTGAATGTGACATACAATTTTTTGAGGATAATCCAAATGAAATAATTATTGGAGTGAAGGATATTATGATTATTCATAATTAGTTATCACAGAACATTATTAAAAATATGCACCTTAACCAACTCTCAGACTCACCAAAGAAAATAATAATAGAATTAACTGAGAGTTTTTGTAGTGGAGACTATGAAGGAAAGAAGATTAAGTTTATTATATGTAAAGAGTATGGAAAGAAGAAATTGAGGGAATGTCTTAGAAGGATAATAAGTTTTTTTAGGTGTGGGAAATAAGGGAACAAATTAAGTAACTACAAAGGAAAAAATGAAAAGTTCTCTTAACAAAATGGATGATAATAATGGTATCCCTAAGGTATCATATATTATTGAATTTTTAAATGTGTAAAGTATAGTAATTATGAAAATCGATTTCCTAAGAGAAAATCTCATGAAGAGAATTAGAAAATTTGTATGAGTAATGGTTATATTGTTGATGAAGAATATACTACAAATGACATATGAAAGAAAATAAGTGTTAACAAATAAGACTATGAATCATAGTTAATGGTTTGATAAGGAAGTGGGGTGATTAAATTGATTGTGTATTGGAATTCAAGAATTATGTTACATCAATCATGAAATATAAAAGGATTTTTTAGTATAATTTTTTGTTAAAGATATGGAAGAATTTATTGAATAGTACTAATAACCTAAAAAAAATGATTTAATGGCTAGGTAATATTCTATGGAAAACACGTGATTAAGGTAGTATAACCATTAATATGTTCCTGAGGTTGAGAAAATTTTGTTTATTTTGGATAGAGATGATTTATATAGATAAATTAAATTGGATAGTATCTAAAACCTTGGAAGTGATAAATAGTTTGTTGAAAAATTGGTTTTTGTTATAATTGATAGAGTTACAATGATATCGGAACTATGGAATATGTTTGATAATATATGGTTTTATTCAAGGAATGAGGAAGTATGCATGTTTTCACTGAGGTTTTATAGTAATTATGGTTATTAAGAAGATTTAAGAGAATATATGAACAAGGTATTCACATTTAGGGCATGTAACCATTAAGAGCTACTTAATTATATTTGGTGAATTAATATTGATTTTAGGGAATTTAGTGGGTTTTTTAAATTTTAAAATTTGGAAGGTTCGTAAGGTTAACCATTTATGGAATGTTTTAAGTTGAACTTTGGATGAGGCTTTAGAGATCAATGTATTACTTCTCCATATAAAGATTTATCCATATTATATAACTAGTGTTAACTTTTTTTTAACAAGAGATATAAGGAATGACTTATCATTATTTTATAGAGTTTATTTAGTGCTTCAAACATAAAAAAAATCATCTCTTAAAGTAATATATTAAGTGGAAATTGATCATGGTACATCCAAAGGATGAAATTATGCCTATGAAATAAAAAGATATCAAGTAAGTACATTTTTATAAATTCTCAGTATAAATGGAAAACAAATTCCCCAAAAGTAGGAAAAGGGTCTTGAAATAAAATATTGTCCTACTACCATCATTTTTTATTATATAAATGACCTTTTTTATGCCTCATTAGTTTTAGATTTTTGGTTGTTAACTTTCTTCTGACCATTTTCTCTATCACCCTCTATCAGTATTTTGGTTTTAGTTTTCTATTATATGGTCGTGTTTTTACTTACCACTTATGTTATCCTATTTTGAAACCTAGTATGCTTTATTCATGATAACTTTCTCACATCCCTTTCTCTTTTTCAAGATGATGTTTTATTAAACCTTTTTACGATGTGGGTTTCTATGAAGGAATTTTTAAATGTGTAACCATTGAGGTCAGAGATGAATTTTGAGGATAAAATTTATTTTAAGGAGGGTACAATGTTACACCCAAAAAATTTGTGACATAGTTTTTTAAAATGAATTTAATATTTTTTATATTTTTTATTTCATGTAACACTAAGTTTATCTTTCTTTATATGCAACATTGAGTTTAAATAAAACATGACATACTACTAAAATATTATTATTCAAAATGAAAGTTATCTCTTTACTATTGGAATGGTGGGTATGAATGAGATTAACTAAATTATGAAAATATATGCTTTATAAATGTATATAAAATGAATTATTTAGTGACCAATTAATTATGAATGAAAATAAAAACTATTTGAAAATAAAGAAAACAATTTTATGAGGATCTATTTTTATGTGAACAGATGTGTTTTACCACAATAAATTAAGAAAAAATTTGAATGATTTTAATTAAATTTATATAGTATTTATTCAATAAAATATTTAACATTCATCTAATGTGTTTTCTAGATAAGAGATAAGAATAAATCCAATTTTACGCTTAAAATAGTATTTAAAAAATTGTTTTGTCAACTTTTACACACTTATTTTAAAATTAATTTTTGAAAATTTTAGAAAATTAATTTGAAAAAATAAATATCATTTTTTAAATCATAATTTCAAGATTATCTTATGGTTAATTTTTTATAATTTAATAAAAAGTGTAATTTTTTTATGAATAGTGAAATACTGATTTTTAATTGAAAAATGCATTTTATTTAAATTATTTATAAAGTTAAATTATATTTTAAATTGGTTTTAAAATCAAATTATTTAAATTATATTTATATTAATCCAATTTAGTTCATTGAAATTATTTTTTTTATTGATTTTTTACATAAAAACTTTGTAAAATTTTGAACATTTTCTCTTTAAAAAAACTTGATTTCTCATCGCATCTATGGGATTAATATTAAATTAAATTTTTACACTTATGTAAATTTAATTTGAAAAAATGTATTAAAAATTTTTAATCAGGATGATTTATATTATCTAATAATTTAAAATTAATTATTTTTCAAAATTAATAATGAGAATAATAAAAACCAATTATAGTGGTTATAGTAAAAATGGGTTTATTGTGGGGGTTAAGCTAAACATATAAGGGTTAAAATGACATAAAAACTTGTATAAAATATTTTTTATAGACATAATTAGACCCAATAATGTCTAATTATCTATTATAATTCTTTTTTTATCCTTTTTTAGCTGTAAAATGTGGGTACACCACTTTCTTTTCAAATAATTACAAGTGTGACACTCACCTCACTTATAAAAGGCCACCCCCTCTTCTCTCTTCTTCACACCTTCAAACCCTTTTGGTTCATCCAATACCTGAAATAATTACTTAAAAAAATTCATTAATCTCATTAAATAATCCTTATTTTGGGTATAAATCCAACCTAGTAATAATTTTGATGCAAACCTAAGGAGGATACCAGAAGAAGATATAATGTTCCTCAATGAGTGTTTTTATTTTATTTCTTCCTCCACCTCCTAAAATTATTATTAAGCCATTATGATAAAATAAAATAAGTTTATTATGTATACTAATATTTTTTTATGTTAAGTTAATGACCTAACAATGTCTCCACTTACATCAAGTTGGTTACGAAATCATCTTTCTTTTATATGGAGGAATATCACCTCACGAACCGATGTCATTCATTTTTCTGTTATCGACTCTCATGATTGGGTATTATGATGGGTATAAAGCATATATTTTATATTTATAAAATTATTATACCTATTTATTATTTATATAATATATTACTTTTTTACTTTCTATTCTATATGGGATATGATAACATCGCTCGTGTGTACAGTGGACTACTTCCGTGCGAGGCGATGTGATTCATTTTCACTAACACTTTACCTGGAAGATAATAAGGATAAAATTAATGAATATATGTGATATACATAAAATAATTCTTATATTTAAGAAATATTTATAATTATTAAAATATAATATATCATTTTCTTTCTTACCTTTTTCATTCACTGAATGGTAATAACATCGTTCATGTACGTGTGGACTACCGCCTTCACGAGGTGATGTGAATCACTCATTTTATAACCACACAACATGTATGATATGGATATTTATATTTAATGAAATAATATTTTATTTATAATATTATTATCATTATATAAATTTAAAATATTACTTACCACATTTCCATAATGATCGTTGAAAAATGGAAATGTTACTCATGCGTATGTACGGCCTTCCATCTCTATGATTTTAATGTACTTCATTTCTCAAAACCATATTTAATGATTGGTATTAAAAGTATATGATTATTATTTTTGATATTATGTAACCAAGATCAAATTAATAGGTCAAAAATAACAAATCAAAAAATATAGGAAAAACAAATCAGTTATTAACCAAAATGTGATTTTAACAAGGAATTTTTAATAAATTGGAAATAAATGGTAATAAGTAAATCATATATGATATGATATATATAATTATGGTTATATAATATACATATAATAAACTTATATTTTTTATATAGTAGTTTCAAATGTGTACGTAGGAATTTGAGACTTAAGGTAAGGGATTTGTATTCTCTCTTTTATTTCTAGGAGACATATTAAAATTGACAAATAATTTATTTTGTGTGGTGTATATACTACCTATTTGAAATGTTATATCATTAATCACATAATTTTCATGACATTAAAATTTTCATTTTATTCTATTTTTTATTGGGGCTTATGTTTCAAAAGATTACTAAAGCGGTAAGGGATTTCCATCTCACTTTTTACTTCTGTGAGACACATGTCATATTCAACACATATTTATTTTATATGGTGTGAAAAATACCTTGGAATTTATTTTATTACTATTCTCATTAAATTTATTGTGATTTACATATCCATTTTAGTTCCTCAAATTCAATAGTTTTACGATTCAAAAGTTACCAATGTGTTAACAAATTTTTGTCTCACTTTTCCTTCTCCGAGATATATGTTATGTCATACACCTATATTATTTTATGAGGTGCATATACAGACCCTTTGAAATGTAATATCATGAATTTTTTTATTCTCATAATAATATATGTCTTATTTAATTTTATTATTTCATGGGGCTTACGATTCAAAGTTACTAAAGTGGTAATCATTTTATATTACAATCTCATCGTTTATCAGGATTGTTCACAGTTTTGATTCCAATTAGGAAATATTATAATATAATTATCAATAAACTCATTAATTTTATTATCCTATATTTATTTCATAATAATAAATTTTTCCCTTGATTTTCCTCTCTTTATGTAAATAATATTTCAAAATAATATTTTTAAGAAAAATAGTCATTATTTCTCTCTTTGGTCGAAAACTCTTTCTTCCAAAATCATGTTTTTTAAAAATGTTTTTAAAAATGTTTTTAAATTTATTAAAATGATTTATTAAAGAAATTTTTACAATTTTTTTTATTTTTACAATTTTTTTTAAATTAATCTTCGTTTCCTTTTCCTAATAATGTATGTTTAGATTTTATCAAAAATTTGAAAGGAACCTCAATTTTAACATGTATGGAAATAATGAAACTTCTCATTATTATAGCCATTATTTTATTTAAAGAATAATTTATAATTATTTAAGTTTATTTTAAAATAAAAGGATTTTTAAAATGTTTTATGTTATAAAAAAATTAAATAGAAAGTATATTTTCCTAAAGAAATGGTTTAAATGATTTTTAAATATTCATTTATAAGTTTAAAAGTTTATTTTCAAAGAAAATGATTTCAAAAATACTTTATAAGGTTTATTTTTAAAAAATTATTTTCAAAGAAATTTTATTTTTCTTAAGAAAAATTCCAAGTGATTTTTCTTTAAAAATAATTTTTCATCTAAGATGACATCCTTTCATGATACTTATAATTTTCTAGGGATATGATCCAAGGATGACATTCTATTTCTTTCCCAAAAAAGTTCATTTTTATAATTAAAATATTTTTATGAAACCCATATATTTTCGCGGGTTTATTTTATGATGAAATGATTAAATTGGTATGAAAATTTTTTCTTTTCCATGGGTTATGCTATGATGACATGTTTTATGAACCCAATTTATTTTTATGGGTTTTAATGTTATGAATGTTCTATGATATTTTTTAACATAAAAATATGGATTATATGATGGGTGGGACTTGTATCTCCCTCTAATTAATTGGGTAATGATTAATTTTATATGATCTCAAAGGTTATATGGGAGGTAATCCCAAGCTCAAAATATGTTACACAAGAGGTTATCCCAAGCTGAAAAGAGGGTACACAGGAGGCTATCCCAAGACCAAAGTAGGTACATGAGTGTTTATCCCAATCCTAACTTGTTATGAATGTCTTGGTGGGTATCCTTGATATAATATTTTCAATTATTATGTTTATGAAACAATTTTTCATCTTATGACAATGTTATGATCTTATGGCTCATGTTCTTTGACTCACTAATGATTCAAGTCTTATGAACATCCAATCATTATGTCATGACTCAATTTTATGATCATTGATATATAGGTTATGGTTTTCAAATGTTATTCTCATGTTCTCATACCCTTTTATTCATGTTATGCTTACGTATCTCCCTTTTTTACCCTCACTGAGCATCTAAGTTCACCCTTTCTTATGTTTCCTTTTCCTAGGTTATAAATAAAGGTTTTAAGTAGTAAATGTTTGTGAAGAGTATTAAAGGGGAAGATATTTATGGGACATGTTTAATATATTTTAATAAATTATAATATTTTGTACCTAGTATCCAAAGACACTAAAATATTTTGTTCCTCGGTCATATGTTTCTATATTGTATTGAATATTCCTCTAAAAATATATAATATCTATATATGAATATCATAGTAAACTATAGTATTAGATAAAATATTTAGATAAATTTAGAGTTTATGGTGATTCATATAAGGATAGTTTAATATTTTTAGATACTATCATGGGTTAGTAAGTCCAAGGTTTATCATATGTTTAATGGGATAGATACCCCTTTTGTGGTTTTATGATATAATAGTACTCAGAGAGACATTTATTGGGTTTTAATAGATGTTTAAAGTATATGTAACCCTTAATTTTAACTTTTGAAATGATTTCTTGAGGAAGAATGATTTTATATTTTATGGACATAATTTGGAAGGATTTTGATAACTTTTAGGGTTGATATGATCTTTGATTTTGTGGTAATAATGGTTAATTAGGATAAATTTGTTATTATATATTGGTAATATATATTTTATCATTCATATAACCATGGTATTGAAATGTGATTTGGTAACTAAGTGAATAATTTTATTTTTGAAGAAATATACAATATTAGAAACATTATATGATTAAGGTAAATAGAATTATAGGACTTAAGATTTAGTTAATATATGGAATCATATATTATTTTATTATGGATTTATATTTATTTAAGTTATTTATGGAAAATAATAGAATTTTTTTTGAGATTATATGATTAGAGCATATAAATTTTCATTATGTGAATTTTTGAGTGATTAATATTGTTTGGAAATAAATTTTAAATTTATCTCAATAGAATATGTGATCACATCTTTCAAATTTTTTGGATTTAAAATTGGTCAAGAGTATTTTGAAAAGTTTTAAGGT
Organism: Viscum album; assembly: GCA_963277665.1. Lineage (NCBI taxonomy): Eukaryota > Viridiplantae > Streptophyta > Magnoliopsida > Santalales > Viscaceae > Viscum > Viscum album. The sequence continues at coordinate 183,832,851 of OY728159.1, forward strand.
TAGTTATTTGTGGAATTATTTAAGTTTAACTTTGGGTTTTATAGTTTAGGATTTAGAGATTAATATTTTATTTCTTTATATAAATATTTATTCATATTGGATATTATCTAAACTTATGCTAAACAATTTTTTGTTTTGGTTAATTTCAAAAGAGAGGAGAAATAAATTTTCATCATAGTATGGATATTGTGATATGTTAGAGGTTTAATTTAGTACTGCATGCATGAGAAAATTAATCATGATCATGATGATGCACATAAAATTATGATATTATGTTTATGGACTAGGAATAAATAAATTAAGTAAATTTTTTCATATATCATATTCTAATGGTAAAAGAATTTCTAAAACTCAAGAAAACTAATGATAACAATATTGAGTCATATATGGAAAGTAACACTCATCTATCAAGGTATGTTTATAGAAACTCATTTGAAAAAATGAGTCTTATAGAGGCACATGTATAATAAGTTTCCTGGTATTTACTATGAAAATAAATTTCACAATAAAATCAAAATATGATTTTATTACGAAGCTATGATAAATTCTTTTTGGAGAGAACAAATTCAAATTATGAGGATGTAATTTTTGTAAGAGGAGAAGAATATAACACCCTAATATTTTAATATGTGTTTGTACTTTAATTGAACATTATGTTTGATATATTTTTACACATTAAACATGAAACTAAAATGAATCATGATACTTTTATTGAAATAAAATATTACAATGAAAGATAAATTCTAATTCATTATGAGGTTGCAATATGAAACAACGAGAAGAAAAGTAAAAATGGAGTAAATTAACATATATATAAATACCAAAAACATAAAATTTTTATCCTCATGGTTCACCATGAATATTGTGACTCCAACTACAACTATGGAACCTTGATAAAGAATTAATAATATAATAGATATTATGAGAGAGAAATAACTTAATAAATTTAAGTAAAACATGTAAGGCTATATATTGGAAGGTAATATAAACACTATATATATATGTTAGAAATATATCCATTGTATATATATATATATATATATATCTATTGTACATATATCTACTTTGTATATTTAAACTCATTTTTTTCAAATTATGCTAAAATATTTTTAAGGTAAAAGGGATATTTTCAATAAAACTAATTTTATGTGCATAATGTTTTTTTTATCTTATAAGATTAAATTAATAACTATTGATAAATTATTATTATGAAATATATATATTATATATTCAATTTAATTTATTAATATTCATTTCATTATGTTCATTAGGAAATAAATGAGAATAAAGTCATTTTATGCATTAAAAATGCATCTTCTTCAAAAATGGTTTCTATCACATTTTGTGCACGGATATTATAATTAATTTATTACAATTATATAAATTTTATTTTATAAAAAGGATATGATTTTTTAAATAATAATATCAAAATCATATTAGGGTGAATTTTTGGGATTTCTACAGAGAATATTGATTTTTCAATGAATAGTGAAAATGTCAATTTTGTAGAAAACTATGATTTCTTTTCAAGTATTCACAAATTTACATTTTGTTTTGATTTTGTTTTAAAATTTAATAAATTATTTTTTAATAAACATAATCTAATTAACATAACTATAATCGATATTATGCTTAATTTTGGTATAAAAACATTTTTATAATTAATAAATTCTTTTTTTGGAAAACTAGTTTTCACCTCATTTTGAGGGTTAATTTTAAAATTATTTTTTACACTAATATTAATTGAATTATATAAAAATGATTCCATATTTTTAACAATAATATTAAAAAAATTAAATATGTTAAATTTATTTTTGGTCAAAATGAATTGTAATCTTGGTAAAAATAATGTCATCACGAAAAGGGGAAAATGGGTAAAAGAAGGATTAAACTATGAAACAAGGATTAAAAATAATCCATACAATTTATTATATTTCTTTATTTATAATTTTACCACCACTTCAAATCTTCAAAAATATAGCATTTTGGTTCCATTTCTCTTTGATAAATACCTTTATGTTATTTTAAGTAAAGAAAAATTAAAAAATGTTTATTCATTATTTTAATATATAATAAGTTTTGAATGGTTATAAATTGTTATTTTTAATATGAATAAATTTATTTTATTACGGTAATTTATTTTTAATTTTTAGTGATGAAATAATTACCTTAAATTATTACGCAATGTCGACACAATGGTTGTGCAAGTAGTAGAAAAATCATGTAAATGATTTTAAAAAAATTAAAAGTAATATTTTTTGGGTGATTTTTTTAGTTACAGGAATTCTTTTAGATAAATATAATGTATTAGTTAGGGGTTAAAATTTTATATTCTAACTACATTATTGTCTTGATATTTCTAAATTCAATTATGTGAATAGTCCTAAAAATGTATTTAATGTCATTTTATGTTAAATAATAATTTCTTAAATGGTTTAAAATTCCGGAAAATATTATATTAGGATAAATTAATTATATATGGTCACGAATATAATTTTTTTTCCAATTATAGGCCACTTTCCCTTTTATTATAATATACTTGACCCCTAATGTTTAAAAAACTTCTTATCGCATTAATCATTAAATAGTGTTAATAGGGGGTTTAAATTGAGAGATAAGGGTTAAAACATCACCTAAACTTATATAGAATTTATTATATGAGAGGATTTAGAATCATCTCTATCACATATAGGAAAAGTATTAATTTTGTTCCATTATAACTTAAAAATTAATTTATATTAATTTAATACATTATGTAATAACAAGGGTTCCCCTCCCCTCACTTATAAAAGGACACCACCTCTCATATTTTATCCAAAATTCATGAGCCTTATATCTTGGAAAATTCCTACCAAAATTCTTTTATAACATCCCTACCCATGATTTAGTGTACCAAGTTTAATTATAATACCATCCTAAGAAGGCTTTTGGTAAAATCCCATGGAGGTTTTTCGAAGAATATGTATAGTTCTTAACCAATTATTTTCCTTTTTATTTATTCTTTTACCTCATTTAAACATATAAGCTACCTTGTTTTTTACCATTTTTTATTTCTAAGGGAAATTTAATTTTCCCATTTTTGGATGGAACTTATCTAAACTATGCTTTGGAATCTAACTTTGATCTTTATAAAACATAAAAGTGACATTTTTAGATGAGGTTTAAGGCCCGTAAGGTGTATCGGGATTTCAAATGAGTTTTAAAAGTATAGGGATTTGGAAAATCCAGTTTTTGAGAAACAAGAAAAGTTTCATGGTTAGTACTAAGCATGTGGACCCAAGGAAAAATCATGTGGCTTGGTCTAGTGGTGTTAAGGGTCTCACATGGTTTGATCTAATCGTGCAAGATGAGACAGATGGCTATGCAGGGTGGCCTATAGAAACATGTACAGGGAAGCACATGGGATATTCATGGTTTAACTAACTGTGTGGCTAGCCCACACCCTTAGTGCCACTTAAGATATAACACCGCACGGTGGGAACACATTTAGTCAAACCATGCATCCAAACTGTGTGGATAATTAATGTGATAGAAATTAAGGTTTTCACCCTCCATTATTTTAAGATTTATCATGTTCTTTTCTTCCTCCATGCATAGTCAGTTCCCCCTCATGTTGGGATATCCTCCTTTAATCTTGTAGTCTTAGTGGTAACTTTATAAACTAACCTCCAATTCAAGAACCATTTGTCCTATTGGATCTGTACTGTTAATCTCTTCAATCTACTTATTATTTCATTTGTTTATCATTCTATATGGAATGATAACTCCATGTGATCTCTTCCTCCCAATATTTTGGGTGTTTTCCCATTTATTTGATTTCTCTCAAACCATCTTGAATAAAGTCTTGGTATTAGATTATTTAAGTTTCCTAACCATGAGGTAGGTGGTCTATTTATTTTCTCTTAAATTATAGCTTATTATCAAATATGTTGTTGTGTGGTGTGCCTGAATTCCCATGATTCACCCTTAAAATGTGAAATTAAAATTTTGGAATCTGACACCTTATATTAAATAACCATTTTATGTGTTTCCTTTATGAATGTGACCCATTCATAGTCTAGTATATTAAAAAAACCTTTTGGGTGATGCTTTAAATGTTTATATTTATAATTCCTTGCACATTATTTATCACTATTTGAGGTGTGATGATTAATCTCTCATATAAGGGGTGATTAAATTGAATTAAATTATTGGGACATGATAAACAATATGGATCATTTTCTAATAAAACCACTAATGATTACCACTATCTTCTTAAATAAAAAGGGTCATCAAAATGGGAATATTTGAATAATGAGTGGAATGGAATTTCCCATGGAATTATTGATTTTATTATAAATGAAATAGCTCAAATGACATGATTTAATTGAGTTATAGAATGCTTATAGACATGGATAGTTTGAGTTTAATGGATTGAAGTACAGTAGGGGATGTTTTCTCACACAATCCTCTTAGTTATTAGTAAATTTAATTGATTAAAAATAACAATCATGGAGAATCAATTTTGCATGGATACTTTAATAGTCTATGATATACCATTGCATGTATGGTGCCATCTACTTATGAACAGTTCATATATCCCTTGTTATATGACTTTATGATACTCGTACATGGCATCCCTTATGAATTGAGATACTTGGGAATGGCGTCCCTTGGTTATATAATCCCTTATATGTTGTGATACTTGAGCATGGTACCCCTTATATATTGTGAAACTCAGGAATGGCGTCCCTTATATATTGTAACACTCGAGCATGGAATCCATCATGCATGTAATCCCTTACAAAATGTGAGACTCTAGGCTTGGTATACCATATATTGTGATACATGGGTGTGGCACTCCGGTTATAGTATCCCTTATCCGATATGTGATCCTTTTATGTGGATTCCTTATTATTAACCTCAGGTCAATACTGGTGCATGTATATCTGTGAAAATGATTTTTTTGAAATGTGTATATATATACATGGTGGAAGGTGTGTCGAGATATTTTTTCTTAGACTGAATCAGGTATGTTCAATTGGGTGTCCTTGAGGAACCTGAGCCCAACCTATTTACATTTATTTATTTGTTTACAATTTTACTTATATACATGCACACTGTTGCATTTAATATTCATGGGATAGATATCTTTAGACACTATTTTAGGTGGCATACTGAGTATATCTCACACCATGTTCGATCCTTCATTGCACTGGGGTACCCAAATAGACCTCGTGATTTCAGGTGCAGGTTAATGGATCAGGATTGCATGTTTTTTCCTTATGAGTTATATTTGAGTGTAGGAAAAGAGTACCAAGGTAGTGTTCATGATTCTATTAGAGATAGATTTTGGGTCATTTATTTATTTATTGTTAGGTCCACTAGGCTAGATACCCTAATAGGGGGAGTGAATCAGGGTATGAAAAATAAAAACAATATCCCATTTTTATATTGTTTTGTTGTTAGAAAAAACTCTATTCTCCCTCTCCTTCCCATTTTAGAGTATGAATGAATCTTAAATCATGCACATGACAGAACAATTTTACATGGTTCACCCACACATGGATACATCCAAGGAGCATACACTGACGATGTATTGATGTGCCAAATCTACTATAAGTACAATTATGTTTACAAGTTCGAAGTGGATTCACTGTCCCTCCCAGTTTACAACTATTCACAATTTAATAACTCACTACTCTCTCAACTAATGTGAGCTCACTACCTCTTCAGAAGATCCACTCATAGTTTATAGACTTGTATGTCTCTTCATTATCCCTAATGAATACATCCTCAATTATAGATAGATTCTCTGTTGAAGTTCCACTTTCATCCACTGATGAATAACACTTTGCATATGAACACTAGGAAATCCCTTTTGAAACTATTTCTCAAAGAACCTACCTTTGAGAAGCTCCCACTTTTGAAAATCTGAAACAAGCCTTCACATTTCTCCAAAATATGCAGAAATTTCATAGGTTCTTAGGGCTCACAGGTTCGCAAAGCTCACTAGATCACTGAGCTCTCTAGATCAATGATCTCACTGCTTTGCAGATATTACTTTGGTCTTTGTGATTTTTCAAAGCTAAACAAGCCTTTGTGAAGCGCACATCCTCCGCAAAGACAAAATGGACTCCATAGCATGCCTTCCTTTCGTAGAGCTCAACTGCCTCTGTGAATTCCCTTTTCTTCTGTGAAGCTCCCTACTTGGTGAATCTCCTTCAAAATTTGAGAGCTTAATGTTTTTTGTTTGATCTCTCTACATCTCTCGAGGTGGTTGAGGCCTATTTTTAGGTGATTCCACCGACTTGAGAACCTTCCACGCAAATTCAGCGCCATTTCATCTCAAAATGAAAAGCTCCAAAATTTCCACTGAAATTATCTCTAAGTTGCGAAGCACCACAGAAAATTTTTGGATCACAGATCTCATCGTAATTGCGGAGCGTTCCATCAATTCCTTTGAACTTCCATAGTAAATCTTTGCTATAATTCTCTTCACCTCTATTGTTCATGAAGCTCGTTGTAATTGCATAGATCACCATCAACATTCTTCCATTCTATGTGAAATCTACTTCACAAAGCCCATATTCATAAAACTCATGACTTTTCTATATTTTTCTGAGATCTTCCCGGAAATACACTTTCCACGATGCTAACCAAATTCCAAATTTTGGACCCCACAAATATAGTAAACACTGGAAAATGGTGCCACCTTGTATCTGTTCTTTTTTATCACCTCCAGATATTCTTTTCCTTTGTAAAGGTTCTTTGTCAACATAGATTGTCAACAACATCTTAGGAACTTGATAATTCACCATAAAAACCTTCATTGTCAACAAACACAACCAACCCAAAAATACTACAATGTTACCTTGAGAGAGTTTTCCCAACAATATCCCCCTTTGGGTTTGTTGACAACTCTTCTCAAAATGATTCTCTGCACATTGATACCTCACTAATGCTCCTTCCATCATTCACCTCTTGTGATTCAGATAGTGACTAAAGATTCCCTCACCACATACTCTAAGCCCACATGAACAATGCTTAGCATGAGAAACAAGAGTAGCATGAAAATTTCATCAATGAATCACTTCATTTATGACACCAATTGTTGATACCATACTAATACCAATAAATTACTTTCAACATGAACCACAGCTGTTTTGATATCTAATCTTTGATCGATCACTTCAAGGACCGTCATATTTAAAACTCATACTCCCCATATCTTATTTATCTCCCCCTATCTCATTTCTCCACTTATCAGGTTATCTCTATGTCTTTGACTAAGAAATTTTCTCCCTTTATTAGCCACATTTACTCCCCCTTAATGAACTATTTCTCCCACTTTGTCAATAAACACAAAGGTCACTCCTTTGTGGTATGCAACAAAGTAAAGAACACATATTATCACATTAGGTAAAAACACACCATACCTCAGAGAGAGGGAGGTCCCATATCCACACTTTTTCAAGTGCAGGGAGTCAACTGAACTCCTAGAGCTACTCAATGCCTCTCAAAAGCTTCCTTGGGTAAGGCCTTTGTCAGAATGTTTGTAACCTATAGTTCTAGAGGAACATACTACAACTTCATGATTCCCTTCTCAACCTTCTCCTTTATAAAATGATACTTTATCTCAATGTTCTTTTTCCTTGAATGGTGGAAAATATTTTTGATGAGATTTATAGAACTTGAGTTATCACAATGGATTCCAATCAGAGACTTAACTTCAACTCCCATATCATCAAGTTGTTACTTCATCCATAATAACTGTGTGCATTCTTGAGTGGTGGAAATATACTCAACTTCTCTGGTTCTCAATGAAATTCAATATTTTTTCTTTCTTAGATAAGAAATACACAAGCCACCAAAATAGAAAGCACCTCCTGACACTGATTTCCTATTATCCATTGAACCATCCCAATCTGAATTTGCATATCCTAACAGCTCCAACATATATTTTTCATTATACATCAAACCAAAATTCACCATTCCTTTAATATACCAAAGTATTATTTTTACTGAAATCATGTGGCTTTCCTTTGGATTACTTTGATATCATGATACTTGGCATGTGGCGAAAACAATATCAGGTCTCATCGCTATTAGGTACAATAAACTTCCAATAATCTACATGTATTCTGTTATATTAACTACCTTACCATCATCATCTTTCAATAATTTCATCTAGGCAGCAACTAGAGTCTTCATCTCCTTGGAATTTTTCATGCCAAATATTCTTAGAACCTCCTTGGAATATTTTTATTGATAAATGAAAGTGTCATTCCTTCCTTGTGACACCTGTAATCCAAGGAAAAATGTCATCTCTCCAATCATTGACATTTCTAACTCACTTTTCATGAATTCAGAAAACTTTCTACACTGACCTTCATCTGATCTACCTAATATTATGTCATAAACATAAACCACACCATCATACTTTTATTACTATCATTGTTGAAATAGAGATTGTAATCAACTCCACCACGCTGGAAATCGAGCTTCTTCAAATACCGATCAAGCCTCGAATACCATACTCTTAGTGCTTGTTTCAGCCCATATAATGCCTTCTTTAGCTGAAAAGCCTTGTTATCATCCTCATGAATGAGAAAACCATATGGATAATCAATATACACTTCTTCCTCCAGAACCCCATTTAAGAATTAAGATTTTAAATCCATCTAGAACACTTTGAACTTCAGTTTCACTACAATGGATAGGAATAATCTGATTATCTCCAACCTTGAAATTGGTGATAATTTCTCATCAACATCTATTACCTTTATTTGGGAGTGTCATTTTCACACTATTTATGCTTTTCTTTGAATCATTGTTCCATCTTGATTAATCTTGTTGTGATAGACCCATTTAAACCTAATGAAATTCTTATCCGTTGGCCTCGAAACCATCTCCCACATCTGGTTCTTCTCAATATGATCTAGATCTTCATTCATAGCATAAACCCAGTTTTCAACTTCAGCTACATCGGCAATGCATTTAGGATCTACCTGTGATAGGATAGATATATTCTTCAATGATTTCATTCTTCTTGTATGAACTAGAGCTAATTGATCACCAATGATATTATACCTTTCAATTTCAGCTCAAATCCTTGGCTTCTATGCAAATATGGATTTTACTTCCCCATGCTCATCATCAGTATCTTCTTTTGAATTGGCATCGACCACTTCTGCTCCTCATGTGTTACTTTCCTCTTCATCACTTTCATGAAGAAACCATTCACTATGTTGTTGATTATTCTCTTCATTTTCCATAATAGTGACATCATTTATCTCAATTACTTTTTCCAACCTCTTGTTAAAGCATTTGTATTCTATTCATTTTCTTGAGTATCCAAGTAATATCCCCTGATCTCCATGCGACTCCAATTTTATATGTTTCTCTTTGTTGAGGATAAATCACTTACTTCCAAAGATTTGAAAATATTTCACTATTGGATTATTTCCATACCATATCTCATATGGATTCTTTTCTTCCTTAGGACACAATAGAGATATGTTAGAAATGTAGACCAATGTCAATACTACTTCCTTCCAGAACTTCTTTGGTAGGTATTTTTCTATAAGCATCATTTTGGCCATGTTTTTGACGATCCAATTTCTTTTTTCAACCACTCCATTATCTTAGGGAGTTCTCACTTAGGAAACTTGATGCCTTTTCCCATATTTCTTGAGATAGTTTTCCACCTGACTATTTGTGAATTATATACAATTATTAGTATAAAACATCATAATTTTCTATCCAAGCATCCTTTCTCACTCCCTCCAGTACTGTTTTAAGAAACTAAACACGTCATACTTATGGGAAATAACAAATACCCATCTCATTCTTCCATAGTCACCAATAAAAAGAACATAGTACCTCTTTCCTTCATTTTATCTTGGTGTGATAGGCCCACAAACATCAGCATACACCAATTAGATCACTCTTGTTGACTTCTTTTATCTTTGATTTATACGTATTTCTGATGTTCTTCCCTTATTGGCATGAATCTCATGTATGATTATGATCTTGTGATAGCTTAGGTAGGTATCTAGCTACATCAAACTTTACTAGTTCTTCTAGGGATGTCTAGAATAGATGACCAATTCATTTATGCCACAACTTGTTTTCTTCCCCTCTAGATAAAAAACACATATCTTCTTCTCCACTTACTTGGTATAGATTCCCATTTGTTCTTTTTTCCTATAGGATCATTTTACCATCTCTTACCTTGATTACACATGTCTTCTTGGTGAACCATATTGAATTCCCTAAGTCACACAGTTGACTGACACTGAGAAAATTGTTACTGAGACCTTTTACAACCAAGACATCAATATGTCTTATTTCGTTACCCCCAAACCTGGCCTTTCCCGATCCAATTATCTTCAGGCCTTCATCATATCCAAACTTTAAAAATTCTTCTTTGTCATATTTTATGCTTATAACCAGATCCTTATTTCCTGTCATGTGAGATGTTTAACCACTATTGAGGATCCATACACAAGAACGGTCTGATGCTTTAAGAGAAATTTCAAAAACTATTGCCTTCTCTGCTCTCTTCTTCTTAGTCCAAACTTTTTTCTTCGCACTCATCATAGATTGAGACTTCTAATATTTCTTAGAGAATGATGGACTGACTTCATCTTGAATATCTACAAATCTATTTTTCATTTTCAACTCACCTGTTGGTTCATTGATCTGCTTCTTCCTAACATTTTGATTCTGCTTTGGCACATTCCTCTATATGGTTGATGTGTAGTATCTATCTATGTTCCCAAATCCTCTGCACAAAAAACATTTTCCTTCTAAATATGTTCGAGAGAACTGTTCTCTGTTTGGATGTCACCTCTGTTCTTGTGCCCTTCAGTATCTTCTAGCTATAGAACACACATTTTTTGAGTGTCTCACCTTTCCACAACAATAACACATGATGAAAGGTTCATTCTTGTATGTCACTTTTGTACTTCCATTTGTCCCTTAGGTTCTAAGAATTTCATGATTCTTCTTTGTACCCACATCAATTTTCATCCTTGGAATGGGTACTTGTGGTCTGACTTGAACCCTAACTACTTTTTGTTTTTGATCAATCCCCAAATCATCCTTTACATCTGAGCTCGATTGTTTCTTCTTTCTTTCTGAACTACTAGGCTCATATTTTATCTTTTCATTCTTATGAATGATCTTATTTCCCAATAATGTGCTAGGAATAAGAATTTTTTCTCAGTCCTTAACTTTTTTTCACAGACCATAAAATTCCTCTTCAAGCTCTTCAATATGCTTTATGTGAACTTTCACTGTGTTATTCATGCCATCAATCTCCCTCTTCTACTATTCAAACTTGATTTTATACTCACTTACCGATTCTGAGTTCTTTGGTGCTAATGACTTGAGTTTCTCAATTTCTTCCATTAGCTCAGACTTTTCTTCTTCTTACTACTGCATGTAGAGTTTGGCATCATGGAAAACTTTGTTGGCTATCTTTTTTTTGGCTATCCAAACAACAATTTATTCAATATAGGATTCTAACTCGTATTTCATATCAATTTTTCCTCTAACTTCTTTTTCATCATCAATGTCAGATTCTTCATTTTCCTAAGAACTACCAACAACATCCAAAATAGAATTTTCTCCATCATCTTTACAGTTTTCAATATCTTTAACCTCTTTAAACTCAGATTCATCTAAACTGTAAAATTCTTGTGAAACAAGATTCTTCTTCTTGAAGAAATTTCTCTTGAACTATTTATTCCCTTTCATATATTCTGAAGAATTCTTCTTTGGAATTTCAACTTCATCATTATCATTATCTTAATATTGAAACTTTTTTGGGAACCTTGATGCAAGATGAACAACCTTTCCATATCTAAAGCGTGCTAGTGGAAGTTTTCCTTTAAAATTTTATTTTCCCATTTGCAGATTTGAAGAAATTAAAGACACACCTCATATGTATCTTCTTCTTCCTGAGTATCCTCAATAGTAAGCTTCTTGATGGCCTTGAATGCCACCTCTTTGGATTTCCCCTTTTCCACAGCCTCTTTATCATCGTTCCTCATTTCATATGCAACCAAGGTACTGGGAAAATTGTCCAGTGTTAGATCTTTCGAATCTTTATCTTCCAGTACTGAAACTTTTAGATTGAATGGAGGTGGAATTTTTCACAAGATGTGCTTCATGATTTTTATGTCTTCAATGAATTCTCCAAGACCTCGTATATCTTCCACAAAAATATTTACCCTATAAAATAATTTATCAATAGATTCATTTTGGTTCATTTTTAGATCTTCATACTTATTCCACAACACTTGCATATTTTCCCCTATGACCTTTGAATCTCTTTCATATATGTTCAAAAACTATTCCCACATAGAAAGTAATGTTTTTGTGACATCACCTTGGTATATATAGCATTGTATGGGGCTCCACTTAAACCATTGATTCCCTTAAATTCAACATCCAATACTCTTCACTTGGCTTCTGATAATTCACCACTACTAATATCAAATATTATACCATGAATTTATGTTGTAAACAAATTCATTCTTAAAGATCAGAAGTATTGTTGTATCCGATTCTTCCATAGATGAAAATTGTTCTTGTCAAAGATCAAAATTCTTTTATGATTGGTGGCCTCTATTTGAGAGAGAAACACTGATATCAACCTTTCCCTATGATACCAATTTTTAGGTCCACTAGGCTAGATACCCTAAGAGGGGGGTGAATCAGGGTATGAAAAATAAAAACAAATTCCCTTTTTTATCTTGTTTTGTTGTTAGATAAAACTCTCTTCTCTCTCTCCTTTCCATTGCAGAGTGTGAATTAATCTTAAAGCATGCACAGGACACAACAATGTTACTTGGTTCACCCACACTGGGCTATGTCCAAGGAGCCTACACCAGCGATGTTCTATTGTACAAAATCCACTATAACTGCACTTTTGTTTACAAGATCTAAGTAGACTCACTATCCCTGTTGGTTTACAACCATTCATAATTTGGGAACTCATTACTCTCTCAACTGAAGTGATCTCACTACTTCTTCAGAAGATCCACTCATAGTTTATATACCAGTAGGTCTCTTAATTATCACTAATGAATATATCCTAAATTATAGATAGATGTTATGTTTATGTTCCACTTTCATCCACTGATGAATAACACTTTGCCTCTGAACACTGGGAAATCCCTTTTTAAACTCTTTCGCAAAGCACACAGCCTTTGTAAATATCCCACTTTTGCAAAGGTGAAACATGCCTTTGCAATTATCCAACCTATTCATGAAGCTCACGGGTTCGTAGAGATCATGGGTTCACAAATATCACTAGATTGCAGAGATATCTAGATCATAGAGCTCACTCTGGTCTTTGATATTTCACAAATCTAAACAAGCCTTTCTGAAGCGCACGTCCTCCACAAATCCAAACTTGCCTTCACGGTGCACCTTCCTTTTGTAGATCTCAACTGCCTCTGTGAATTCCCTTTTCTTTTGCAAAGCTCCCTACTCCGCAAATCTCCTTCTCTATTTGAGAGCTTAATGTTTTTTGTTTGATCTATCTACTTCTATTGAGGGGTCAAGGCCTATTTATAGGCGATTCCACTGATTAGAGGACCTTCCATGCAAAGTCAGCACCATATCAGCTGAAATTTTAATTCTCTAAAATTTCCACCGAAATTCCCTCTAAATCATGAAGCACTACAGAAACTTTTAAATCATGGATCTCATCGTAATTACAGATCCTTTCGTCAATTCCTTTGTGGCATTGCAGCAAAGCTCTGCCGTAATTCTCTTCACCTCTGTTGTTCATGAAGCTCGTCGTAATCGTAGATCTCACCATCAACATTCTTCTAGTCTCTGCAGAATCCATTTAAAGAAGATCATTTTCACAAAAATCCTAACTTTTATATATTTTGATGAGATCTTAAAAGAAAATCCACTTTTCACGATGCTCACCAAATTCCAAATTTTGGACCAAAAAAATTTGGCAAAGACTAGAAAACAGAGCCACCTTGTATCTATTCTTTTGTACCACCTCCAGATCTTCTATTTATTTTTCATGGTTCTTTGTCAACATGGATTGTCAACAACATCTCTAGAACTTGACAATTAAACCTTAAAACCTACATTGTCAACAAACACAACCCACCCAAAAATGATGCAATGTTACCTTGAGGGATTTTTTCCCAACATTTATTTAAATATTCTATGTATATATTACCTGGTATATATCATTTTCTTATATATTGTAGCTTCACATTGACCTGAATAGTTTTATATTTGGTGCTAGTCATTTTATTAGTTTATTATTATTCCTCCACAACCTTTAATTTATAATTCTTCCAATATTTATTTATTTATTACTATTATGTTGTGTTGCTATGATCATAAGGGTATATCATCACCTTGTACCATAATTAGACCCTCAAATATAATAGGTAGCCTATAGCGTATGTGGAGGCATTCTAAAGGCCATGTGACCAACCGACTTGAAGTACCATTTCATTGGCTCCCCGGTCAGGATAATACAAAGTGGGATTAGAGGTATTTTTCCTTTATCTTACAATTTTTGGGTTAGTAGATGGAAGACTAGGAATGTGTTAGTGATTGGTAAATAATAATGTTTGGGAATGATCATCCCATGCATGGGGAAAAGACCAAGTGTCTATGGATAGGATTGTTGTTCATGCTATTCGTTTTTATAGTTGATTATTATTTTACCTTGGGTGATTGATGTAATCTCTTTTTCTTGATAATTTATTGAAATTGGAAAGGGATTATTCTTACACACATCATTATAAGCACATAAATATTCACATTACATACATATTCCATGCCATATAGTTTTCATTGTTTAACTGCCTGATATATTATGGATGTGCCTTATGTAATTTAGTAGCATGCTAGCTTATAAACCTTGATTTTATGGTTTCCTGTTTATATTTCTATATTCTATAATAACATTTGATAGCATGATTTGTTTATTTTATGATAAAAAAATTGTTTAATAAAATTTATGCATCAACCTAAATGGTGTATTCCCATATATCTTGATGGTGGAACCTTAACTAACCAATATAGACATGTTTGATCCATGGAACATTGGTTTCACGGGTAGAAACATTTACGGTTGTGATTAAATAGATTCTAATAATAGTTTATAAGGTGTATGGTCCCTTATAAATTGGTAAGGGTAACACATATAATCAAACCACTATATAAAAGATTCCTAAATTGTGATATTAAAGATAAAAACCCGGTTGTAGCTATATGCATGCTAACTGTAGTCTATATGGGAAATTATCTTTATAAATTGGAAATGTTATTGTAACTAAATGAACCATGGTATGTGCTAAATGGAGAGTATTATAGATAATGGTTTCCTTTATAAATGCTAGTACCTGCATAATTTATGTATGACGACCTGTATGAATAAATTCCTAAATGCGTAATTGGACCCAAGTAGGTAAGTTGGGGCATTTTTTTACAAGATAAACACGTTAAGGGTGTTTTTAGACCTTTAATGAAATAACCGGACCCTCATAGGTTTCTTATTCTTTTTAATGTTCCTTAGTACTTAAACCCATGGGGGTATTCTTATGATAAATGGTATAGTTATTTAAAAGTATATACATTCACTTATATGGTGTTATATATAAGTGTATGGTGGAATCTTACTTGACCAGTACCCTCTTATTAATAAAAACATTTATCTGATTTTGAGCTCTATTATTATTATGAGGATTTAGTTAATTAAAATTGTAATTAAAACCTAAAGGGTGTTTTCCTCTATAGATTGGAATTGACATTTACTTTAACTAATCCCAATTGTGAGATCTTATGGATGAATAAAATGGATAATGGAATTTCTGGGTTAAATTTCCTAAAATGTGATAGGATTTCATCTAAATAAATAATGGTTAAAAGTAATTTTGATATAACTTGTCGGTGTTCTTTGTGGATCTAGTTAAATAAATTACCAAGTATGGTAGTCTCTCATAACTATTATTTGGATTTTCTTAAATTAAGACTCCCTAAATTCTTAAAATTAAATATAAATCAGTGAAATTGTCATGAAAGAAGCCTTTTAATGGTGTCATTATCCTAGACCCCCAAGTAAGTGGTTTGTTGAATTCTTACATGAAATATGCCTTGAACAGGAATGTGGATGTTACCCTTGGATCTCTTTTACCTTTCCTTTATGTTGATCTAGATATTAAGTCATTAAACCTAGTGACCTTTTATAGAATAACTTAGTTATAAGTATGATAATAGTGCTTTAGTAAGGGTCTAGAACAGTGTAGGTAGGACCCTCAGAGAGTTAATCATCGTTAAATATTTATTAAGAGGTTCAGAAGTGAGGTTTTGTTTGGGAGTTTCTTTTTCCGAGTAAGACTCTTAGATTATAAAATGACACATTGGTCGGACAGGTGGTTGTGCGGTAATTTGACCCTTGTTAAAGGGTGTGGGCATTAAGTAATTCTTAGTTTTAAAGGGTTATACATGCATAGGGAATGATCAATCACTTAGTAGGTCATGTGACCCTTATTCCCCTTTAGTGATGGATGAATAGGTATATCATTAGACACATTAACAATCATGTTGGGTAATGTGAAAATGGAATTAAATATTTTTTCATAGGCCATCAGATACTAGAATGCATAGAGTTGATGAACCTTTGGATAATATCAAGTGATGTGTCATTATGTTAATGAAACCTTGAGGTAGTATGCATCAATACACATGATACCCATTGATTTGGTAAAATGGTGCATCAAACCATATGAGTTTGGTGGAAAAAATCATTTAAGACTTGAGTTGTTATTCTTTTATCACCGGTCATATCTGAGATAG
The DNA here is from genome assembly GCA_963277665.1 of Viscum album. Taxonomy (NCBI): domain Eukaryota; kingdom Viridiplantae; phylum Streptophyta; class Magnoliopsida; order Santalales; family Viscaceae; genus Viscum; species Viscum album. The sequence goes on from OY728159.1 coordinate 183,849,684, forward strand.
AGTGACCTGAGCATTAAAAGAAAATATGACTCATCCCCAATGCTTGAGATGACATTCCAAGGAGGATCAGGTGTTTTGACATTCTAGTCATATTGTTTTGGATTTCATACCCGGTACTAACAATAGGAATGAGTGTGGATCATAGAAGTATCATATGTATATCTAAGGTGAAATTGAACTAGTTCACTTATAAGCATCTAGTTGTTCTCTCTTTCAAGATGGCGCATGATAATAGTGTGTTGGACACATTCAGGACCCGTGATTAGTGGTCTATGAAGCGTGTGATGTGGGATGAGTTATTGTTTTTAGTAATCCAATTAATAGGACACTTATAAGGTTAGGAGTGTTGTTTATATTGTGTTCAATTGTATCCTTTCATGTATAGGGAGAAAAATTAGGGAGGTCCATTTGGAAATAATTAGCATTGATTTAAATGCCCAAATAGATGGTGAGTTTTGAAATGTGTCAATTCCTGCAAGGTATCATGGTGATGATATTGTTGGTTGTGTACACAACCATTGAAAACACCATTAGTCAGGTTTAACCTCACTGGATATTCTTGAGTGATTATGAGATGCCTCAAGTGGTAAGGCATCATGGTCAGTTGAGGATGAATCATTGGTGGATGAAGACAGGCTCTTACTAAAGAAATCATCCATTGGTATTTAGACTATTTTTCTTATGTGTAGTTGGATATGGTTGGTTAGGAACCATGACAGGAACCTTCCTTCTTAGATATGATGGGAATGTTTCATGTCGCTTTGAAAATCACTAAGATCCTTTTAGTGTACACTTATCTTAGTGACGATCATGTCCCCTATCTTGACATCATTGAGGGTACTCTGAGAGAGTTTCAGCTATACACCAAGAAAAAATTAAAATGAATTTATATTTCGATAAGTATACTCTTTTGGTAGTTGTGATATGGAATCATTCATGTTAATATATGCACAGTTAGTCCTGAGTGATACTTGTATTCCCAATTAGGAATTCCTTAGATGAACTCATGGACACTAGCCAATTCTTTGGCTTGACTTCCAATAGTCTCATTTAGTGTTTTGATGTGTGGAAATATCAAATATGTACCAACATCAAACCTATAATAATCAGAGTATGGACTACCTTGGATGATCTCCTTAGACTTCAGTTGATGATTTTGAGGTTACCTCAGACTTCATTCAGGCTCAGACGAGATGTTTTAAGGGTAATGATCCAAGTGTGATGGATCAGGTATACACACGTATTCATTCTATAGTATGAAAACATAAAAGAACATTTTGGATAGATATTTCACTATAATCCAATTACAGGATTCAGTTAGTGTACTCAAAAAAATCTCTATGACCTCTATTTAAAGAAATCGGGTTCTATTTTTTGAAATTCATCGTCTATCTAAGCAAATCATTTTTTAAGGTATCTGATCATAGGTGGATCACCTTAATCCATCTCTCTCTCTCTATTGATTCATGGATTTGGTGATGGATTGCTTCTAGCACATCATTGGGATGAGGCGAGTATAGTGTAAGTCAGTTAAGTGTTTTCATGAAAACATGGCTTGACCAAGCTAAATGTGGTCAATTGGAAATTGTCTATTCAGCCATATTGAGTTTCATGTTGGCAGTGTTTTTAGATCACTAAGGTAATACTTAAATAGGAAATTATAAGGGTTTAGGTACCATGTCATGGAGTTTTATGTTAAATGGTAGATCCTGTGGTGGGGAGCACCATGGGATGGATGATCAAAGAGATGATGATGTGATCATGTCTCTAGTTAGATTTTATTGGTTAAGAACTATCTCTGTGTTTCAGTACTAGAATTAGAGCATTGTCTTGAGTATAATGGATTATGTACTGTACACTTAATGAGGTTCTTGTAGGTGCATTGGGAATTTAGAAACACAATGTGATAGATTGAATGAAATTTCACAACCTATGTTGGTTGGGTGATTTTTTTTGTTCCCTAAGCCTTATATGGGATGATAAGTTCTATGATGGGGATATTGTAAGATCCCTTTTTTGGATTAGGTTGGTATTTCTAAAGGAATTTTAATTTTACCATTTGGTATATGGGGAATTCTCTAAACAAATATTTTGAATATAAATATAATATTTGGAACACTTAAAAGTGACATTTTTATATGATTTTCGAGGCTTGTAATGTTTCTCATGAATTTGAATGAGTTTCAGAAACATTAGGATTTGAAAAATCCTTTTTAAGAGAAACAGGTAGAGGCACACAACTAGTACTAACCATGGATTCCCTAAGTAAAACTGGTCGTCCTAGTCTAGTGGTGTTGAGGGTCTCACATGGTTTGATCTAACCATGTGAGAGGAGGAACATGGCCATGTAGGGTGTTCAGTAGAAAACTATATAGGGAAGCACATAGGATACATATGGTTTGACTAATCATGCACCTAGTCTACACCCTTTGTGCCACCTTGGTAGTGGAACTGCATGGTTAGTGTATGGTTATTCAAACTATATGGCCAAAACATATTGATCATTAATGGGATGAAAATTATAGTTTTCCCCTACATACTTTTAAAATTTTTCCTCCTCTTTTCCTCTTCCACGCACATCCATTTCCCCTCATGTTTGGATCCCCTCCTCACCTCTTCTAGGATTGGTGATAACTTCATCAACTGGCCTCTAATTCAAGAACCATTTTTCACATTGGATCCATTCTAGTATATTCTTCATTCATATTTCTTCATTTCATAATTTATCTTCCTATATGGAATTCTAAATTCATGAAATCTCTTTTTCCCTATTTTCAAGGTGTCTGTCTGTTTCTTTGAATTATCTCGAACTGACTCAAACCATGGCTCGGTATTGGATGGGTGGAGCATCCTGACTGATACATGGGTGTTATATGGATTTTCCATTAAAGTAAATCTTATTATAAACTATTTTGTTGTGCCACACATCGAAATTCTCATGTGTCTCCCTTAAAATGTTAAATTAATAATGTAGAAGATAATTACTTAGATTAAATAAAAACTGTGCTTTTAATTTAACTATTGGAAGTTGTTCACCTCAAAAAAAACCACCACCCTTTTTTGTGTTTCTTTATGACCATGACCTATTCTTAATCTAGGAGATTAAAACACCCTTTTTGAGTGATTCTTTAAATGGTTATAATTATTATTTCTTGCAATTTTTTATCACCATTTAATGTGCAATGATTAATCACTCATGTAAGGGGTGATTAAATCGAATTAAGTGATTTGGGAATGATAACCAAGATGGACCATTATAAAATAAAACCACCTATAAGGTACATTTTCTTCTTAAATAAAAAGGGGAATATAAATGGGAATATTTGAATAATGAGTGTAATGGACCTTACCATGACATTCTTGATTTTATTATAATCGAAATGGCATAAACAACATGAATGAATTGAGTTATAGAATGCTTATGGACATGGCCATCTTGAGTTTAAAGAATTGAAATGAAGAAGGTAATGGTTGATCACATGACCTTATTAGTTATTAGTAAATTTATTTAACTAAAAAGAATGATCATGGTGAATTAGTTCGACATGAATACTTTCATGGTCTATGATATACCTTTGTATGTATAATGCCAAATGCTTATGAATAGTTCACATGGACCTTGTTATATGAGTTTATGATACTCAGGCATGGTGTCACTTATGCATTGTGATACTTGGTCATATAATCCCTCAGGCATGGAATCTCTTATATATTGTGTTACATGATCATAGAGTCCCTTATATGTTGTGATACTCATGAATGGAGTTCTTTATATGTTTTGATACTTGGGAATATAGTCCCTAATATATTGTGACACTCAGGAATGGTTTCCCTTAGGCATAGAATCCTTAGAGCATGGAATCCCTTACATATTGTGAGACTGCAGGTATATCATCCCTTATATTCTGATAAATGGGTGTGAAACCCAAGTCATAGCATCCCGTATCTGATAAGTGATCGTCTTATGTGTATGCCTTGGCACTAAACCTCAGGTCCATGCTGATGCATGTATATCTATGAAAATTATTATATGATGTATTTATATATATATATATACATGATGGTGGGTGTGTAGAGATATTCCAACTTAGGTTTAAGTAGGTGTGGTCGACCAGGTTTTCTTGATGAACCTAAGCCTAACCTATTTAAATTTATTTATTTATGTATTGTTTTATTAATATGTTTGCATATTGCTGTAATTTATATTCATGGTTTGGATATATTTAGACACTATTTGTGATTTCCTAATGAGTATATTTCAAACCCTATTCATGACACCATTGCACTAGGGTACCTGAACATACCTCATGATTGTAGTTTCAGGTTCATGGATCAGGCTTGCTTATTGTTATCCTTATGAGTTAGGATAGAGTATGAGAGAAAAGGACTGAGATAACGCTTATGATGCTATTGGAGATCGCTTATGGGTTATTTATTTACTTGTTCTAAATATTTATTACCTACTGTATGTATTTGTCTTGTATATTGTAGCTTCATATGGACATGTATAGTTGTATATTTGGTGTTGTCCATTTTATCAGTTTATTATTATTCTTAAAAAACATTTCATTTATATTGTTTATATTGTTTCTATATTTACTAATATTCTTCAATTCCACTCTGATCATGAGGGTATATTATCCATTTTGTACCATCATTAGACCCTCACTTATAGCCAGTAGCCTTTGGCGTATGGGAGGTGCACTTGAGGCCATGTGACCAACCAGTTCGGATCACCATTTTAGTGGATTCTAGGTCGGGACATTACAAAACCTCTCCTAACCATTATGATATAATAACATCTTTATCTCCCATGTAAATAAATGTTATTATGTTTATGTTAAAACTCTTTCATTTGATTATTCATCTAATGGAAAATGAAAACATGTTTCTTGTGTACGTGTGGAATACCACACCTCCAAAAATGATTCATATATACTATTGATTTTTTTAAAAAAAATATGATATTTAAGATATATTTATCATTATATAAATATAAAATAATACTTAATTTATTTCCCTGATGTTTTTTTGAAAATGAAAATGTTACTCATGCATACGTACGAACTAACATCTCCATCTTCTAACGTAATTCATTTTTTATAACCACCTTACATAGGTGGTTATAGAATTATAATTAATGTATAAAAATGTTAATTATAACATTATTAATATTCAATAAATGATACAATCCTAATATATTTAATTATATTCAACCTATGAAAATCATTTTTGATTTATAAACCAAACATCCTCAAAATGTCAGAAATAAACCAAAACAATTAAGAGATTCATTAGGGAATGGTAATAAGTGAAATAAATGGAAATATAAATATATAATGAACTTGTATATTATTATTAATAAATTAAATAATTATCATAATGTTTTTATTCAATATTATAAATAATTTCCATGTCAATTCAAGCCTTAGGTAAGAGATATTCTATCTTAAAACCTAGTTTTAAAATGATATAAATATTTCTTTTAAATATTTTTCCTCCATGGATTTATTTTTTTATGTGCGTGTAAATATTTAAATAAATCAATTAAAAATATCATTTAACCACTACTTTTAATTTCTTATAAATTTCTTTAAAAGGAAGCTTTTTTAATATTTTATATGTAATGTATAACTTTATTTATAAAGTATAAAAGGAATGTCTTTTAAAGTATGTGATGTCAATAAACCTTTGAACCTCCAAAACTATTATCTTATATTTGGATTACTTATAGGATTCCATGTTTTCTTCAATGAAAAACATTTATACCCTTTGTTCTTAATATTTTAGTTTTGGAAAAAAAATTAAAGGAAAGGGATATATCAGTATCTAAAATGGGTTCAAAAGTATATCTTGATGAGTATGATGTTGGAAATGTATGATTTAATGTGTTTTGTGTATGTTATGGTCTTTTTAAATTATTTATTATGATAGGTGATCCCGATATATCTCTCTAATTCATTTATTAATGATTATGTTCTCTAAATAATTGTGTTGGAATTAACCGAGTAGGTTATTCCATTTATAAGGGTGCTTATAAATTTTCTTGTAATGATTATATGAAGATGATGTCCCAAGAAACCTACATTACTTTTCAATGCTTGAAAATGAGTTTTCATGTAAATATATTGATTTTATAAGATAATTTAATTGTATTTTTTTAAAAGTAATGATTATGGACTTTAAGGTTAAAATGAATGTTTTTAAGAAAATATTTTTCATATGTTCTCATGATTTCTAAAAAATAATCATGATTATGATTTTTTTATGTTATCTTATAGTGTATATTATGAAAATATTTGGGCACAAAATATGAATTCATGGGTAATTAAATGATTATTTGAGATTAATATTTATTATGTTAAGTGAAAACTCTCTTATATGATCTTATGGTGTTAAGATGGAATAACATGCTTCTTTTCTTCTTTATATATGTCCCTTACTATGATTTTTGTTCTTATACCACATTTTTTAATGCTTTTAAAAGGGTTTAATGATGATTATGAATGACTATTAAGTCATTTTAAAAAACCATGAATATTTTTTATGAATAGAAAACATGTTTTATTTTGAAAGTATTATATTGTGAAAAAATACACAGTGAGTGGAAATGACCACTTTGTAATGTATGGGTTTGTTTCGTAATAGTTATGACTTAATTTTATAAAACTTTAAACCCAAAAAGGTCTTAGAGAAAGAAATAACATGAATTATTGTTTATAAATTAAATTATGGGGTGAATAAGGATTATGTTCTTATAATGATCCCATTCTAATGGTTGATCCATTGAGTGGATAATGGATTGACCTAATTCTTAGGGGAAACTCCTTGAGTCTCATTGCGTTGCATCTAACTCAAGTAGTAGAGTATGCCCCATAAGATGCATTTAACTCCCATATGGTACTTCTCTATGTATCGATGTGAATTGAATCACCTTTCATCATCATCATTATGTATCAATAATACTCACACACAGATGAGGTGATCTCAAAATCACGAAATATAGATAAATTATTTTTATTATATATTCACAAGATTTTATACATATAATGAGGGTACATAATATATACAAATATTTATTTACTAATTAATTATTTCAATTAAATGTTTTATAATAAATAAATCAATCACTCAAAAACTAGATAAACATTGGTTCTTCAAGGCTCATGATTAGTCGGTACACATTAAATAGAATTAATAAAATTAAAATTTTAAATAATTCAACTCGAGGGTAATTTTTTTAATAAAAAAAATTTAAAATAATTTTTATTCATAAAATATTCATTGCATGATCCCAAAAATAGATTTAATAAATTCCAAATATTTTTATTATATATTGGATTTTTTTATTTTTTGGGTATTTAGAGAACCAAGGGTATTTTTTAAACTTCTCAAAAGGGTTTTGGGTTGTAGGGGAACTCAAAAGGGAGGGGTGCGTCAAGAAGGGACTGACCTAGCTTGGACTAGGTTAGGGAAACAAAAATGAGGCTAGGTTACAGTTCTTGTCACACAACCTATGAAGGGTGTGTGGGTGGGAGAAAAGGGAAACCCACTTTGGGAACCTCAAACTTTAAAATAGATTTTAAAAAAATAAATAACAACATTAGAGGATTATTTTTTATACTAAATAAGGGGATTCTCCTTTTGATATTGGGTGGGTGGCTAACTACCCTCTAAATTCTAAAAAAATAATTTTTTTCCAAATCCTACATTGTAGGGTTAAGATTTTTTTAATTTGTTTATGTTTGTTGTGTTATGAAACTCCCCCACATGAACTTTATATATATATAATGATTTTTATTCCAAAGACTATCTTTTAGAATTTTAAATTTTTATTAATTCAATATTGACTCAGGACTCCCCTGTCTTGTAGCTCTGCCAGATAGAACCTGCACCGACGCTATCCCCACCACCACCTCCAACCTGATGTCTTTGACTAGCAGAAATATAATCTTGCACTAGATGTGTGTGTGTGTTATTCATTTTAATCCAAAATTAAAATATTTTTTATCTTTTAATGACCATAACTCAAACATCTTATCTTTGATCGAGGCATTTTCCATGGTGATATGACCATTACAACACCCGCTAGTCAAATTTAGGAAAATTTAAAATTAATTTCACCTAATTAATTATAAGGTCACTGTAATACCAATTTAAGGTTCTAGACACAATTTAGAAGTGTGTAATAATGGGTTTTAAAAATTTTAAGGTCGTCATGAAATTATGATGTCATATCCAATGATAATCAATGATCGATAATAACCTGCAGATCCTATGTGATTTAAATTATTCTTGAAAATTTTAATTGAAATCATACCTTATAAAATTTTGATTGGAAACACATTTTTCTCATCATCATTTATTTTCACTCAAAGGAACCATCCTCAAAACCCTATACATTATCCACACACACATTCCATAATATTTATCAAACATTTTCCTATGAAATTTGGGTCCTAACATAGAGAATCAACGGCTCTTCAACATTCTCGTTATCACAGGAGATCAAACTCTCTATCCTAAAAACATGGATCAAATAATTCTTAATATTTCCTTCACTTTATCTCTTTAGGTCTTAAAATATAGGTGGATTTGAGATAGAAGTCTGGAAAGAGTTTCCCCCCCATATTTTTGGGTCTTAAAATTTTTATCTTGGTTACAACTTCAATAAATTGAGTATGGGTCCTTATAGAATTTAACATTTCATACAAAACCAAAAATGACACAAACGTCACTTAAAACATGCCACAAGTTTCATGAATATTTTATCACTCACTTATGACATTAAATTTGTGATACATGATAAAATATGAGTCATTAACTCAACTCATCTCTCCTAAAATATTTAAATGATCCTTGAATATTTAATATTTAATTTTCATTCATAAAAATATTTTTATTTAAATTTAAATTAAAACTATTGAATATAATTCATAAATAAATTCAATATTTATTATTTTAAACTTTAATAATATTGAATTTATTTATTTGTTGTGAGTGTTTAAGCTTTCCCACCATGTTCCAAAAATCTAATTCAATAGAATTAACCAAGATTATGAATATGAATTATGTGTGACCCTATAAGACCATGTCTTGATAGCAGAGAGTTATTCTCACAGACAAAGAGAAGAGTCTAGACACATCAGGACCCCTGAGGAGATAAGGTTTTTTCATAGATTATACAACATCTCATGAACACATGTCATGTAATATAATATATTTATATCACAATATCTTTGAAAGTATGATGGGTTCTTTTTTTCATAATCCATTATTTATTTATTATTTTATTACCTTACTAGATGAACATTCCTACTTCTACCATGGACATGGATCCAGTAATGGTACTACCATTATAGTCAATTGAGCCCATTATATCTCTTCCTTTATGGAAGAATTAAATATTTTCTTAATCATTCAATCAATGCCATGCCTTCAATGACACACCCAACAAAAAATACCTCACCAAAACATAAATTCCATGGTATTAATCTTGAATAAAAGTATGAAATAAAATGGTATACACTGATAATAGTCTTAATTTGGGTGAACAATACACATAATCATAAATAGGAACAACCAGTGACACCCAAAACATGTGGTGTTATAATTGGTGGGTCATTTTTCATAATATAGTCTATATAAGTTCACTAAGTGTGAATACGGTGAGAAGAATTCTTAATGCATATGAGCCTCTATCACATAATAGTCAGACACCATCTATGTTATGTTAAGATGTTGTATCTATTCTATGGGAAATATGTTTGAGATTACTCTCATAGTATCTTGAGTTTATAATTATAAATATAAATTGTTATAAAATTTTGATATGATAAATAATCTAAGGATATTACCATGTAAATAGTGGATACATGAGTATCAACACTATTATGGTAAGTATATATCATGCATAAATCTCTTTATTCGTGATATGGTAATTGAAAAAGTGTTATCCATGTTAGGTCGATGGAACAAAAATTCATATTATTTTTTATTTAAATTGAGATCATTTGGTAATATAACTTGTGGGTTTAAAGGATATTCTAATTAGGGGTCTTGTATATATTGTTTCCTCCAATTATGACTCGAGTATTAGCGGATTGAGTTATTGATTTTTTGATGTGTGGATACTAGTAATTCTGTGTATGAAATGGGTGGAAAGGTATGGTAAGGTCTTTATCACTATTTATGGGGTTACTTATAAAGATATTAGTATAATGTTTGACCTAAACTAGAATGACTCCCATAGGTTATTTAGTGGTGACCATATTAGAGGGGTTGATCCCTTCTCTCATGTATACTCTTCAGTGTATATATTGATAATGACATGAGGTATTGAGATAAATTTAATCCAAAAGAATTTGTATTTTAAAATTATTTGTTTAAAACTATTTTCTTTTGAAATAAATTAATGGTAATATGTATTTAAGTGAAGGGTTTTGGGGGATCATATAACAATCATTGGCACCTGAAATAAACCCAAAAAATAGCATATTCTATCTTCAAGAATCGATGTGCATAAAAATATTGAAGAACCTGAATACATATAGATAATTCATTATTTTTCATCCTAATGGATTTTTCTTGATTATTATCATATGAGAAGAAAACATAGGCTCTCTAACCCCATAGGTAATCCATAGACCTATGGATCTTATTTCACTACTTAAAGATATTTGTATGCTTGAAGTAGTTTTAGTGCCTTCACAGTGGAGTAATGAATGGAATACCAAGGATAAGAGGGATTTAATAGTCTTTTCGAGGAATAGAGTAACTCATAAAGTAGAGAATCTCATCCTTTTATAAGAATCCTTGATTCTATTTATTTGATTAAGATTGTCTACTATATTGAATGCATCAGGTTCCATTTTTTGGAACTTGTGCATTACATCTCATTTTTTTTATTCCTTGAACTCATTAATGATTAATTTTATGATTTGAATAAACCATTTCATGGATTTGAGATTAAATTAAACCATGTTTGAAGGATGTCGAAGATTCATGCATGCATGGTTTGTATCGTATGCCCAATTATATAATATTATATGAGAAACAGAGGTGTTGTTTAGCAATTTACGATGAATTCTAATCATAATTCATGAATTTTATCACATTAAAGTTACACCATATTGAATGTGTATATTTCTAAATATTATATTCCCATTTAATTGGGTATCTAATAATCTCCCACTTGTAATTAAATCTCATAAGTAATTCAGGAAAAACTTCAGTGCTCTTGTGAATATATCCAAAACTATTTTTTATTTAGTTTATCAATACTTTATTCATTTTGCTACAAACTCTTTATATAAAACATAATAATTTCCAAAGGCCTAATTTTTTGAACTAAAGGCCTTAGTAGAATTGAAAAAAAGTATGAAATCCCAATTTTATAGTTATAAGAATAGATCATCCTCTAGAAAAGTGTAAGTGATACTCGAGCTATTAAGGGGTTCAATGTGATCTTTATTATATATATTATATGTAACACCCAATTATTTTATAATATATATTTTTCTAATAAATTTAATTTCTTTGATAGCTTATGATACACAAAACCTTGAATCTAAATAAACCACAATATAATACATCATTATAACATATCCATTAAGATGGTAGTGTGAATAAAAATAACCACATTTTGAAAAAATATATATAATGTTTTTCGATAAATAAAATATATGTATAAATATGTACTCAATTTTTAGTAAAGTCATTATATACTTTAAAAACACATCTTTTACTCAAAAATGGGTTTTATTACTTTTTGTGAGAAAATAATATAATTAATTTATGAAAATATTAGAAAAATTATTTTAAAAAAAAGAAATTCATTTTTTAAATCAACATGTAAAAATTATCTTAGAGTGAATTTTTGATAATTTTCTAAAAATATTGATTTTTTAATTAATAGTTAAAAATACTGATTTTTATTAAAAGTTGTCTTTTCATTTAAAGAATTTAAAATGTTATAAATACTTTATAAATGGTTTTAAAATTAAAATTAGTTCTTTAATATTATTAATAATCCAATTAGGGTCATTTTAATTAATTTTATATTGTATTTTTTTATAAATACTTTTTATACTTATGAAAACATTTTCTAAACCAATTTTTGTAATGTTTTTAGGGTTAAATTTAAAATTAATTTCATCCAATTATATGAATTTAATTTCAAAAAAAATCATTATTTATAATCATCGTGTAAATTTTTTTAAATGAGGACACTTTAATTTTTTTCATAATTAATAGTAAAAATAATAAAAAACATTCACTGCAATTAAGGATAAAATGGGTTTTCTAGGGGGTTAAACCAAGAGGTAAGGGTAGGTTTTCCAATTAATATTGTATAAATCCTATTTTTTGGCCAAATATCCACTATATAATATCTAAAATTTTAATATCTATCCATTTTTAATCATTTTTCTTCAGTATGAAACTATTATATTTTAATATTTTAAGATATTCCAAGTGCATACACTCTCCCAATTGTAAAAGGTTTCCCCTCCATTCCCATATTTACACCTCTTTGAGACATAATATTGATTAAAACCTTCCCAATTTTCTTTTAAAAATTCCTATATATGATATAGTTTTTCAGTTCTTCTTAAAACCCTATTCCAAGGGTCCTTAAGAAATGATCTAAAGGATGCCAACCAAAGGAGAGGTAATCATCCTACCCATCCTCTTTAAAATTATTTATTCTTATACCTCCTCTAAATATATGGTATTTATAATAAAATAATAAATTAATTATTTTAAATATAATTAAATTTAATTATAATTATTTAACCACCATTACTCACCTTATTTCCCATCAAATGGGAAGTGAAAGTATCCATCGTGCGTGCGTGTGGAAAACCACCTCTGTATAACAATACAATTCATTCTTCATCACCAATATTAATGTATGGTTATTATAATGGTTTTAATGTTTATATATTAAATTTATGATATAATTATTCTTATTTAATTGTAATATCATATCTTCCTTCTTACTTTCTCATCTATTGGAAAATGAAAATGTCACTCATGTGTACGTATGGACTACCACCACCATGAAGTGAAGTAGTTTTTTTTCATTTTTGAGTAAAATTAATGGTAATAAGGATAGATTTAATGAATATATATGATATATGTTATATAATAATTATTTTAAAAATTTTAATAATTATTTACCATTCTTTGGTTCTATCCATCAAAAGGTGAAAACATCATTCATGCGTACATATGAATTATCGTCTCTATGAATGATGTAATTCATTTTTTATTGATATTTTATGAATTAATATATATGATATTTATATCATGATTAAAATTATGTACATAATTTAATTATGATCAAAGTACAAGGATTGGAACTACTAAACTGAAATTCTCATGAAAAACAAAACAGTTAACACCTAGAAACGATGATTTTAATAAGGAATTATTAATAAATGGGTGTTGAAATGTTATTAGTGGATCATATATGATTTTATAAGTATTTATATGATTCTATCATATAATGATAAAAATTTAAAATTTATTATATATGAGGATAGAGTTATTTTGAATCAATTCAAACTTGAGGTAAGGGATTTATGTTACAATCTCATTGTTTATCTGGATTGTTTATGATTGAGTTTCCAATAATGAAAATTTATGAAAAATATATCAAGAATCCCATAAATTTTATTATCCTGTGGTTATTTCAAGATATTAAATTTTTTTCTTTCATTTTCCTCTCTTTAAGTACTCAAGAGATCAAAATAATGTTTTTAAGTAAAACCAAACTTATTTCTCTCTTTGGTTGAAAATCATTTTTCTTCCATATCCATGTTTTCTAAAAATGTTATCAAGAATGTTTTTAAAATTATCATATGATTTTTGAAATTCATTTTCACCCATGATTTATTTTTTACAAAATGTTTTGAAGGAATCTTCTTATCATTTTTCAAACAAAGTATTTTTGAATTTTTATGGAGAATGTGATAAGAATATTGGTTTTAACTTATATGAAATGAGAAAATTTTCTTGGCATCATGAATACTCAATTATTTGAAGCTTAATTTAAAATTTTACAAGGTTATTTTCAAATTAATTTTTTTTCTTAATATTTGGGAATTTTTTTAGAATTTAAATAAATTATTTCAAAATAAAAAGTGTATTTTCCTCAATAAATTCAATATTGATATTTTAAATGAATTTTTTATATATGATAACAACATTTGATATCAATTATTATTTAATGATGATATAACCCAATGATACCATCCACTTTTATTATTTGGAAGTATTGTGATGATGATGATGATTTAAGGATGATTTTATAAAACCCATTTCTTTCCCATGGTTTAATTAAGTTATGATGAAACCTTTATGAAACCAATTTATTTTTCATGGGTTATGCTATGATAAAATTATGAAATGGTTATAAAACCCATTTTCTTTCCATGTTTTAAGATATGATGAATTTTTTATGGTCTTTTGGCACACATATGAATTATTTTCTTTATATTATGGGTGGACCCAGAATTATATATCCCTCCAGTGCATTGGGTAAAGATGGATATCTCATGAGATAATAAGGACTAGAATGGGGAGTGAACCTAGTTAAATAAGGTACTTTTTAAACTATGATAGTATTTAGAGTGAACCTTAACTAAAGATGTGATGGAATGGGTAGTGAACCCAATCCACTATGATAGTCTTGTTAGTGATACTTTTCTAAGGAAATGATTTAATATTCTTATGTGTATGCCACAACTGATGTCTTATGTCAATTTTATTCACTCATGGATCGTGTTCTTTTATTCCTTTATGATTAATGACTTATGAACTAACAAGCATTATGTTATGACTCAATATTAGGTTTTAATATTTGTTTTTCATGGTTTTCAAATGTTTATCTCTTGTTTTCATACCCTTATGATCATGGTATGATTAAGTGATCATTGATATCTCCATTATTTACCCTTACAAAGAATCTAAGTTCACCCTTTATTATGTTTCCTTTACCCAGGTTATGAAGAAAATTTTAAGAAGGGTATGTCTAAGTAGAGTACTATGTGGGATGATATCTTTGGGTGATGTTTAACATATTTCATGAAATAAGAAGATAGTGTATCTATTCTCTAAGGACACTAAACATTTATAGTCCTCGTGTGTTTATTTATAAAATATTTTGAATATTCATGTATTAAGATGTAATATATTTTCATGAAAAGTATGATTCTCTATTGTTGGCATAAGAGGTAAGTTTAGTCAATATTTATATATTAGGATTAAAGAGCTCTAATGAAACCCCTGGGGATATGTCAATGAATAGGATAATATCCTAAAGTTTTGGTAATGAAGAGTTTATATAGTATTCCTAGTAATACATCCCTGGTTAGATACTACAAGTGTACATGATTAGGGAATATATGCATCTTAGGGAAATAAACTTGAAAATAGTTAGTTTAGTATATATCAAATTTCATTATAGTGCATGGTGAGTGTGCCCTTATAGCACACCTGGTTTGATGATGGATATGCTTAGGTTAATTCATGTTTTCTTTATCATCCATTATAAAGGATTTGGATAGATAATGACCCTAAATGATCTAGGTTAAACCAAAGGTGTTATAGATTGAAAATAGGGTGTCAATATTTAAACATCCAATAAATGTTTTTCAGGATTATTTGGTTTCCTAAAATGATTATTTTTGCACATAATATGATTTGTTATTTTAGTTAATGGATTAAAGCTGAAGGAATCATGTTAATTATGAATGTGATGAAAAATTCAATGATTATTCTCCTAAGTAACCCAATATAATAGGATATAGAATTTAAAATCTCATTATTATGATTATGAAACTTTCTCAATTCATGAATCATGTTGAGCTACCAAACGAGAAAAAGAGGGAACAACATTATTTTGAGTCATTCATTAGGAAAAATCCCCCTTTTTTAGTGGGTTTTCTAATCAACTAGTTTTTGATAAATGTATTAGTACAACTATAAAGATATTTTCCATTCTACAATGTTCAGAACATGAAAAATTAATTTTTGATGTTTATCATTTATAAAGATAAGCATATCAATGGTAGAATTTTATCAAGAACATGGGGAAATAGGAAGCAACTAACTCCATGGAGTGGAATGATTTTAAGATTTTATTTTTCAATAAGTACTTTTGTCATATTCTTCTTATGAAAATTGAAAATTAATTCCTTGATCTAAAGTAGATGATGTATCCATTAGTACATATGAGAAAAAAATTACAAGACTTGTGAGGTATATTTTCAGTTTTATCATCCAAAATAAAATTAAGGTTGATTAATTCTTTAGTGGCTTAAAACTGAGTCTCTAGAAAGAATTATCCATAAGGGACTTAAGTAGATATAAATAAATCATTCAATTTTCTATCAAGGTGAAAATGGATATTAGAGTTACCCATCAATATTATAATTTTGATAAGAAAATAAATATGGAATTTAAAGGAAATTCTTACAATAAGAACTATGAAGAGAAGAAGATGATATTTACTTTATTCTCAATGTGTGGATGGAATCATAGAGGAAATTTTATTTATCAGACTAGTAATTTTTTTGATTGTAGAAAGTAATTTCATCAACCAATCTAATTCCAATGGGATGGGAAGAAAAAATTAGTTAATAATGGAGGAAAAGAACCAAAAAATTCACCACCCACACTACAGTGTTTCAAATTATAGTAGTATGTAAATTATTCTAATCAGTGCTCAAATATAAAGGTTAATGACAATGATTGATGTCAGCAAACTCTAAACCCTAAATACAAAGGTAAGTCTCACAGAATCACTATTTGATGATGTTTTTTACAATAGTGATGTGGTAAAAGAAACAATTTCCATCCACTATAAAACTACTAATGTCTTATTTGAATCTGGATCTACCCGTTCTTTTATATCTAAATAATTTTCTAAGGGTATCACAATACCACATCAATTATTAGATTCTTAATTAGTAGTGAAAACTCATAATTTTATGATCATCACATATTGAGTTAATGATTTTTTTTCAATTGAAGTTTGTGGGATTGTGCTTCCTAATAATCTCATTATTCTCCCTATAGTTTAATATGATGTTATCTTAGGCATGTACTGGATTTCTTTACATAAATCCTAGATCAATTCCTATGGAAGGGAAGTTAGGTTTTATATTCTGAACCAACCTGTGATCTTTTATCAGTGTGTTGAAAGATATGAACTGAAAATGGAAATTACATCCATTATATTGTTATTGATTCCTATTAAAGTGGGGTTTTTATCTTATATGGATGAGGATAATCTTAGAATCAATGATATTCTTATTATATGAGAGTTTTTTTATGTTTTTCTAAAAGTTTTTCCTAGTATTCCTCTTAATTGTGAAAAATGGTTTTTTAATAAAACTCATACTTATTGTTAAAACAATTTCAAAGACTCTATATATAATAGACCCTATTGAATTGAAAGATTTGAAGAAGAATCCATAAGATAATCTTGATAAGTTATTTATTCATCCAAGTGCATCACTATGGGGTTCACCTATTTTTTTATTAATAATAAAGATGGATCAATTCAACTCTACATTGATTTTCAGGAACTAAAAAATCATAATCAAGAATAAGTATCCCCTACCTCATATTGATTCTTTTATTAATTATGAGGAGATCAGTATTTTTCCAAGATTGATCTTTGATCAGGATATTTTCAATTGAGGGTTAAAAGTGAATACATGCCCAAGATATCCTTCCAAACAAGGTATGTACAATAAGAACTTATTGTGATTTCATGTGGTCTTATTAATTCCCCTTTTATCTTCTTAGATTTAATGAATAGAGTCTTTATATATTTCCTTTGTCAGTTTTTGGTAGTCTTTATAAATGATATTCTTATATATTCAAAGATAAAGGAAGGGAAAGAAGATTATTTAAGTACTATTCTAAAAATACCGAGGAAGAAGAAGTTGTATTATAAATTGAAAAAGTGTGAATTTTGGATATAGAAAGTTTCATTCTTGGGTTATATAATCTCAATAGAGGGTATATTGGTGGATCCATCAAAGATGAAAGTTATTGAATGTTGGACCAAACCAATCACTATGACTGAGATTTGTAGTTTTCTTAGTTTGGTTGGATATTATTGACACTTTTTATAGAATTTTTCATGTATATCTAATCCACTCACTATGTTAACTCGAAAGGGAGACAAGTTCCTTTGGATAACTAAATATGAGGAAAATTTCAAGGAACTAAAGAGATGGTTAGTTAGTTCACCTATGGTTATACTGACCTGCATTGGAGAAGGGTTTTTGGTCTATAGCGATGCATCAAAAAAGGGGCTAGGATGTTTACTCATGTAGAATTATATGGTTCTAGCTTATGACTCATGAAAATTGAAGGTTAGTGAGAAAAATTACCAAAATATTGATTTAGAATTAATTGTGGTATTTTTTTCAATAAATATATGAAGGTATTATCTTTATGAAGAAATAAATGATATATATATATATATATATATTGATCATAAAATTTTAAATTGTATATATACACTTATAAAGAGCTAAATATGTTCCATAGAAAATTGTTAGAGTTGAATAAACATTATGACTCCTAAATACATTACTAGACTGTGAAAGCAAACAATGTGGTGCATGATCTGAGTTGAAAAGATCATTCTAGCTTATATATGGTGAGGATCACAAAAGATCTAATATTTATAGAATTTAAAAGGATGGATTTGGAGATCTTAGAGGAAGGGTATAAATATTATCTTTCTCAAATGAGTGTTCAACTATCTATTCAAGTGAATATTAAAGAGGCATAAAAGGAATATGTAGAGCTAAAAAAGTAGGTGAGAAATTTTCTTGAGTTCAATCTTGACTGTTATGAAATGATAAGGTTTAGGAACCATGTAAGTGTTTTGTCTATAACATATTTAAAGAAGGAGATATTTTATGAATCTCATAATTCATCATTATCTATTCATCTTATATGTGTGAATATATATAGGGATATAAAAGTGTATTTTTTGTGGGATAATATAAAATGAGATATTGCAGAGTATGCATCTCAGTGTTTGGTATGTGCACAATTTAAGGTTGGGTGGTATAATTCTAAGGTGATGTTATAAAAATTACCTATACCAAAATGGAAATAGGAAACAATCACCATGGATTTTATCATTAAACTCTCCAAAACATCTAAATTTCATGAAAACATTTAGGTTGTATTCGAGTGACTTACGAATTCAACAGACATCATTTATATCAAATAAGATTTATCTTTTGATCATATTTCCAAAATATATATTAAGTAAGTGGTAAGGTTTCATGGAGTACCACATTCTATTGTATCTAACTGAGATCCAAGGTTTACCTTGGAGTTTTTGAGTAATATTTGATAATCTCTGGATTTATAGTTGTGTTTCAGGACTACTTATCATCCTCAAAGAGATTGCCAGTCTGAAGAACCATTCAAACCCTATCAGTTATGTTGAGGTATTTTTCTATGAATTTCAAAGGTTATTGGGATCAAAAACTTCCTCGAGTAGAGTTTTCTTAAAATAATTGTAACATATTGTTATTCTTTTTAGGTAGTATTTGTCCTTTGGTTTCTGGTTTTTTCCTTTTATACAGAAACTGGGTTATTAGCTATCTGTTGGGAGATTACACACCATATAAATGTATTACACACTATATAATTTTTACTAGGAAGATTCCATGAAACTTGTATTGACCATGAAATGGTTTCATGTTTTGTACAATTTAAACTATGAAAAAATGATATAAAATATAATTTTAAAAAAAAGGTGATGTTATTTTTACGTATGCGGACTTTATGAATTACACAATATGAACCGGGATTACACAATATGTAATTCATGAGGCAGGTGGTTTTAAGAAGATTTCATGACTAATTTTCATTCCATTCGACCTAAAACCCTCCCTCGTGTAACCTAAATCCTTCTCTATGTGATTTTTGCTCCTCCAAACTCTTTTCCTTGGTGGATCAAATTTGTTTAAACCTCAGTCGATATCCTCTGGGTAAGTGGATCTCCTCACATGTGGTTTATTTTGTTCTCTATTTCTCCCCTCCTTAGAGTTTAATGAATTTTCATATATTTTATGGATCTAAGCTCCATTTAATTTGATTTTTTATTCTATGATGAGTTCCAAGATCTCTCGCACCTTCATTCTTCTTGGGTGCTCTCCGTTGTGAGTGTTTGTTTTCTTGATTTAAAGGTAGGTGGTTCCATAATTTATTTCCCCATAATAGAAACCTTGTGTTGTTTGATAAAATTTAAATGTTTTTTTAAATGATTCAAAAACTTATATTTTTTGTGGTTCAATATTTTATTTTGAATGAGTATGGAAATTGATAAAAACCCTGATTTCAATGAAATTGAAATTGTGGGATGGATTTATGAGAAATTATGGCTTGATTTGGAAATTTTTTTTGATGAAATTATTTAATGTTTGATATTAAGAAAATGGATTAAATTGCAAAGTTATTTGAAATGGAATTAAATGATAAAAACCTATGATTTGGTTTTGAAATAAAAAGGGCATGTTGAAAACTAAAATTGGGAAATTGTATTTTAAAATGTTTTAAAGTGATTGATTGCAAATTTGATTGATTGTTTGTTTGAATCACATTTTATCAAGGGTAGTTAGTGGTAACTAGGATAAGCATGTTAGGACCTTAAATACATATCAATAGATTGAAAATGAAAACTTTTACCAGAAAAATATGGCATAACTTTCTATTATGGGGTCCCCTATTATGGTGTAGACTGCCTGTGATGGATTCTGCTGTTGGGTTGTATTTTTGTGTGTATACATGACTAGAGTCATGATCACTATGAGATGTGTTAGGATCCTATTACCTAATAAAATAATGTTCCATAGGGTTTTTTACATGGTATTTTTCTTTGATATGAGTTTTTTTATTTTATATGCATTCCATTGATTATTGAACTATTTTATTCATCCCAACTGATTTATATAAATTGTTTTATATAAAATGTTCATTTAATCTATCTTGAAAGTTATTTTGATATATCTTCCATCATATGATTATGAAATCATGTTTTGGTTTAAAATATGAAAATGAAATACCATGCCATATTTTATTTAAACTACTATAATTAGTGGTAAATTGTTTTGGTATTGATTATAGAACACTTGGTGAGACCCTATTGGGATTTATAGCTCACACCATACCTTTTCCTTTGGAAATTTGTAGGCTTTCATATACCAGGTCTGAGCAAAGAGATAGCATCATTTGGAGGTGGTGGATGTCCCTGACCCTTTAGACCATAGAGTGTTATTAGTTTCAAGTGGATATATTTTCCAATTGTTTCATAGGGATTCTAAGACCCTTGTCTGGTTGACATTGCAGTTTCCTTTGGGATATTTCTCTTTCTATTGAGTGTTGTTATTCCTGTTTGTTTCTAGTACTTTATCCCTTTAATGTGTTGATCATCCTAAATTGTATATTTTATTTTATATTATTTTGTCACAAATTTGTTCCCTCTTGTTCTTGTATGATGCTAGGTTTTATCTTTCAACCCGTGGGGATCGGGAATGCCCTTTGGGCCTTATCAAAGTCGGCTTGGGCCTCAGGGTTCTAGGGAATCCATATTGGTTCATGACAATAGTAACTTTCACTCGATCATTTATATTGGCACTTATAAATACCTATATAGAAATAAGTGTATAAATCCAAAATACTGGAATCAAGTTAGAGAAAGAAATATATTAATTCTTAAGTTGGTTGAGAAAATGGCAGAGAAATATAAATCCATTCAAAACCACATCAAAGCAGCTCAGAGTTGACAGAAAAGGTATATCGTTGGTGAAATCTAGAATTTGATGTTATTTAAAATGTATTACTATGAATTTATCAATGAATGAAAGTTGTGAGATTCATAATTAAGGGATATAAGGTCCCTAGATATATTGTCCCCATTGATATTCTTGATCGAGTAGAGACGGTAACTTATCACTTGGAATTTCCACCAAACCTCTCTCAAGGTTATTATATGTTCCATGTATTCATCCTGAGGATATAAATACTTGATCCTTCACATATACTAAACTCATAGGTTTTAGAATTTGTGAATGATCTTTCCTATAAAGGAAAACTAGTATAAATCTTTTATCGTAGAGATAAAGTGCTATGGAAGAAGACTACTTCCCTGGTTAAAGTTATTTGGAGGAATTAGAAATTCAAAGAAGCTACATGGGTACCTAAGGATGTGATGAAATATAATTATACTAATTTTTATATATCATATTGATATAATTTATATGGAAAAAATAATTTTAAGGGGGAATAATTTAACACATGTAGATTTTATGATATATTTCTTTTCAAATAAATTTAATTTCCACCATAGCCTACGATACACACAACCTCGAGTCTAAGTGAACCATAATATAGTATATCGTGATAACCTAGATGTTAATTTGGAAAATTAAATAGGAGTAACCATATATTTGAAATTTTTATAAGTTTTTTAGATAAATTAAATATATTTTTAAATAAGTATCCATTTTTTAGTAAATTCATTATAATATTAAAAAATACATATGTTCCCCTAAATGGGTTTTATTATTTTCTATGAGAAAATAATATAATTAATTTATAAAATGTTTTAAAATTTATTTGTATAAATGAACTTTATTTTTGAAATTATCATGGAAAAATTATCTTTGAGCTAATTTTTTATAATTTTTTTGAAAAGATTGGGTTTTCAATGAATAGTGAAAATGATGATTTTTTTAAACTATATTTTCGTTTCAAGAATTTAAAAGGTTATATTTTGATTTTAAATTGTTTTAAAAGTAAAATTAGTTCATTTTATTTTTTAATAATCCAATTAAGTTCATTGTAATTTATTTTATTTTGGATTTTTGTATAAAAACCTTTTATACTTAAGAAAACATTTATTTTGAAAAACTAATTTTTATCTTGTTTTATAGGTTTAATTTTAATTTGAATTCTATAAATTATATGAATTTAATTTGATAAATTGTATTATATATTTTTAATCATAATTTTCAAATTTATTAATGAGGAAACTTTAATATTTTTTCATAATGAATATTAAAAACAACAAAAATTTGTCACCGTAATTATGGTTAAAATGATCTTACCATGGAGTAACCCAAGAGACAAAGTTAAGTTTGTCAATTAAACTTGATTAAATACTATTTTATGTCCATATTTCAATCTCATCCATTCTTAAATTTTAATCTCTATCCATTTTCTATCATTTTTCTTGAGTATGACTTTATTGTATTTTAATCTTTTAAGAAATTCCAAGTGTGTCCTCTCCCCGAGTTATAAAAGGATACCCTCATTTATATTATTCACACCAATTTGAGCCATATAGATTGACCAAAAACTAAATAGTATTATTTTTTTTAAATTCCCTATCCATTAATTAGAGTTCTTGTATACTTTAAATACCATTCCAAGGGTCCTTAAGAAAGGATCTAAAGGGATCCAGTTGAAGAAGAGGTAATCATCGTACCCAACCTCATTCAAATTATTTATTATTATACCTCCTCTAAATTGATGTTATTGATAATAAAATAATAAATTATGTATCATAAATATAATTAAATTTTATTATGATTATAGAACCACCATTATTCACCCTCTTTTCCATCAAATGAGAAGTTAAAGTATCGCTCATGCGTACGTGTGGACTACCGTTTCCATGTAACGATACAATTAATTTTCCATCACCATTATTCATGGATGGTTATTATAATGGGTTTAATATTTATATATTATTTTTATAATTTAAATATTTTTATTCAATTTTAAAATCATATTATCTTTATTACCTTCCCATCCATTGGAAAACGATAATATTGATCATGCGTACGTGTAGACTACCACCTCCACAAAGGGATGTAATTCATTTTTTCATTTTTACTTTATATGGATAGTAATAAGGATAAATTTAATGAATATATATTATATATATTATATAATAATTATTATTTATATGTGAATTATTATTTACCTTTTTTCGTCATATCCATCAATAAGTGAAAACAACATTCATGTGAACGTATGACCTACAATCTTCACGAATGGTGTAATTATTTTTTTTCTAACTATAAATCTTATGGATGACCCTAAATATATATATAATGAATATATTGTAAATTTTTATCATGATTAAAATTTTGGAGATTATGAAACCATGATCAAAGTACATGGAATAAAACCACCGAACTAAAATTCTCATGAAAAACAAAATAGTTAACATCCAAAACTGATGATTTTAATAAGGAATTATTAAAAGAAAGGTGTTGAAATATAATAAGTGGATTATATATATAATATTTTAATTATGTACATTATTTTATTATATAATTATGATAAATTTAAATTTATTATATAGGAGGATAGATATTTTTCAAAGAAAATGAAACTTGAGGTAAGGTATTTATGTTACAATCTCAATGTTTATCGAGATTGTTTATGATTAAGTTTTTGATGATAAAATTTTATGACCTATATCTAAAAAATACCATGAATGTTCTTCTAGTATAGTTATTTATATAGATTACATATTTTCCATTCATTTTCCACTCTTAAATAACTTAAGAAATCAAAAGAATGTTTTTAAGTGAAATCAACTTTATTTCTCTCTTCGGTCAAAAATAATTTTTCATCCATATCCATGTTTTATAAAAAAATTCTCAAGAATGGTTTTAATATTATTATATTATTTTTTTAAATCTATTTTTATCCATGATTGAATTTTTAAAAAATGGTTTAAGAGTGATATTCCTGTTAATTTTTAATGAGATACTTTGGACTTTTTACCAAAAAAGTGAAAAGAATCTATTTTTTAATGTACACAACATAAACAAAATATCCCACCATATTGTCTACTCAATACATTGAATATTACATTACAAGTTTCTGAGGTTATTTTTACATAATTTTTTCCCTAAATATTTTGGATATTTTTTAGATTTTAAATAAGATATTTCAAACTGAAAAGGGTATTTTTCTCAAGAAATGTTATAGTTGTATTTTAAAGGTATTTTTCACCTATGATAACATCATTTGATGTTAATTATGATTTATGGGTAATATGATCTAATTATACCATCCAATTTCGTTATTTTAATAGATTGTGATTATGGTGATGATTTAAGGTTGATTCTCTGAAACATGTTTCTTTCCCAAGAGTTAATTAATTTACGATGAAACCTTTATAAAACTTTTTTTTGATGAGTTATGATATGATGAATTACTGAAATCTTTATGAAACCCATTTTTATATGGTTTATGTTATGATGAATATTTTATTATCTTATGGAACACATATGTATGGTTTTTATTATATGACAAGAGGGCCAAAGATTATATATCCCTCCAATGTATTAGTTAAATATAGATATCTCATGAGATAATTAAGACTGTAATAGGAAGTAAACCCAATTGATTAAGGGACTTTTTCTAATGTGATATTCTAAGGAAAGAAACTTAACTAAGTATGTGATGGAATGGGGAGTGAAACCAATACACTATGATAGTATTGTTAGTGAGCCTTGACTAAGGAATGATTTTCTATGTTTATGTGAATGCAACAAATGATATATTACACCAATGTTATGTACTCAGGGATCA
The DNA here is from genome assembly GCA_963277665.1 of Viscum album. Classification (NCBI taxonomy): domain Eukaryota; kingdom Viridiplantae; phylum Streptophyta; class Magnoliopsida; order Santalales; family Viscaceae; genus Viscum; species Viscum album. Next base: position 183,875,346 of record OY728159.1, read on the forward strand.
CATTATTTGATTACTTTATGAACTGACAAGCTTTATTCCATGGATCAATATTATGATCTATGATATATTGTGTATGGTTTCTCATGTTTTTGTATGATTATGCTCATATTTTACTTAAGTGATCATTGATATCTCCCTTGTTTACCCTTACCAAGTATTTGAGCTCACCCTTTATTATGTTTACTTCCCCTAGGTCATAAATAAAGGTTTTAAGTAGGGTGTTTCTAAGAATACTACTATGTGGGAAGATATCAATGGTAAATGTAGAATATCTTTAATTAAATAAAAAAGATTGTGTATCTAGTCTCCAAAGACACTAAACCTTTACAGTCCTTGGGTGATTATTTGAAAAATATATTTAATATTCATATATTAAGATGTAATATCTATGTATGAAATGTATGAGTATCTATATTATATCTCATATGAAAATGATCACCACAATATATATCATAAACATCATATGTATAATAATATATTCCATTTTCCCATGATACTGAGTGACCACTAGACATGGAAAAATGTAAATTTAGTCTAGGACATCTAATGTTTTCTTTATTCACAAAAAAATATTATTTTAGTTAATGAATACATCATATTTCATTCATCTATAAAATTATTACAACAAATTCCACCATCTAAATAGCCAAATGAATCTCATGTGGATCAAATAAGCATAACCCTGTGATTTCTAAGTCTAACTCAATCTAGTGAAAGATGTATTTTATTGTCACATGAGTGGAAAAATCCCATCTTGGTTGTGTGTAAAATGAAAACAAGATCATAAAATTTCCCAACCACCCTTGATTATCTAGGTTGTAATAACTTGTATAATAAATGTAACAAATTAAAAGGTTCTCATGCAAGGTATCTTTCTATCCTCAACTATAAAATGATTTACTATAAGTATTTAACCCTAAGTATATTCATGAACATATGAAATTACATGGGATATACTTGGAGGGTCAGTTGAAATAATGAGTATTCAATTATTACCTCATGAGTCCACTACTTACACTGATATTAACATGTCATCATAATCCATACTACCCTGGGATGATCATTGATTAAGTAAAACATAAAGTTATACTTTGAGGGGATATTATCATTCATCATTCATATAAAATAAATTTCCACATGCATGAATGATTGTTAAATGGATATTTCTTTTTATTATAATAACATGATACTATATGAAACCATTCCATCAATATCTTAAATATTATATAACAAGAGAATATACATGACCCTCATGCTTTTTCTACAACAATGGTTCCATTAATGGATTTTCTACATTATCATCTATAGCGACTCAAAATATCCTAACATGTACCCTCTCAATGATCTCTCATATATGATGGTATTTTCAAAGGATTGTTTTTGTAATTTAGTGAGACTGGGGTTCCTTTTCCTATGAAATAGTTCTATTGTTTTCATAGTAAATCTTGATCACACTATCAAAAAATCCCATTGGAGGTGGCTTTTTAAAGTGGGTTATGTACAAACCCCTCTAAATACATATTTTTGTATAAATTAGAGAGGCTTATGAACAACCCCTGATAATCCTAAAATATAGAGGGGGTTCACAACCCTTATAAATTTTTAAGCATTATTTTTTTTAATATTTGGTTGGATTTTAGAGGCAGTTATATAAAAAATGTAGCTAATTTAATAATTAGTGGTGTTATATGTTCGGTTGGATTTTATAGGTGATATATATAAATATAATATTCATTTGGATTTTAGAGGCTATATATATAATGTAATTTTTTTAAAGGAAATAGTGGGGGTTCACAACCCTCTATAATCTCTTAAATTAGTGGGCATTCATGAACTGTCTCTAATCTCTTTTATTAGAGGGGGTTCATGAACCACCACTATTAACTTTGATTTGAGGGGGGTTTTAACCTCCTCTAATTTTTTTTATTTTTTAAAATAAATCCCATATTAATTAAAATTTTATAATATATATGTGTGTGTGTACATGTACATATATATATATATATATATTACATAAACAAATTATATAAATGTATTTAAATACATTATAAAAATATATATATAAATAAATTATATAAATAATTTAAATAAATACTAATACATATAAACAAAAATATATACATATATAAATATTGGTATACATAATATAAATGTAATTATAAATATATTTATTCAAATATATAAAATTTAAATATGGTTTTATAAATACTTTACATTTATATTATGATTTATATTAGACATATATTATATTAAATGAATTTTTATTGTATATTTATGCAGAAATAAATTTATATTATATTATATATACAAATATAGATAATATAGACAACTATAAACATATATATATATATTATATAATTATATTATATATATTTTATTATAAATATTTTATTATATATAAATTTATATATATTATATAATTATTTTATATATTTTTTATTATACCATATTAATTATAAATAAAAATATTAAATATATATATATATATATATCATTTAATTATATTGTATATTTCTAATTACATGAATGTATTTAATTTTTTGTGTGAGTATATGTTTATACATGAAATAATATAAATGTATATAATTACATACATAGATATATAATATAATTTTATTTAATATAATATATGTATAATATAGATCATAAAATACATAAATGTATACAACCAACATATATTTTTTATAGTTTAAAAAATAGGTCTAATAATAATAATAATTAATAATATTATTGTTACACACACACACACAAATATATATAACTATATAAAAATAATTATATAAATATATATGTTATAATTATATTACGTCTATAAATACTATATAAATACATAAATATACACACACAAACACACAAATATAAATGTATTTATAAATATAGGTATAAATATATATTTATATATATTATATATACATAGATATAATATGTATATGTATATTATACACAAATATTATATATATATATATTATTATACACAAATATATATTATGTATAAATATTGTACACAAATATATTATATATTATACATAAATATATTATATATACCCAAATATATTATATTATTTATATTTATATACACAAATATATATATATATTTATATATTCTCTTATATTTCTATATCTAAATAAATATAATTTATTTTATATAATACATAAAATATCATCCACCAAAGTGGTTCAGGTGTGCTGAATCCTTTAGGGGATCCCTAGTTCAAATCCCAATGGATGGATTTTTGTGCCTCAGTGAGGGTGTTGGGGGGTAGGCATGTTGTGTGCACATGGGGGTCATCTTGGGTGTTCTTGGGTTGTCAGGGGTGCCTTGGATATCTCGAGGGGTGTTTGGGGGGTATATCGGGTGTGTATTGATTGTTGGGGTGTATGGGGTGTCTTAGGTGTGTTGGGAGGGTGTCGAGGCCCATGAAAAATGGGTGAGTTGCCCCCAGGTGTGCATGGATTGTCTGGAGGGGTTGTCTGAGGTGTTTGGGGGTTGTCGGGGTGGGTTTTCCAACGTATTTTGGGGTTTTTGGGGTGGTTTTTCATAGTTCGTGGGGTTGGTTGGGTGGTGAAAAAAACAAAGAAAAGGAGGTTTATGGGTAGTTATAGGATAACCTCCCCTAAAATTGGTGTTTGAAAATCAATTAGGGTTGGATATAACCACCCATAAATTGATGTTTGGATTAGGTTTGATTAAAACCACCCCCTAATACATCTCTATTTAGTAAATTTAGAGAGAAATTAGAGGGGGTTAAAACCACCTAAAAATTTTAACCACTGTTAAAGTGTTTAGAGGGTGTTATAACCCTTTCTAATCACCCTAATTTTTTGTAGTGTCACTCCCTCAATTCTAGGAACCACCTCTAGTTTATAAATTATTTTCTTGATCCAAATATATTTCTACACATCATCTGATTTAGCGATGTACTCCACCTCTATTATTGAGTCTGCAATGGTGGCTTGTTTGGAACTCTTCCAACTAATAAACCCAATATTTAAAAAAAACACAATACCAAATTGAGGTTACATATCATCTCTTTTTAATTTTAAAATTTCATTGATGTAACCCTTTACTTGAAGTTCAACATCTCCTCTAAATATCAAGAACATGTCCTTAGTCCTTATCAAGTACTTAATAATGTTCTTTATAAAAATATGGTGTCTCACTTCGGGATTGAATTGGTATGTAGAAGTAAATCTAAAAGAATGGGTGACATTAGGTCTAGTACATAACATGTAATACATAATAGAACCTATAATAGATGCATAATAAATTCTATCCATGCTTTCTAATGCCTTATAAGGATATAGAACCTTTCTAATATGTGTCTCATACAACATCATTAAATACCCCTTTCTAGAGTTCTCCACACTAAACCAATTTAGAACTTTACTGATGTAAGTGTCCTGAATGAGACCAATAAAACTCTTAGATCTATCAATATAGATATTTATACCAAGTATTTAGGATACTTAGACCATTTCCTTCATTGAAAAGAATTTACCCAACCACATATTCTTACAAAGTTAAGTGTTGGGATGTAATTTTTGATAAGAAGTATATCATCCACATACAATATCTGAAACACTACTACTCTCCCACTAATTATCTTTCAAAAAAATTAATCATCCATGTTTTTTATGAATTGAAACTCTTTGATAACTTCATCAAACCAAGTATTCCAACATCAAGGTTCTTGTTTCAATCCATAAATTGACCGTTACAATTTTTATACCTTATTAGTCTCATTTAACTTTTTAAAACCTCTAGGTTGAATAATATACATTTCCTCGACTAAATTACCATTAATTAAAGCAGTTTTGATATCCATTTGATACATATCATAATCAAAATGAGCTATATGGTTAGAAAAATATGAATGGAATTTATCATAAAAATTGATTAAAATGTTCATTATGGTCAACACCATGAATTTTCTTATAATATTTTTCATCTGGGAATTCATTATAGGTTGATATTATACTATCCATGTATGTTTTCTTGTGGAAACTCCACTTGTACCATATGGGTATCACCCTTTTATGTGCATCAACCAAGTTCCAAACATGATTAGTGTACATGGAGTCTATTATAGATTCCATAGATTTTAACCATTTCTCATAATTTGATCTCTTGATAGCCTCTAGTAGGTGGTTGGTTCATCATCTATGAACATTACCTCATCATAATTGACTATAAGAAATAAATATCTTGTGATCTAGTAATGAATCCTAGAATACTTTCAAGGTTATTATATAGCTTGAGTCATTTTTTCTTCCATAATACTTTATGGGACCAGCTCAACCTCCACCTCAGGAATACTTCCTATTATCTGGTCTTGAACTTATACAAGTTTATCTTTCCTATCATTAACTCTATAATCAATTTTTATCCCATGAAAACACCAAACCATGACACAAACACTTTGTTCCCAGTATAATTATAGAAACAATATCCCATATTTTCTTTGGGATAACCAATAAATAAGAATTTTTCTAACTTACAACATAGAATGTTACAATCCAATAATCATATGAGTACTTCGCAACCCCAAATCCTTATAAAATAAATTTTTTGTTTTCTTTTTCAGTCTATGTATCATATTGTTCCTTTCTAACTATTTTAGATAGAAATCAGTTTATTAAAAATGTAACATTCTATAGATAATATCCCCAAAATGAAATAGAAATATCACATTGACTCGTCATCAATCAAACCATATCTTATAAGGATGATTCCTCCTTTCAAACACATAATTTCATTATGTTTTTCTAGAAGGAGTGATTTATCAAACTATTCCACATCTTCTCACATGATCAGTGAATTCCTAACTTAAGTATTCACTACCCTAATTTGATCATAGGATTTTAATAATCTTTCCCTGAGGAATTTTTACTTCATTGTTAAACTCTTTGAACTTTTCAAAATCCTCATAATTTTTTATTATTGGAAACACATATCCATACTAACTAAATTCATCAGTAAATGTAACAATGTACCTAAAAGAATCACTTTCTTGAGTACTCATTGGTCTACATACATCACTATGTATAAGATACAATATTCTATTATCCCTTTCACCTATTCCACTAAATATTATTTTGGAAATTTTTTCTAATACACAAGATTTTCAATTTTCAAACGCTTCATAATCAAATGGTTCCAATAATCAATATCCATGGAGTCTTTAGACATGTTTCTTGTTTATATGTTTATGAAGACAATAACCAAGGTAGGTGGGATTATAACCAACCCAAGCCTTATTATTCTGAATTCCATAGAATAGATTATCTATATCGTGAATATATATATATATATATATATATAATTTACCATATTCCTGATGTCATAAAAAATCTCATTCAAATATATAAAACAACTCTTGTTCTTAATAGTGATTGGGAATCCTTTCTTGTCCAAATGAGATATAGATATTAAATTTCTATTTATGGAGGGGACATAATAATATTTCTCTGACTCTAGTACTAATCCACTGGGTAAAATTAGATCATAAGCGTTGACCTCTAATGTAGTAAGTATTACTATATTATCGACACAAAAATATACTTCAACATTTCTTATTTCCCTCCTATCTATGAGCCTATATTTTTTAGAAAAAATATGTGATTCACACCTAGTATCCATTAATCACGAGTCAAAGTTGGTGAAATTAATCTCTATAACATTCATATTCAAATACTCTGAATGTTTCACTTTGAGAACATTTCTCAACCTGAAATACCAATTTTATACAATTATATAGGTCTTATCTATCAGGGATCACAATATGATTATCATAAATTAATTCATAACCCATATGAAATACATATCTATGGGTGAATATCATGTATTATATCTTTTCATCAAGTACTTTTATTTAAATTACTCTAACTAAAAATGATGACCTGATATGTCATATCAATTTAGTGAGACAAGATCTATATTTCAATAAGCATTGATTCACTTTAGTGTTCATGTCATCACTTAATTATTTAATTAGGTAATCATCCCAAAAATAACAATTATGATTTATTTATAGTTGAGTAGGAAAATCCTTACCCAGATCCATCAAATAGACAAACACAACTTCATTCCTCTGGTCTCGTAACATTTTAGGTTTTGTAGCTAAGTGTTACCTAAATCTCACAATGATATTTATTTACCTAACCTTTAGGAATATCCATTTCCACCAATCATTATAGAAGATAATCCATGGGTACCCTAATTTAATAGAATTTACCAGGTTGAATTATCAAAGTCTTGACATGTGATTCTTTGAATGAAACCTCACACATACTATTTTAAGTGTTTTATTTTAAAATTATTTACTATTTAAAATATATCATATTAATATTAAAACTATTTTATCTCATGAAATATTTATTATCTCATTTATATAACATTGTGTATGCATGCTTTTGATGATCTAGTTTTGGAATCATATTCCATATACCGAATTAATGTGTACATACCTCATTAATGTGTAACTCTCTACACAACCCAAAATTTGGTATTACTGACCCAAAAACAAAATCCAAACATATTCTTACATATCTTAATTCATCTCATCCATAAGGTATATGAACTTTTCATGTAAAGGCATAGAATTATTTAAAATTATATATCTCTACATGAATAATCCCATAGCGACAAATACCAAACTCCTCACCTTTCTAGAATAAGGAATAAGCCTTTAGGTTTCTAGGTAGCCTGATTCTAAGTCCCTCTACCCTGGGAGGATTTAAACAAGAGATAAATTAATTCATGATATCACTAACTCCTAATATGCACAAACTATATTAAAAAATTATTCTCAATATTATAAATCTAAAAACAATCTAAGGTCAAGGTAAATGAAAAATAAATCTTATCGAGTCACAGCTAGCATGTAATACAAGGATTCATCCCGAATAAGTAATTTATCTTATAAATATAAGCATATAGATTATTCAAAATCCACAAAAAAAATTATAAACATTAATAATAATAGGAATAAACTAATTAGTAAACACTTTATTTATTATAAAACATAATAAAAATATATGAACATTTTTATATTTTATTTAGGCTTGAAAAAATCTGTTTATAACTCCTAATACATACAATTTATAAAAAACATAAAAACTATAAGAAATTATATCAAAATATAAAAAAATATATTTTTTATGCATTTTGTATTATATAACATTAAATCATTCATAAAATTGGATTGATGTTGGATAGAGGGTATTCTTCATGTATATTATACTATAAAATATATATGAGTTGTATTCTATGATAGATATCACATAATACAATTGGATATATTGTATAGAATGTATCATATTTTATGATATAAATGATATCATAAATACACTAGGACACTTTATTTTTCAAAAATCTAGAGATGGTCCATATTTTATGATATCATATATTTTATAATACAACTCAATTCAAATCCATGATCATCTTCGATAACATGATTTATGATATTATGGAGTCATATATTGTAGATAATATATACAAAAGAATTTTAACATACTGTAATATACGATATAATTGAAAATGTATTACGATATGCATTTTCTTTGAAAACGAATGAATTAACTATGATTAATTCTTGAAGAATAATTCTATAATACCACTAATTGTTAAATGTTTATTATTGATGTTTAAACTTTTTTTGCATTGTTAGGTCTATTCAGTTCCTTTATAACCTTTAAAAATGGATTCTATTGAAAATTAAAAAAAAATGGAAGGAAGGGTTTTATAGGACCATCTAAGGATCATTGGTTATAAAAATAAACCCAAAAAATACACCGATCTATCTTCATGAATAAATGTACATAAAAATATCAAATAATTTGTGTAACATCCCTCGATTTAGAACTGTCTCATATGGCCCAAATGGGTTGTTACATGACCTCAAGTACACCGCCCCATATGCCCGAGGTTTTTGACTAGTAAGGGATGTGTGATAAGTATAGTGGGAGACTATCCCCCCTGGTTACAGAGTTACAACAGGGTGGAATAATCATATAACAATAAATATTAGAGTATCGAAAATAATGGAACAATGCAATATAGTAGAAAAACCAAACAATAAAAACCAACTAAATAATCCAATAAATAATAAAGGAATAATGTAATGATTGGCTAAAATGTAATTGAATATAATGCTAGAAGTAATAAAAATAAAATACTAGAAGTCTCAAATAAAGACTCAAAATTACCGGGTCTCGAGCCCTGTGTAGGTCCTGTCTCTAAACTCCAGTCCATCCAACAAGAAACAATCAACAACAAGGTCCCTTTCCCTTATCAAATCCTAAATCCATGTAATATGCTCAGGTACCAAACAGAATATTGAATAGGGTGTGAGTATAACTTAGTAGGTCAACACCAGTATGTCTAAACATAACCTTTTTAATAATAAGTGCATGAAATAATGTAATAAAAAGGTGTATTGATTAATTATACAATTAAATTAATACAACATAAACCTACTTTAGTACCATGCTATAACATATTTGAGCATGTCTCATGACCATGAAAACCCTAACCATATAAACATGGTAAATCATAACCTTCTTTGATGCCATAATGAAATGTCCCTAAGCACATCTCACAACCATACCAACTATAACCATATATCCAAGGTATAAATCACACAAATCTGGGTCAAGCCCACTATATAATAATTTCAGTAATAATTCAAGGTCGACCATGGTATATAAGTATTACATCATTTATTAGGGTCAAGCCCGATATAGAAGCATTTCAGCCTGTGTCACTAGGCCTAGCCCGTTATATAATCATTTGAGCATGTTTCACTAGGCATAGCCCACTATATAAACATTACAGCATGAATCACAAGGCATAGCCCACTATATAATCATTACTTCATGTTTCATAGGGCATAGCCTGCTATATAAGCATGAAATCATGAATCATTGGTAATATCCCACTATATAAGAATTAAAACATGAATCAATAGGAATATCCCACTATATAAGCCTTTCAATATAAATCACTAGGCATAGTAGCAAGGATATCACAATATCACACCATACGGATCAATGGTTATTATGAAAATTTCCATTTATCTTTCAATTACACATTTCATTTATCATTTGTTCAAAAACCAATAACATTCTAGTCATTTCAATAATCAAGCCAAGCTAAGGTGAATTTATATCAATAAATTTCCTAAAACTCATGTGATGAAAAACAAACTTTAATCCATTATTAATTTTATTTATAATCAAGGGTTGGTTCACCAGAATGGTATCCATATTCTAGGTCATAAGAAATTGAATCCAAAGGGATTACAAGGAATAATCCAATTCATCATTTAATTAATTTAGGGGCACGTTATGTTGGAACAATTGTAATATTTCACATACTTTGTAATTAAATAGACCAAGTGTTATGTTTTAGACCCCTACCTTTAACCATAAATTTAGAAACACCAACAACTGGTAATACCAACGGAAACAAAGGCATATAAGATCACAAAAAGAACCTAGATCAACCAAAGTCCAGATCACAACCAAAAGCAGTCCAAGGATTCCACCCTCATAATGGAGAACAATGGAAGAGGAAGGGGAAACCAAAACCAAATACTCGTCAGGGATTGATCACACAAATGGGGCATCTGGAATGGAGGAAAGGCTCCCATAATCTCTTAGTTAATTCCCTAGGGTCGAGAGGATAAATGTTGTAGTGGATGGAATGAAAAGTAAAAATGTTTCACATCCTTAAAACTTTCAATTGGGATATTACAATGTGTGTAACTCTTTTACATGTCATGTATTTATTTTTAGAGGGATATGCTGAATAACCCGTCACCTCAGGTTAATATTTATCCTGATCGATTATTACATGATGTGAATAGCTTACACAATATGTAACTATTCTAGGACTTGTATTGGTTCATGACATGTATCTAGTGAAATTTACACATCGTGTAACATGTACGCATCATGTAATCTCCCAACAGATAGTTTTCAAACCATTTCCCTCAAAAAGGACCTGAACCACCTATAAAGCCTTCCCAAACATGGAAAAACCCCATAAACCCATTTAACATATTTATATATGGAATCCATTATTTTCAAAAAAAAACTTACATCCTTGATATTTAAGTCATTTTCCCCCAAAAAATATATCTTTCACTGAATAAGACTCGACCCCAAGGCTTAAAGAAAAAAACCAATGAAAGGCATTTAATTAAAAATATCAAAAAAGTATGTACTTGGAAAAAGACATGATCTTACAACCTCTCCACCATATAATATCTAGTCTCTGAGCTGCTCCAAGCATCATTATGGGGTCTCGATGAACAATTCTATCCATTGTGCTCACATATCAGACTCCCTCTACCAGGTCTCCTCCTGAACACGCCCATGATACCACTACACTCGAACTATATGTATAGTCTTACCTCAGAAATAATTCTCACCACAGTCCACAATCCATATCGTATGCTCCTAAAATGATGCATCAACACTAAGCTCGATATCCTTGACATCTACTACATAAAAAGGATCTAGATAATATCTATAAAGTTTTGACACATGAAACATGTCATGCATGGAACTTTAGCATTGTTGAAGGGATAATAATTATGCCACTGGACTGACCTTATCCACTATCTCAAATGGCCCAAAAAACCTAGGTGGTAGATTTCCATATTTTTTTATATGGTGTTTCCCGAACCTAGGTAACACCTAAAGAAAAAAAATGACCAAATTAAAACTCCAGAGGTTATCATAAATGGTTATCATAGGATTTCTATCTACTCTACATAGTCACCAACAACCTCTTGATCAACTGAACCTACTCAAATACTCATGCATGAGACTATGCCAAACAAGCACTGACTCACCTACCTCCAAAAAATAAATATGAGAATGGAATGAACTACCATTCAAATACCCATTAGTTTCCATCTAGATTGATGTCTGGAAGCTGTTATTTTATGAAAAATCCATGAGTTCCATATGTTACTCACATGAACCATAGAAATAAAAAAGAAAAAGGCTCATAATATATCCTTCAAAACCTAAATAGTCTGCTAAGATTGAACGTTAGTTTGAGGATGATAGGAAATTATTATAATAACCTATGATCCTAGAGCCTTCTGAAGACCCTTACAGAACCATGATGTGAAATGAGGATCTTTGTCTCAGAAAGTACTCCTTGGAACATTACGTAGCCAAACTACATCACGCACATAAACACTTCACAGATCATCAACTATGAAGGTCTCTTTGATAGGTAAAAAGTAGGATACCTTTTTTAGTTGATCCAAAATCACTCATACAACATCATTCATAGGGGTTTTCATAGGTAATCCTATCACAAAATCCATAGTGACATCATCCCACTTCCATTAAGGAATGGGAAAAGGTTGAAAAATAATATCTAGCCTTTGATGTTTGGATTTTACCTACTAACAAGTGAAACATATCACAACAAAGTCTTTTACTTCTTTATTTATTCCTGACCACTAGTACTATCTATAGTGATCATGATACATATTTGTAAAACTAGAATGTACCTCCCATCTAAAAGCATGAAAATCTCTCATTAGCTCCTTGTGCAAGCCCGTAGGAACCTATACCCAGCCATGAAAAAGAAGATAATTATCACTACCAAGAGACTATCCCAATGGTGTCTCCCTACCATATAAGCTGCCACTTAGAAATAATCCCTCCAGATCAAATAACTACTCATTCTTGATCTATTCCAAAATCACATGTATAATAGATGTTCAAGTCAGAGCTTCTCATCCCTGCGACTCTTGAATATCTAGATGCATGTCTATAAATATTTTTATCATCTGCAACTTGTCACAAGACTCCCATACAGTCTATGTCTTCATCTTTCAACTCAATGCATCAGTAATGATGATGACCTTTCCCAATGTATAATCTAACTTGAAATTGAAAGACTACAGATACTCGACCCACCTCTTATACCAAAGGTTCATGTCTCGCTGAGAAAAGATGTACCTAAGGCTCTTATGGTCTGTGTATACCAAAAACCTCTCACCCATGAGATAATGCCACCAGAATATTAGGGAATGTACCATTGCTACTAACTCCAAATTATGAGTAGGGTAATTCCTCTCATGTGGTGTCATCTATTTGGATCCTTAAGAAAACACTTGATCTTCCTACATCAAAATAACTCTGAGTCCAACTCTAGATGAATTATAGTACATGGAATATACTTTACCCAGTATAGGTAAAGTGATGATAGGTTCTGAGTTCATCCTACATTTTAGCTTCTAAAAATCTCTCTCGTAAGCATCAGACCAAACAAACTTCACTCTCTTTTTGGTCAGCCCTAACATTAGTGCTACCATATTAAAGAATTCTAGGATAAAACACTGATAATAACCTATTAAACCCCAAAATATCTGAATTTTTAAGACATTCTTGGGTTTCTCCCAAGATACCATGGTTGTAACCTTCTCTGGGTCAACTAACACTTCTTCCTATAAGATGATGTGGCCCAATAAGTTCACTTTATCAATCCAGAAACTACATTTTGTTAGCTTGATGTAAAGATGATGATCTCTCAATGTACTCAATATGATGTCAAGATGTTGGACATGATCATCTATTGACTAGGATTACACTAAGATGTCATTGAAAAAAACCACCAATAATTGGTCCAGGAAAGGATGAAATATTCGATTCATTAAGGCCATGAATACCACTGGTATATTGGTCAAACCAAATGGCCTTACCACAAACTCATATAAGACATAATCCTAAAAGAAATATAATATATGTCCAATGTTCCCACCCACAACTGATGGTATGAAAATCTCAAATCAATATTTGAGAAGATATTTGTACATATTAACTAATCTAAGAGATATTCGATGTGTGGAAGAGGATACTGATTCTTAACCATAATTTGGTTTAATATCTTATAATCCACACATAAGAATAAAGTCTCATTAGCCTTCTTGGTGAAGAGAACGAAAGAACCCCATGGAGATGTACTAGTTCATATGAAACCTTTAGTTTCTTTATCTTCCAACTAAACTTTCAACTCCTGAAGCATTATTGGTGTTATTATATAAGGTGGGATAGAAACTAGCTCTCCTCTTAGCACCAAATCAATCATAAATTAGATCTCTATCTCGGGCGGTAAGCTGTATAAATAATCAGAAAAGACATCTTGAAAATAGTCTACCACTAGAGGAAAATAATATTGCTACATTCCACCATCATCTATAGAAAGACTAACTATTTGAACCATGAGACAATCCAATATGCACAGAATTGGTGCTGTATGACCAGCCTAAAGATCCCACTCTCCCTGGTGAGAATTGCTAACTCCTTCTAGAGATAGAAAGGAAACTCTCCTTTAGTGACTATTGATATGATCCTGGTATAGAACTAACCAATATATACTGAGAATCAAATCAAATCCTATCATTTCTAACACAAACAGTTACCAAAAGAAATATTAACCACTAATCTCTAAAGAACACGCCTTGCAATGTTTGATGTTCTATTATTTCCCTCCCAATCGTTTATAGATGGTCATAACATCATTCAAGCTTTCCACATCCAAGATCAAACCATTTTTAAAATGAGTAAATAAAAATAATTTGATGATCCTCTATCAAACAAAACACAATAAAGGGTAGATGATACAAGAATTATACCTTTGAAAGTAAAAGTTCATGCATCCACAATAGTTGGAGTAGTTTGAATAACATGTAGCTGAATATCCCCTCTACCCTAGGATCCTATATGACTCCCTTGAGCTATTCCCTCTACCCGGTACTGCTTTTCCTGCACTGGGGTGCCACGCCCCTACCTCAATAAGAATGTCCTATGGAGATTTAGCTACATTCATGTTGAGGAGTAGTTAAGTCCTTCCTAGAATCTAGTGTTTATCATAATCCCTTTTCACTATTATTCTATTGCATGTCCCTACAAAACCTCTGTAGGTAGCCTATTTTTTCACAATCATGGAACTCCAAAGTAGGGTACAGATACTGAGGTCGTTTGTAGACCATATTTCCACATTAATAACACTACAATGTAACATGATCCTGAGATGGATACCCAATTTCTTGACTACTCTACCTATAGTTTCATTGGGGAAAATTTCATAGTGAATCTTATTTCTACTAGAAGAAGAGTTCTCAGTTCTCCCTATTGAAATAGCCTGGCCACTTCTCAAGGCCTCTCTCAGATTCCCTTCCATGATGAGTTCCATCATATCTACAAAACTACTCATATGGAACATGTTCACCTATAACATGATCTCATAGTGAACCCCATCACGAAAATGTCTCACCCTGGAGATATCATCAGCTTCTAAATGTGGTGAAAAATGTTTCAAGTCAGTGACACATTTTTCATAGTCCAACACTAAAATGCCCTCCTATTTCATGTTCATGAAATCACAAGCCTTATCATCCCTCAATGTCTTACGATAGAAATGGATCAATTACTTCATCTTGGGGTACTTCCAAGATAGCCCAACATACTTCCCAACTTTCTCTAGAATATCCCACCAATGCTTGGCAGGTCCACGAAGTATATATGCAGTAAGCTTTACCCTTCTATATGTGGATGTCTAAAGATGATTAATGGTCATCTGGACGGACACGGTCCAAAACTCATCTTCCTAGGGGCCTCCCTCCCCAATGAAAAAAGGTGGATATTGTAGCTGGAACTCTCTCTTTATCTCATATATCAAAGGCATGATGTGAATTGTCACCCTTTCCATGGATTGCATGACCCTTAGTAAGTTAGAGTGAATCTAAACATCCATATGATCCCCATGAGCTACAGGAAGCTCTGGTTCAGGTATGTTAGGAGAACTATAATTACCACTCTCTTGACACTCAACTCGAAGATGGTGGGGAGGAATTTTCTCTACAAGACAAACACACTCCTTAGAAGGATATCTATAAAAAAAATTCAACCTTAACAGGTGACAACAACAGAGGACCAATGACTCCTAGTATCTCTAAACATGTCTTACATGTGTTTTATCATGACATAAAAACTAATTTTTTTCCATTTAGTAGATATAATTGAAGGAACCGGGTGGGCATCAGAAGACCTAAATATGTGGGATTTGAAAATGTTCATCGATGATTGACGTAATCTTGTCAACGTCAGCGAATAGCAACCTGGTTTATGATGAGGATCATGCGTTTAGAGTCTTAAGAACAAAATAAAACCATAAAATACCTGGTTTAAATTCGATGTCATGCACAATGTATTCTCTTCATTGGTGATCACTTATTTAATAATTCTAAGTCTAATTCATCAAGATCATCCACATGTGCTTTAAGGAATATGCGGGATAACCGATTGTTATAATCTGGGTGCTAGCACGGAGCTACGATGGCTCCTTCAACACTCCAATGATCACCACATTGCTCTACTTATGATGCCTGAGAGAGAGCTCCATATGAGCTCCTTGGATCTAGAGCCTCTATCTCTAGGATATGTAAGAGAGAGAAGAAGAGAGAGAGGTAGTGAATAGTTCATGGAAAACTCATCTCCTCTATTTATAGAGTGTTAAGAAAATATCCCCTATTTCCACCTAGTCACCTGAATATTTAGCACACTATTAAATAAAATTTTTACTAGTAAACAAGTCTTAAATATTATTCATTATTATTATCACTTTCATGTAATATATTAAATAAATTACATGATATTAATTAAGCCATTAACTTGGATCTTACTCCCACAAATATTAATGAACCTTGAATATTTTAATATTCGTTCAAATAATATTTTTCATGTATTTACTTAAAACAGGTACTTACATTTAATAAATAAATTCAATGCCCATTATTCATAACTTGAATAATATGAATTTATTTATTCTTTAGTGATCATATCTCCTTGTAAAAATCCCAAACCCCAGCAGTGGGGCCCACCAAGTCCAAAACCATTATTCAACTGAATAGAGAAGATTTCTCAAATACACTTTTGTGTATGACCCTCTAGGCCCTTATCTCGAAGGTATTGAATAGTATTAATAGACCAAGAGCAGGATCTAGCAACCCATCATGGCCCCTAAAGAGATAAGGATTGTCACAGCAGCGAAAACCAACCTACGAACACATACTATGTAAAATAATCTCTTTGTCATTAATATCTCATAAAGCAGGACGCGCTCATGTGTCATCACCATTTTCTTATTTTATTATTTGTATATCCATCTGGATAGACTTACCATTGAATGCCATGGAAATGGTCTTATGAAGGTACTACCATCCTTATCAACATAGCCTGAGATATATTACTTCCATAATCTGGAAGCAACAAATCCTTTCTTGATAATTCAACCAATGTCATGTCATCAATGACACACCCAACAAAAACTACCTCTCCACGATTTCAACATCATGGTTTTCTTCTTGCATCCAAGTACATGATCAATTGACATACACTGGAAATGATATCAAGTCATGAGACTATTACACATGATCATGGATAGGAACATCCAATGACACCAAAAACATGTAGTGTTCCTATTAGCGGGTATGTCCTCATGATCTCACTACAAGATATCACCAAGTGAGAACTTCATGAGAATAAGTCTGAGTGCTTATGAGCCCCTAGCACCTAATATTCAAACATTTACTTTGTCCGATGTGTAATATGTATCTTGATCATACAACATATATTTAAGATTAATTTCATAGTATCTAGAGGTTCTAACTATAGCCTAGGATCTACTATAACCTTTTGATACAACAATTAATATTTGGAAATTACCATTTCAATAGTGGACGTAGAAAAATCTATACTATAATGGTAAGATGACATCATGTATAGCTAACTGTATACATGATATGGTAATAAAAAGCACTGAATATTTGGGTCTAGGGAACCCACTATTTTAACACTCCCACTTTCACTAGAGACAACTTTCTAACCAAACTTGTTAGGTACTCACATGATGAACATCACGTTTCTAATGAGTAACGACTTTAGCTACAGGGTCTGCCACAGTTTCATCATGTGGAAATTATTCTATTGCGGCCTTGTATCATTGAGTAAAACTTCTCAAGAGATGGTATCCCGAGTATATCCCACTTGTCCACTATCATAACTTGACATCTTGGCTAGTAAGAATATCATAATTTACATTATGATAATCTTTTCTTTACTAGGTGTGATTCCAAGAACTGGAACAAATTGTTGTGTTTAACTAATTCTTAACTTTTGAAGAAGCTATAACGTACTCTGTGTTTGTAGGTATGACTACCATTGTCTTATACGAGCTTGACTCGCTCGTCATATTTAGACTAACTACAATAGTAGATCAGATTGATCTGTGGAAGAATAGTTTGTATCCCTGAAAACTAGTATCCTTTCTTCTCCACTTACCATGTACATATCTTTTGTACTTGTTGAAGTATAATTAGATAGTTCTGACTGCATGCCTTGCAGTGTTCATGGATATAAATGATATTTTCTTATTATAAAGCATATTCTGGAAATATTATTTCTTGTACATATCAGGTCATACGTGATTAATCCATCGCTTAAGCGTATGGACTTCAACTCACCAAGTTTATCTCTTACCATGTCCCGGACAAGTCAACCTAAAGATATTATGCCTTGTAACATAGCAAACAATTTGTCTCTTGAATTGTTCCAACTTGTATTTTTCAATACAATGTCACTACATGTACGATTGATTAGGATCAAACAACCTATAGATCTACATCAGTAGATCTTGTTCCATAGAACTTAGGTTGTTACTTTAATTCAATCTTTGGAGAATAATTTTTATATTGGTCTTAACTAACTTGAAGACCATCTGTTTTCCATATGTTTTAGAACATACTTTATTTGGAAAACCTTGGCACTCCCACTAACCTCTATTAAACACACGGAAAAAATTCCAAACGAATAGTCTATGATCATGTTTCTTACTTCTATCCTAAACTATATTTATGTAACTTTCAACCTATATTATCATTTTGTGATGTGACCATCCCATTTTGGTTGTGTCGTATAGACACCATCCATGATTGGTGGTCATGACATCCAATGCTAAATAATTTGATCACAGATATTAGCTATGATAAGTAAAATTCTAACGGATTTAGGCATAACGACTTGGTAAAACCAATCAAGCCTTATTGGTACTACATTTGTACCATCCATGTATCAAATCACTTGAATACCCACCACATAATTCAAAATAATAATCCCCTTTTCACTTTGATACATGGAATCCATTAATTGAATTTTTAGTTGTTCTTATTAAATTTAGTTAATTTTCATACACTACTTACTTGTAGGAAATATTATTCACAATGAATAATACATCACCCACCATGGTGAATATAAAAAACATCAACATGGTTTTATCCTTCCTCCATTGTATGTATCTCTGGAACATATTTTGTTCCACATGCTCTTGTTGAACTAGTTTATATTCCAACTATTTGTGCATCTGGAGCATTGACTAAACACATGTCAATATAGATCCCACTATCTCTAATAGATATGTGCACCCTTATATAGAAGTGTTTTCTATTACTTAACTACCTAATTTTAAATCTTAGAAATTTAGGTAACATCCTAAACAACCGTTAGGATGATTAAAATAGATGCACAATGTGTTTAATATTGATTCAAGTTTGTTTATGTCCTAACAAACTCTTTATATCCAAACACATGTCCTTATGTCATAATGGATTTACATCATACTATGACTTATATGATATTAATTTGTCATTATAAATGGCATATGGTTATGGGATAATTCTGTTATTTATGAAGCATGTCATGAATTATAATGGATGTTTCTGTGAGTTGTAACATTGATACTCTATATATCATTACTCTGATGTATAAAATGTGTGTTTAGGAATTACTCCATGCTACATTTTATTGATCAATGTTAACATGTAAGACTTCATCATCGATCATCCACATTAAGATTGATGTTGTGATGTGGATAAGGCAATGTGCACTTTGAAATTACTTCATGCTACATTATAACGATCAATGATTGCACAGTCAAGATATTCTTCTTCATGCCATCTCGAAGCAGCTCATATCTTCTCGCCATGCACTTAATTCATCTTACCATTCCTTATTGACTTAAAACAATCATATGAAGTATATATACCTCTAGATTATGCTTGGAATAGTTTATATTCACTTGTTGAACTATTTCCAAAATCTTTGTGACATACCTTTATTTTAAAGGTTTCTTTTTCCAAACTAAAGACATCTATAATACCATAAGTATTTAGATGTGCTAAGCCTAAATGCCATACTTGGTATTTTTCTTGATGTCCTTTTTTTTACTTGAAAAGGAATTATCTTTCCAAAACTATGTATATTATTACATTTATATTCATCACCCAATGCCTATGATTCATGTATTATTGAAATATTGATTGAGTTTTAATTACCAAAAACAAAATTCATTCCAAAACCTAGAAGAATGTCTCACTATGTCCAAGGACACATGAGATTAATGTTTGTGGTTATACTCAATAATAGTTCTACATGAATATTTCACTTGGCAATTAAGAAGTTGTGTAGTTCTCACCATTGGCCTAGTTATCACCCTTTCTCATCCATTTTGAGAATATACCTGACTTCTAGTAAGGTTTATATACTTACTTGGTTACTGTATTAGAATACATATGTAACCAGCATATTGTATTTAATACCCAAGTAGTAAAACAGAAACATTAGAGTGGTGAATATTCCTAAAGAATAAGTGGGTAATAAGCTTCTTTAATTTATTTAATTGCTTTTAAACTTCCATAGTATTATTTTATAATATGCAATTCAAAAAACCTTTAGTAATACCTCATTCATTGAAGGACGTTGCGAATGTTCCATTGGAATTACTTACCTTTTGTCCTTTTCATCTTGTCTTTCAATTTATTCACCATAAGAATTAAAGATAAAATTTTCTTTGATATTATTATTCACTTGGAGAACCTTACCTAGATAGGTAATGAAGTGTTTACTCAATACTTGTTCATTTTATAACATAAAAAAACTCGAGTAAAGGGGTGAAAATTATATGAGAAAGGGATCCATCTAAAGATCATGATCCATATTTCAATTTACACATACGGTGTAACCATCGCCTTATTCATATCATTGGTTCTATTTCTCCTTGAAAACTTCTCAGAGATGAGACTGTATGTTATATCATCCATGTCCTAATGTAGAAAGGGAAAATGACATCGGACGTTGTCAAAAGCCTAATGATATAACTATTATATGCTTTGTACATTAGTCTCATGTAATCAATTTCATCCTTGCTTCTTGAGTTAGTTTAATAGTGTTGGGGTCAGAGGAACCTTGAGTTTCCTATATCATTGTTCTATGCTCAAGTGCCCATATTATTCTTGGATACTCATCCCAGTGTATATATTTACTTTGTCCATTATTATATCACAATTTTTAAAATTGTGGTATAACTTTCCATTTTTCTACAAAAAATGATTTTTAGTAGATTAGTTCTTTTTTCATGATTACCAGTTATGAAATTTTGATTAATTACTTAAATAATTAAATTTCTCTCACTATTTTATCAGATTCTAGGAACCCTCTGTGTTAGAATCGGAATAATCTATCGCTAGATTATTCTAATGGCAATGATCACAGAACCACCCCTCATTGTATACAAGATATGGCTATTCCACTACTTGGGGGGTTCAAGGTGAGATTTTGGCTGACCAATCTCATAAAATCATGGTTCCTTGATCTGTTGAGTGAAGTCCCAGCTTCTAAAATCAGAACTTGATTTACTCAATGCTTGCCTCTAAAATGATAGCAAGTTAGATGTTGATAATCCTTAATAGAACTTTAGTTAAATCTACCCCATCACTCTTATAAGGATTCCCTAGTAGTAAGATGTACCCTCATCTATGGCATGATCAGCACCCCAAACACCCGGTTTTGTCCAAATTTGAATGATGGAAGGTAGTTATGAATTAATATATCTTTGAGGGTTTTATTATTTTTAATGTAATTAAGGAAATCATTTTATATTTTTATAAGCACATACTATGTGATTGCACTCAAAACTAACTATGAAAGAAATAGAAAAATCATCGCGTCACATGTTCAGTTTATCTAAGCATGCTTGTTTATTATTATTCTATGTGATTGCGCATTAACTACACATTCACAAAATAATAAACCATGAATTAATAAAATATGACCTGATCATGAGCCAGTACTAACGGTTGGTCTGTTGAGTGAATAACAGACCAACCTAAACCCTAGGGGCAATACCTTGTGTCGCGTCACTTGTAACTCGAAGTGCAGTGTATGCCTCTCTAATGCATCATATCTCTTATTTGGTGTGTCGCCATGACCCATCAAGAACTGCATCACACCTCATCTCGTCATTATACAATTGTACTCGCATGCAGGTGAGGGGGTCTCGGGGTATAAAATACAACTCTGAGAATGGGCGTGTAGGCCCTTACACATATAATGACTAAGAGACGATACACAGATCACCTTTTTATTAAACTTATTTTTACAAAAACGCATCCAATAATTAAATAAATAATTAAAATGCACCAGACATTCATTGGTCAGTCTCAGGCTCAGGATTAGTCTTATACACATTAAACTCGCGTATATTATATAAATGCAGAATAAAATTAAACTTACATTAAATAAATTTGAGGGCATTAAATTGAATTAAAACTTTCACTCTAATTTTAATTAAATAAATACGTCGTTTGATCCCAATTAATTAATTTAATTTTAAAAATAAAATAAAATTAATTAATTAATTTAATTAATCACTGAATTAAATTAATTACACCGTAGTCATTATTAAATCAAAAATTAATATTTAATTAATTTAATTATCAACTCTAATTAAATTAATTATTCAAATTTATTTTTGATTAAATTAAAATACTTGGACCCATTAAACTTCAGGCAGGGCATGTGTGGGTTGGGGCGAACCTACGTAGGTCCAGTCCGGGCTGTGTCGAACCTGTGCAGGGGCGTTGCGGACCGGACCGGTCCGCCCAAGCCCGTTCTGGGCTGCGCTGACCCACCCAGACCTATTTTGGGGCAGAACCAATTACCAGCATGCTAAGAGGACCGGGCGGCGGCTGGAATGGGGTAGATCTATGGCAAAGTAGGTTAAACAGGATCAGTCGGGGTGGTCGTGATGGCGAGAACCTGGTGTGGGTGATGACACGCATAGGATGGTTCATGTAGGGAGGTGTCTGTGCGACACACTTGACCGAAGGATATGAGACCAGTGGCCCTGGCTGGTTTTTCCTATAGAGGGAGGTAGCCCGGTAGGGCTATCCATGGCGTGTAGGGGCACTGGAGGAGGTGTAAGGGTGCTGGTGGGTGCCGGAGATCTTTCCCGAGTGGAGTGATGGTGGAAACAACCCTAGGCGGTGGGTGTACCAGACACAACAAGCACATCTGGGCAGTATTCCGCACGCTGGTGAAGAGAGGCGGCACTGCGAGTTCTAGCGGGTGAGGAAGGAGGTGTTGCGGTGGTCCCGACGGTTGAGGCAACTCGTTTGATGTGGGGAACCACTGCGGGGCACCACCAGAGACGGGGCGACGCAGGGAGATCGCCGGTGCAGGCAGCCTAGTCTCGTCATGGCTTGGTGGCACACTCGGGCTGGTGCAGTGCCCTGTATGGGGCAGTGGCAGCGGTTACTGCGGTGGGCACCGGCTGCGGTGACGGTAGGAGGCAGCATTTTCGGCCTCGTGTTGGGAGGCGGTCATAAGGGGGGCACCACTTGCTGTGGGAGGAAGAGGACTAGGGGGCTGGTCCCCCCCTACCTCTAACATTTTTAATAAAATAATAATAATAATAATAATTAAAATTCTTATGAAAAATCTCATCCTAGAAAACATTTCTGATGACTGTAATTCCATAGGGGAGGAGGATCTCTTCCGATTTAAAACATCGGATGGCCCCAAATTGGCCATCTGATATCGGATTTTGATGTAGTCAGTGTCATTGGAACCGGAATGACGCCCTCTATAAGTTTTAATTCCAATTTAATTTATTTGGCTTAAAATTGACATTTTTGCCTCTGATACCACTTCAAGGAACCAAGTGTGCAGTGGAAGCCCCAAACAAGTGGGATTTTAAAATTTTCAGTGACAATTGACGTAATCTTGTCAAGGTTGGTGAATAGAATCTCGATTTAAGCCAAGGATCATGTGCGAAGAGTGTTAAGCAAAAAATAAACCCATAAAATATATGGTTTAAATTTGAAGTTGTGCACAAAATCTTCTCATCATTGGTGATCATTTCTCAAAGAATATAAAGTTGAATTCCTCTAGATCATCCAAACGCGCTTCAAGGAATCCATATAAGTGGCAATCGTCATAATCTGGGTTTTATCGTAGAGCTAAGACGACTCCTTCGACACTCTGACGATCACTGCATCGCTCTGCTTGCGATGCCTAAGAGAGAGCGTCATCTGAGCTCCTTGGATCTAGATCCTCTCTCTCTAGGATATGGGGGAGAGATGAGGAGAGATAGAGGTAGTGAATAGTGCATGGAAAACTCATCTCCTCTTCTATTTATAGAGTGTTAATAAAATATACCCTATTGCCACCCAGCCACCTGAATATTCAACAAACTATTAAATAATATTTTGACTACTAAACTGAGTCATAAATATTATTCATTATTAATATCACTTTCTTGTAATATATTAAATATATTACATAATAATAATTAATCCATTAACTCGGATCTTACTCCAAAAAATATTAAACAACCTTGAGTATTTTAATATTCGTTCTAATAATATTTATCAAGTATTTACTTAAAACTGGTAAATACAATTAATAAATTAATTCAATTCCCATTATTCATAAATTGAATAATATGAATTTATTTATTTCTTGGTGATTGTATCTCCTTGGAAAAATCTCAAACCCCAGTGGTGGGGCCCACCATGTCCAAAAATCTTATTCAACTAAATCGGGAAAATTCTCAAATATGCTTTTCTGTGTGACCCTCTAAGCCCTTATCTTGATAGCATTTAATAGTATTCACATACCAAGAGTAGGATCTAGAAACCCATCATAGCCCCTAAATAGATAAGGATTGTCATAGTAGCGACAACCAACCTACGAACATGTACTGTGTAATATAATTTCTCTATCATTAATATCTCATAAAGCATGATGCACTCACAAGTCATCACACTTTTCTTGATTTATTATTTGTTTATCCATCTATACGAACTTACCCTCGACTGCCATGCACATGGTCTTATGAATCTACTACCATCCTTATCAACATGGCTTGAGATATATTACTTTCATAACCTAGAAGTGAAAAATATTTTCTTGACCATTCAACCAATTTCATACCATCAATGATTCACCTAACACAAAATACCTCTCCATAATTTCAACATCATGGTTTTCATCTTGGATCAAAGTACATG
Source organism: Viscum album (assembly GCA_963277665.1). Classification (NCBI taxonomy): domain Eukaryota; kingdom Viridiplantae; phylum Streptophyta; class Magnoliopsida; order Santalales; family Viscaceae; genus Viscum; species Viscum album. The sequence goes on from OY728159.1 coordinate 183,900,782, forward strand.
ATCAATTAAAATACATCCATAATGATCTCAATTCAGGACACCATTACACATAATCGTAGATAGGAAAATTCAATGGCGCCCAAAAGAAGTGGTGTTCTTATTGGAGGGTATGTTTTCATGATCTCTCTACTAGTGATCACCAATTTTGAACTTCATGAGAAGAAGTATCAATGCTTATGAGAACCCAGCACCTGATAGTCAAACATCTACTGTGTCTGATCAGTAAGATGTATCTATACCACAGAACATATATTTAAGATTAATGTCGCAGTATCTAGAGGTTCTCATTATAGCCTAGGATCTTCTATAACCTTTTGATACAACAATTAATCTTTGGAAATTACCATTTCAATAGTGGAAGTAGAAAATTATACACTATAATGGTGATATGACATCATGTATAACTAACAGTATACACAATATGGTAATAAAAAGTGTTGAATAGTTGGTTCTAGGGCACCCACTATTTCAACACTCACACTTGCACTAGATCCAACTTTCTAACCAAACTTTTTAGCTACTCACATGATGAAAATCACATTTTTGCTGAGTAATGAATTTAGCTACTGGGTCTTCCACGGTTCCGTAGTGTGGAAATTCTTCTATTGCAACCTTGTATCATTGAGTAAAACTTCTCAAGAGATGGTATCCTGAGTATATCCCACTTTTCCACTATCATAACTTGACATCTTGACTAGTAATAATATCATAATTGATATTATGATAACATTTTCTTTACTAGGTGAGATTCCATAAACTGTAACAAATTGTTGTGTTTAATGGCTTCTTAACTACCTTAGAATTTGTAACGTACTCGGTCTTTGTAGGTATGACTACCACTGGCTTATATGAGCTTGACTCTCTCATCATCTTTAGCCTAAATATGATAGTAGATCACATTGATCTATGGAATACTAGTTTGTATCCCTGAAAACATGTATCCTATCTTCTCCACTTACCAGGTACATATCTTTTGTACTTACCCAAGTACAATTAGATAGTTCTGACTGCATGCCTTGTAGTGCTCCTGGATATAACCAATATTTTCTTATTATAAAGAAAATCTTGGAAATATCATTTATTGTACATATCATGGAATACATTATTAATCCATCGCTTAAGCATATGGACTTCAACTCACCAATTTTATCTCTTCCCATGTCCTGTACATGTCAACCTAAAGATATTATGCCCTGTGACATAAGAAACAATTCTTTTCTTGAATTGTTCCAACTTGTATTTTTCAATACAATTTCACTATATGTATGATTGATCAGGACCAAGAAACCTATAGATCTACCTCAGTAGATCCTATTCCCAAGAACTTAGTTTTCTATTTTAATTCAATCACTGTAGAATAAGTTTCATCTTGGTCATAACTAACTTGAAGACCACATGTTTTCCATATGTTGTTAAACACACTTTGTTTGGAAAACCATTGCACTCTCACTAACCTCTAGTAGACACATGGAAAAAATTCCTATTGAATACTCTATGATCATGTTTCTTACTTAAATCCCAAACTATATTTCAGTAACTTGCAACTTTTATTAGCATTTTGTGACATAACCATCCCTTTATGGTTGCGTCGTATAAACACCATCCACTATTGGTGGTCATGAAATCCAATACTAAATAATTTGATCACATATATTTGCTATGATAAGTAAAATTCTAGCTGATTTAGGCAAAACAACTTGGTAAAACCAATCGAGCCTTATTATTACTACACTTGTACCATCCATGTATCAACTCACCTGAATACCCACCACAATATTGAAAATAATAAGCCCCTTTGAACTTTGATACAGGTAATCCATTAATTGAATTTTTAGTCAGTCTTATCAAATTTAGCTAATTTTCATACACTGCTTACTTATAGGAAATATTATTCACATTGAATAATAAATCACCGACTGTAGTGAATATAAAAACCATAATCATGGTTTTATCCTTCCTGCACAGTATGTGTCTCTGGAACATACTTTGTTCCACATTCAGTTGTGCAACTAGTTCCTATGCCAACTAATTGTACATCTAGAGCATTGAATAAACACAAGTCAATATAGCTCCCACTATATCTAATAGAGATGTGAACCATTATATAGAATTGTAGTCTATTACTTGACTACCTACTTTTCTACCTTAGGGATTTAGGTAACATCATAAACAACTGTTAGGATGATTATAATATTTGTACAATGTGTTTATTCTTGATACAAGTTTGTTTATGTCATAACAAACTCTTTGCATCCAAATATATGTCCTTATGACATAATGGATTTACATCATACTATGACTTGTATTATATTAATTTGTCATTATAGTTGGAATATGGTTATGGGATAATGTTTTTATTTTCAAGGAACATCATGAATTATAATGGAAGTTTTTTCAAATTGCAACATTGATACTCCATATATCATTACTCTGATGTATAAAATGTGCATTTAGTCTATGCTACATTTTATTGATCAATGTAAACATGGAATAATTCATCATCGATTATCCTCATTAACTTAAATGTCATGATAAGGATAAGGTAATTTGAATTTATAAATTACTCCACTCTATATTATCAAGATCGATGATAACAGAGTCAAGATATTCTTCAGCATGCTGGCTTGAAGCAGCTCATATCTTCTGACCATTCACTTACTTCATTTACCATTCCTTAATTACTTAAATTAATTATATTAAGTATATATACCTCTAGCTTATGCTTGGAATAGTTCATGTTTACTTGTTAAACTATTTCCAAAAGCTTTGTGACATACCTTTATTTGAAAGTTTCCTTTGTTCAAACTAAATGAGTAGATAATACCATAAGTATTTAGTTGTGCTGAGCCTAAATACCATACTCTGTATTTTTCTTGATGTCCACTTTTAGTTTTACTTGAAAAAGAATTATCTTACCACAATTGGATATATTCTTACATTTATATCCATCACTCATTGCTTATGATTCATGTATTACTGAACTAGTGATTGAGAATTAAATACCAAAAACATCATTCATTCCAAAACCTGGAAGAATGTCTCCTTATGTCCAAGGACACATGAGATTAATGTTTATGGTTATACTCAATAATAGTTATACATGAATCTTTCACTTGGAAATTAACAAGTCATGTAATTCTCACCATTGGTCTAGGTATCACCCTTTCTCAGCCATTTGAAGAATATACCTAACTTCTAGTAAGGTTTTTATACTTACTTGGTTACCATATTAGAATACATATGTCAATAGCATATTTTATTCAATACCCAAGTAGTAAAATGGAAACATTACAGTGATGACTATTCCTAAAGAAGAAGCGGGTAACACTCTTCTTCAATTCAGTTAATGGATTTTAAACTTCCATAGTATTATATTATAATATGAAATGAAATAAACCTTTGTTAAAACCTTATTCATTGAAGGATGTTGTGAATATACCATTGGAATTAATTTCCTTTTGGCCTTTTCATCATGTCTTTCAATTTACTCTCCATAAGAATTAAAGATAAAACTATCTTTGATATTATTATTCTCGTTGTGAACCTTAACTAGATAGGTAATGAAGCGTTTACTCAATAATTTTTCCTTTTATAACTTAAAATAAAACTTGAGTAAAGGGGTGAAAATGATATGAGAAAGGGATCCATTTAAAGATCATGATCCATCATTCAATTTACACATACTGGTGTAACCATCACCTTATTCATATCATTGCTTCTCTTTCTCCTTGCAAACTTCTCAAATATGAGACTCTATGTTATATCATCTGTGTCATAGTGTAACGACCGCAACTGACACCAAACCTTGATGAAAGCATAATATTATAATTATCATATTCTTTATATATTAGTATCCTGTATGTAATTTCACCTTCACTTCTTGAGGTAGTTTAACAATGTTTGGTTCATTGGCACCTTGAGTTTCCTATATCAAAGTACTATGCGCAATCACCCATATTATTCTTGGATACTCATGTTAGTGTAGACATTTACTTTTTCCATTATTATATCGTAGTTTTTAAACATGTGGTATAACTTTCCATTTTTCTACAAAAAATGAATTTTAGTAGATTAGTTATTTTATCATGATTACCAGTTAAGACAATTTGATTAATTACTTGAATCATTAAATGTATCCCACTATTTTATGAAATTCTAGGAACCCTATGTGATAGAATCGTAATACTATATTGCTAGAGTATTCTAGTGGAAGGGATCTGGGAACCACCCCTCACATTCTATAAGCTATGGCTATACCACTACTTGGAGGGTTTTAGGTGGGCTTTTGGCTGGCTGATCGTATAAACTCTTGGTTCATTGATCTGTTGAGTGAAGCCCCAGCTTCTAAAATCAGAACTTGATTTACTCAACACTTTCCTCTAAAATGATATTAAGTTAGCTATGGCCAATCCTTACTATCACTTTAGTTAAATCAAACCATCACTCTTATAAGGACTACCTGGTAGTAAGAGTAACCCTCAGGTATGGCATGACCGACACCCCAAACACCCTATTTGACCAAATTTGAATAACGAAAGGTAGTTATGACTTAATATATCTTTGAGGGTTTTATTATTTTTAATGTGATGAAGGAAATCATTTTATATTTTTATAAGTGCATACTATGTGATCACATTCACAAATGACTAATCACAAAATAGAAAAAACATCATGTCACATGTTCATTTTATATAAGCATGCTTGTTTATTATTATTCTATGTGATTGTGCATTAACTACAAATTCACAAAATAATAAATCAATCAATAATAAATTGACAACTTGATCATGCACTACTGTAATTTGAGGTATTTTCAATAGTCTATTTGTGATGGGATCATGTCGTAAATGATCTTTTGTGACGGGGTCCCGTCGCAAATAGCTCGTTGTAGAAAACAGCGTCACAAATAGTTTTTTTTTTGTGACGGGCTACTGTCCCATCGTAAATAGCTCTCTGATTATATAAATTATATATATATAAATGTGTTGAGATGTGCCCGTTGCAAAAATTATTTGTGATAGGCCCATTTTTTCATCGTAAAAAATTTCTCTGTTTATATATGTTATATATATCAAAACCATTTGTGACAGGCCCATCACAAAAAAGTATTTGCAACGGTATCTTTTTCCTATCACAAATACTTATTTAAAAAATATATATGAACTATTTTCAATGGGGTCCCATCATAAAAGGTCCCATTGCAAATACAGAATAAAATAAAAAAATGTATTTTTAATAAAATTATGATAAATTAATGAAAAAATATTATTAATTTTATTAAAATAATAAAAAAAATAAAAAATATTAAAATCTCAATATTTGCAAAAAAATTAAAAAAATCATAAATTATTATTATTATTATTAAAACAAATAAACATTAAAAAATAAAATACTAATAATAAATAAAAAATTAAAAAAATTAAAAAAAATTAAAAAAATTAAAAAAATTAAAAATATTAAAAAAATAAAATATTCAATATTCGCACCAATATAAAACACAGAAACTGAAAATAGTTCATATTACAATAAATCTTGAATTAAAATGTTTTTTACATGACAAAAAAATCATTGTGGGGATAGTCTTCTGGAGAAGGTGGAGAAGTTGGAGGAGATGGTGGAGAAAACTTCATCCCTAAACTACGAGTCAGACGGTGCATGTACTCCATTTGCTCGTGCTGTTGTAGCTGTCATCGACGCATCTTCTCCTCATGTTGTTGCTGCTACTACCATTGACGCATATCCTCCTCATACTGTTGTTGTTGCTGCTGACGCATCTCTTCTTGCTGCTTCTGCAAACTCTCTATAAGTTCACTCTGAGCTCGCAGATGATCATGATACTGTGAGCCAGAAGATGATGTCTCTCCATGAGCTCCTCTCAAGCTAGACACCGACATCGCAGCAGTACCATAATAAGTCCCATGAGTCAAATGATAACTGATACCAACTACCCGACCCTTTTCGAAGGCATACTGGTTCGCCTGTATCCATGTCGCCTCATCAAAATGGTGGGCACTAGTCTGATCAGTTGTCTTGGCCGGACTCTCAACCTGTGTCTGAGAGTTCACAGCCTCATATGACTCCTTCAATTATAATTTGAAATTAAATTAGTGAAATTATTATATGTAGTTAATTTTCAAACTGAAAAAGAAATAATATTGACCATAATTTGACACTTGCGATCACCTCTAATCCCTCCAGTGGCTAGATCACTGTACATCCTCCGATAAATGTCGCACTCCATAATATCGGTTTACTCGACTACTTGTATGAATGTAAAATAAACTATTTAAATTTAAATTTATATAAAATATTTAAAAAATATACTTACCAGATGCTCTCTATGCATACTAAATGTACAACTACTAGCTCGATGTGTCACCTCCTGTCTCCCTCGGTTCTACCGGGACAATGAAGATCTCCTATGAAATCCACTGCCCAACCAGTGTGAACATAATCCATCCCAAACATGATATAAAATGTACTCTGGTTGGCGGGCTCTACACGACTCATCAAATAATGTCACTCCTTCTTTCTTTATGGTCGTCCTTCTAAAATTATGCAAAAACTGACGGAAACAGTCATGCATAGACACCTCCCATGCCGCGTGGATAGTTTCAAAAATGATATCATTGAAGGGATACCATAAAAACTACAAATAATTTATAATATCAAGTTATTATTGAAATAAATTTTTAAAAATAAATATTATTTATTTACGTATTAGAAAATGATTAAAAATGTCGAGCTGCATATCAATGGGAATCTATTCCCATGTGATCCATGGCTGAGAAAAAAAAATTCCCAAGATAGTGCTCCCCTATCCAACAGCTATATGCGCATTTCTATGAAAAAATAATAAATAACAAAACAATTAGTATATAAATTAATTAATTAAAGCTAACTAAAATACATCGGTTACCATACCTCTGTGTTCATGGATTGAATCCAAGACGTGGACGTCGCTCGGGGATAGGTTCAGGAATCATCAGTTGTGCAAGACTGTGCCCCCTCTGCATACCCCCTGAACTGCTAGTAGGCTGAGGGTCAGATGATCCCAAATCCTCCTCATCCAAAGGTAGCTCAGCCTCCTTCAACTCACGAAGTAGATCTGGGTCCATCTGAAACACAAAATGATTATTATTAGCAAATAGTTGAAAATAACTATTATATATAGATATATATTAGTTATGATTATAACTAGCATTTAACTGTGTCAATGTTCACCCTCATCATCATCTTCATATCTGACGATTTCAAGGTCTTCATATTCCTCCTCGACATCATGAATATCTATATGAGTTTCAGTTTTATCATCTCTTTTCATTTCAAATTCATTTGTAACATCATTAAAATAATTGTCAATATCGACCCTTAGTTGTGGGGTGTCATCATCTATATTCATGTATCATTTTGAACAAGATATATTTTGAGTATTCTCTTGAAAATTTTCAATTCCTTGCACTTCAGTGAAACCACATTCAGTTTGAGTAAACTGATTTTCTCAAGATTTTATTTTTATTATGCTCCACCAATTACTCAGGTCTTTTGAAGTAGTACAATACTTTTCATAATAAATTTGATGTGCCTATTGAGCTAGTAAAAATTTTACATTTAATGCAATAAGACTTTTATATTTAATATCGACAATTCCATGAGTAGGATGAACATGCAACCCTTTATCAGTATCCAACCACCAACATTTAAACATCATTATATAATTTTTTCCTAGATAACATAGTTCAATAATTTCATCAATCATGTCGTAAAATTCAACTTCAGCTTTTCTATGACGTGATACTCTCAAGAAAACCCCATTGTTCATTGTTTTTTATTCAAAATATGCATTTGTATGAAATTGAAAACCAATAACCACATATGCATTATAATATTTAACCATTTTGGATGGTGGGTTTCTCAATATACATAGTCGCTTATCAATTTTATCAGCATGTTGAGACACCTAGAAATTTATAAAAAAATTATCAATATAATAAATAATAAACTGAATTTATATATTAAACCATCAATAAATTATGTTACTAGTTTTTGAAACCATTGAGGAAAAAAAATTCAGCGTTCTTCAAAAGCAGCTACTATAATTTGTGGAAGTTATTTCCTGATATGATAATCATATAACCTATAAATAAAATAAGTTTACTTACTATAACAGAAATTATAAAATAAGTTATAGAAGCACTCACAGTACAAATTATGTCTTTTCTTCACAGTTGAGCAGAACATATGCATGAGCTATGTGATGTTCATCATCTTAAAGCCACTGTTCATGAACTCCACTAAAGCCAATCTCTAGCTGATTAAAAACTGATAACTGATTTTCCATTTCATCATCAACATTCCCCTTGTTTTGTCCCATGTGGTTTTGTTTTGAGAGATATAAAGATTCAAAATAATTAGAGAAGAAAAAAGAAATTTCCTCTTGAAAATAAGCTTCAACAATTGAGCCTTCAACTGATGCTTTGTTACGTACTTTTTTCTTCAATTTTTGCATGCATCTCTCGAATGGGTACATCCATCGAAACTATACCTAACCTCCACATTTAAATTCATGTGGAAAATGTAATATCAGATGTTCCATTGAGTTAAAGAAATCCAGTGAGAACATTTTTTCCAGTTTACATATATTTACAACAACATCTTCTTCCATTTTTCTTAGTGCATCATAGTCTATTGTCATCATACAAATGTCTCGATAAAAATATGATATGTCTATTATTGAATCTAAAATCATAGAATTAAAAAAACCTATTAATCCAATTGGTATAAGTCTTTTCATTATAATATGAAAATTGTGAATTTTTGATTCGGTAATATGACCATTCTTGACACATCTTCCCAAATTGAAAGCATAGACATCTGGAAATATTAAATATGCAATACACTAAAAAAAATAAGAGACTCTCTTTAGGTAGTGTATAAGCTTATTTTGTCTTCATTAACCACTGTGATCTGACATTTTCAAACAGTTCAAGTTATGATCACCTGTAATTTTGGGAAATATCTAGTCATACCTTTATATTATCTTTGATCTTACCTGGTTTATCCAAAATTGTATGAAATAAATTATCAAAATAGTTCTTCTCAATATTTATGACATCCAACATGTGGTGGACCAACAAATCAAACCAATATGGCAGATCCCAAAAAAATGCTTTATTTTATCCAATTGTGTTCTTTCCCAAAGCCATGAATTTTCTATTGGTTTATTGTTGGTCAAAATGTGACGAGAGGTAATGAAAATACAACTGATTTTAACTCTATACCTGAGATTATTTTTGGAGGTTCATCCCATTCAATTATTCCTTTTCTAAAATGAGATTTTTTCCTCTGAAAAGGTTGATCGGTTGGAAGAAATCTGCGATGATAGTCAAAAAAGAAATCTTTCTTTTTCATTGAAGAGCATAAATACATTGTTGTTTTTCATACAGTAAGGACATGATTTCGGACCATGTGTACTCCGTCCAAATAACATGTCATATGCCGAGAAGTCACAAATTGTCCACATCAATGCAAATTTTAATAAGAAATTTTGTTTCGCAGCAATATCATATGTACTAACACAATTAATCCATAATGAATTTAACTTATCAATCAATGGTTTCAAATAAACAACAATATTTTTTCGGATGTCTTAGGATTAATAAGGTCAAAAAGATATATGGCTCCTTCATCAAAATCCATGAAGGTAAATTGTATTTAGTTATAAAGACATTCCAACATGAATACTGACTACCATAAGAACCAAACAGACAGAAACCGTCAGTAGAATGACCCAATAGCACATTCTGGGATTCTAAAGCAAAGGACAGATGCACTCTGTCAAAATGTTTCCATGAATCACCATGAGATGGATAATTCAATATTTTACTGGTTTAAATCATTATTTTGTTCCATAACGTCATTAAAGTTGTGTTTTGAGACATAAATAAACCCTACAACCTGGGTGTAAGCGAGAAATATCTTAACTGTTTTACAGGAATCGATCCAGACTTCCCCAGTTGAGCTTCTTTATATCTCGATTGACCACATGTGGGAAAACTATCCAATGACACATTTTTACCTGAATATAAGATGCAATCATTTGAACATGCATGAATATTCTAATAACTAAGGCCCAGATTATGAACCAGCCTCCTTCTCTTGTATTAATTTGCAGGAAACAAATTTTCTTTAGGTAACCATGTTTTAACCAAAGAAAATGTCTTATCAAAATAGTTGTTTGGCATTGCATTATCCGATTTAATAGACATAAATTTTGTAAATGCTTCTAATTTTCTTATCTTGCAATTAGGATATAATGCATCCTCAGAAAACCTCAACAACTCATAAAATTCAGATGATGCCAACTCAAGAGTTAAATCAATATCATTCTGAGTTTTAGTTTGTTGAACAGATGGACCTTGTCACGACCCGACCCAATGGGGCTCGTGCCGCGACACCCCAAGCCCACCTCCAATAGGCCAGGGGCTGCCTACAAGCGCCGAGTAGGCTATCACACACATGGGAGGCATTAGCCTAAGGTACCTGTACACACGCACCCACATACACCTCCATGAAACAATGCAGAGAAATATAAAACTGAATAGTAAATGCATGCATACAACTATCCCAAACAAGAGTGAAACAGAAGTACAAAAGGGAAAAACAGGACCCACCAAAAGAAAACTACAAAATCATCCAACCAGGTCAGAAGGAAAGAAACGCTTCCAAAAGCACCTGCTGGTAAGCTCCTCAGCACATCTCCAGTAAACCCCCTGGTTGGTCATGCAAACTAAGCTCTGCTTGCTCTGGGTCCTCCTGGAACTCCGTCGAAAGGCATGTGGTCTGCACAAGACACAAACATTTGCGGGAAAAGCCCATGCATGGGTGGGTATATAAAATACCCATTAGGCACCCCAAAAACCCCAAAATTAAAGGGAGCAACTGAAAGGAAACAGTCAGCTCATCCCAGCCAGAGGGAACCCAAATGAGAGAGAAACTTTATCTCGAGACCATCCTCGGATAAACATGACTAGTCAGCACATCTTAGGTGTATGCCCATACATATACCATGAGCAATCCACTATTATATACGCTCTTATGTATACCAAAAAAATCCGCTCAGGTATACTCCCATACATATACCATGAGCAATCCACTCTGATATATGCTCTTACGTATACCAAAAACATCCGCTCAGGTATATTCCCATACATATACCATGAACATATAGATATACTCACCTCACGCACCAAGCCACGTGAGGTACCGACCTCATCACCTGCAATGGTTCACAACCATGAGAGCACACACCACGATCATTGTCATCCTATATGACACTCTTCCAAGAGATACACTCCATCGGTTCCCACACAAACACCTTAGATGCTCACCCGAGAGATCACGCTCGTCGGATATCATCACTAAAGAAACCTCACTGAAACAACATAAACACCAAACTCCTTGGATAGGGGATCACTCATAGGGTCCGCTAGGGGATACCAGAACCCACACCGGTATAAGAAGATCTCACAGATAGGGGATCACTCCCAGGGTCTGCTAGGAGATACCACAACCTGATATGGCATTAGTAGATTTCACAGATAGGGGATCACTCCCAGGATCCGCTGGGGGATACCACAACCCGATCTGATGCTCGAAATAAACACGTCACTCAGATAAGGGATCGTCACTCTTATCACGACGGTCATAATGATACCAAAACCTTATCTGTTATATCTCACGTTGTAGGGGATCGAACTGACAATGTCGCAACCCTACTGACACCATGCACTGAGTAGGGGATCGTATAACCAACAATACCACAACCCTATTATAATCTTTATGCTAAGTAGGGGATCGTATAACCAACGATATCACAATCCTACTGAGCACGGACCACTGTTTAGGGGATCATATTCCCAAGGATTCCACAAACCCTACGAGGTTAACCTTCTAGATAGGGGATCGCCGCCCATTGATAAGTGGTCACAGTGATACCAAGAACCCAATCTAGGGAAACGATACAAGAGGATTCCGCACCGGCCCACCAGAGGAATTCCACAACTCTAACCAATTAAACATCCCATCGAGAGGACCACAAACCTATATTAAGGTTGTGATGTTGCACGAACCCTCGTAGGAACTAACCATTGGAGTACCCTCAACCACTGTTGGTCCAAACATCGCTAACCCAAACAACCCGCCACAATGCCACACCATGCACCTCCAAGGCCGATTCCGAGTCCACCATCACGATCCACCAGGAAAAACATGCAAGATAGGCTGTTTACTCTCCCAAAATGGACAATCGGTGGAAAGGGAACTATTCACCGTAGCTAGCCCATGTGGGGCCCACACTACAATCCCTAAACTCTTCAAGATGATCATACCACTAAGATCCCCTCATAAAAACACACGGAATCGACTACTCAAACACTCCAAACAGATGTCAAGTGAAAAGGAGAAATTTCATCGTAAAACGTGCAAACAAATCCCTGTGGGGCCCACACCCTATATTTAGCCCAATAACTGAAAGGATCATCTCAAAAAGTCCCCACGAGGACTAGGGTCATGCTGCCACTGACGACGCGTCAATCGGATGTCTGGTTCGTGAGGTAAATTCGCTGCTTGCTTTAATAATAATTTATTATTATTAAATTAAAGCATTTCAGGTCACCCACCTTCGGGCAAAAAACACAAAAACCCCGTAACCCAACTCCAAAATTCTGTCTCGCTAACACGGACCCAGGGCCACCGGCTGCGCGTCAATCGAACGCAACGTTTAAAATTTACGCCCCCCTGAACACAAGGGGGCCCAAATTGGGTTGGTCCACCCCGGCCGGCCTGTTCCAGACCGTCGGCCCACGGACCAATCACGGGTCTAGTCTAGCTTTCTGCGGCCCGCTGGTCGTGGCCCATCCAAAAACCACTGGACCCCTTGGGTCCGGTTCTTCCAAGCAGACCGGCCACTTGGCCGGTCTTGTCCGCACGCCGCACCAGCAAGACCCGCATTTTGCAGGTCCTTGTCCATGGCTCCTCCTGAGGTCATCACCTTGGGTCCTCCTCCTCCCGACCATGACAGGCTGAGGGTGACCCCTCAGCCGTCTGAGCGCACCACCGGGCACTGGCCACCCGTGCCGCGGCCGCCTGGTCCCCCGCTCCCCGCTCCGCTGCAACTGCATGGACGCCCTGCTCCCCGTCCCACCGCGGCTGCCTGGGCACCCCGCTCCCCGCTTCACCAGAGCTACCCCGTCTGCGCTGGCCACACCCGATTCCGCACTGGGCACACCCAACGTCAAACCCTCCGGCCTCCGCTAGTCCGCCAGTCACCGCGCTCCGCCGCGCCTCCGGCTCGACCTTCGGCCACCGCCCCTTGCCGAAGTCAGACCTTCCATCGGCTGCCCCAACTGCTCTAGCAGCACGATTTCAAATCTGCAGGTAGATTTGGAATCCTTGGGACAAGACCTTCACAGCGCTTACCCTCGATATTCGATCAATCAAGGTTTTGGCGAGTCCAAAATTTTGGTCGAAGCACAACGAAGAATGCATCGAACATGTGTTTTAGAATGGGACTCGGACGGTGGTCGTGTTTGTTTGGCCATCGTCCCAATTCTGAAATTATAGAATTAAAACGAAGGATTTGAAAAAAAAACTTGAGAAATTGACAAAGGAGCGGAAAATAAACTGAAATCCTACCACGATCCAGTCGTTCGTCGTTGGCGACGCGCCCGCTGCGATCCCACTTGGAATCGCGGGAGTTTGCTCCTCAATCCGGCGAAGAACAGTGAAGAACACCGAAGAACTTTCGAGAGAGAGAGAGAGAAAGGAAAATTAAGGCATTCCCTTAATTCCAACACTAAATCTAATTTATAAAAACTCACTGAAACACCACTGACGGTCGCGGATTCCAAAACCTCCGCACCCACCTATTTTATATCACACCTAGGCAAAACACCTTATTTCGAACTCAACAGAAGTCTCAGATTTTCATTCTGAGACTTCGTTCGAAAGTTATTCGAAAAGAATTCCAGTGATAAAAATCACTATGTTATTATTTCAAAATGATGATTTTTCCCCTTGGTGACATCCCTCACATTAGGCCCGCACCCGCAACCTTTACACCCCGCATAGGGTAAACAGCATGTTCCGGACGCAACCGTGCCCTCGGATTTCTGATCCAAGCTACCGTTTAATAGAAAACACAACCCCGCCACATGCATAGTATAAAAATACTTAATATTTTTATAAAATTAATTTCAAGCACACCGAGCCTCAGAATTGCACGCCGTCTTCGTGCCTAGATCTAGAATTATTCATAGGAATATTCAAAAGTCTGATAGGGCCAAAAACTGAGTCACTACATCCTCCCCACCTTAAAAATTTTCATCCTCAAAAATCCATAAGTAGAAGGAAAGCAACTGGACTCTCAACTGGGTCTCCCACGCCAGTGATTTCACCAACAAACACCCCTACCCGAACACATAAGTCAGAGGGACTCATTCACCACACCTCAACACTATCCTCTTTGGGCGGCACTGACTCGCCTGCACGGTTTTGATCACATCACAAAAATGTGTCTCAGTGGGGGAAGTATTCCTCTTCATTATGCATTCGAAGCACACCGAACAACACCCACACAGGGTCTTACCAACACCCTGAACAAAACTTGAGCAAGTAATGGAAAGGGAAGAGTACCGTTAAACAGTGTCTATCAAAACTACTGCAGAAAGTAGAAAGGACACCAGGCGTACCTCTATCCATCCACAGAGCCTCTGGGTCAACAACTGCTAGGGCATGCAGCTTTCCTCGCCCTCGCCCTCTAGCTCCCTGATCTCAGCCTGTACCACTTGGGGGTGGCGGTGGTGGAATCTGATACAACCTACCACCTCCTTCTGTTGCACCAGCTCCATCACCACGTCTGCCACCCTGCGGACCTCCATACTCGAGATGTTGTCGCTGCCAAGGCGGCCTGTCGACCGGCTCCATCTCAGCAGAATGAAGGGTCAGAAAATATCTAGCAAGATGTCCCCGACTATCTCAAGCATAACACCGCCTCTCCTACAGCTGACCAAAGCTGGCCTGTGAGCCCTGTGAGCCCTGAGCCTCAAATCCTCCATCCTGGGGTCGCCTCCAGAAACATCGGCCACGTACAGACCCTTGTGCCTACAGCCAGCTACCAGTTGCCGACATCTCAGCTGCCACACACCCAACACTGACGGGATGAATCTACTCATCCAGAAAGCTCTCCCCCACCAAGGCTCGTTCCAGCACTCCAGCATAGGTGGACAGACACAAGGAAACCACACCTGCCCGGATGTCTCTGCGTAGGCCATGCTCAAAGGTCCAAGCCCTAAAGAATGGGTCTCAAATAATATCTAGGGAGTATCACTACAGGTCTGTAAACCTCACTAAGTACTCCGACACAGTCATGCCCACCTGTCGAAGATGCAGAAGCTCCTGAATCTGCACTAACCTCAGCATCACAAGATAGAACTCTTCCCTAAAGAGTTGCTTAAAATTTGCCCATGTGAGCATCTCCTCGTCATGGGACTACATCACAAAGCTCCACCATCACCCAGCCAAACCATGCAGAAGGATCACCGCTAGGACCACCATCTGATTTGGGGGTGTCCTCGCTAGGCAGAAAACTCAAGTGACTTCTTTGAGCCAGTCACCAGCTGCCTGAGGGTCTGGATCACCCCAGAACCTCAGAGGTCGCTACCTCTGGAACTCATGCAGTGCACTCAGTCTGCGCGTAACCTCATCCTACAATACCGGCACAACCAACTACTCGACAGGTGGTGGCTCAACTGGCAGACCACCTGGTGGTCCTGCCTCAGAACCTGCACCCTGGTCCACAACCTCTAAACAGGGCGGATCGTCACCACAATTCCGCTGTGGAACTCTCACAGGTTGTCGTCGTGGAGGCATCCTAAAATATAATCAAGATCCACCATAGTCAAAGAGTATATCTGGAGATCTGACTCAAGAAGTACAAGTAAAAACCCAAAACCCAGTCCTATATGATGCATGTACCATTTTGTCCCTGTGACAAGTGTCCAAACGTCCTGAGTCGAAAGGCAGGTTATCAGAGTCCTAGTGAATGGATACATTGGCCGCCGCACCAACACTGGAGTCCCTGGCCTGAAAGCCGAACTAGAAACATCTTGACACTGCCACTATGCAACTCAAACCAAACTCACAGCTAGACCAGCTATGCTCTGAGATCACAAAGGTAGAACCTGCTCTAATACCACTCTTTCACAACCCGACCCAACGAGGCTCGAGCTGCGATGCCCCATGCCCGCCTCCAATAGGCCAGGGGCAGGAAACTAGCACCGAGTAGGCTATCACACACATGGGAGGAATTAGCCTAAGGTACATGTACACACACACCAACATACACCTCCATGAAACAATGCAGAGAAATATAAAACCGAATAGTAAATGCATGCATACAACTATCCCAAACCAAAGTGCAACAGAAGTACAAATGGGAAAAATAGGGCCCACCAAAAGAAAACTACTAAAGCATCCAACCAGCTCAGAAGGAGAGAAAAGCTGCCAAAATCACCTGCTGGTAAGCTCCTCAACACAGCTCGAGTAAACCCCCCGGTCGATCATGCAAACTAAGCTCCGCCTACTCTGGGTCCTCCTGGAACTCTGTCGAAAGGCCTATGGTTTGCACAAGACACAAACATGTGCGGGAAAAGCCCGTGCAGGGGTCAGTATATAAAATACTTAGTAGGCACCCCAAAAACCCTAAAAGGAAAGGGAGAAACTAAAAGTCAAAAATCAGCTCATCCCAGTGAGAGGGAACCCAAACGAGAGAGAAACTCCATCTCAAGACCATCCTCAGCTAAACATGACCATTCAACATAGCTCAGGTGTATGCACATACATATACCATGAGAAATCCACTCTGATATATACTCTTACATATACCAAAAACATCCGCTCAGGTATACACCCATACATATACCATGAACATCCAGATATACTCAGCTCATCCACCAAGCCACATGAGGTACCGACCTCATCACTAGCAATGGTTCACAACCAGGACAGCACACTCCATGATCACTATCATCCTAGATGACACTCGTCCAAGAGATACACTCCATCAGTTCCCACACAAACACCTCAGACGCTCACCTGAGAGATCACGCTCGTCGAATATCGTCACTGAGGAAACTGCGCTGAAACAACATAAACAACAAACTCCTAGGATAGGGGATCGCTCCTAGGGTCCGCTAGGGGATACCATAACCCACATCGGTAAACTAAGATCTCATAGATAGGGGATCACTCCCAGGGTCCGCTGGGGGATACCACAACCCGATCTGGTATTCGTAGATCTCCCAGATAGGGGATCACTCCCAAGATCCATGGGGGGATACCACAACCCGATCTGGCACTCGACAAAAACACATCACTCAGATAGAGGATCGTCACCCATGTCATGACGGTCACGACAATACCGAAACTCTATCTGGTGCATCTTGTGCTGTAGGGGATCGAACTGTTGATGCCGCAACGCTACTGACACCACGCGCTGAGTAGGGGATCATATAACCAATAATACCACAACCCTATTATAATCCTCATGCTGAGTAGTGGATCGTATAACAAACGATGCCACAACCCTACTGAGCACGGCCCACTATATAGGGGATCATATTCCCAATGATTCCACACACCCTACAGGGTTAACCTGCTAGATAGGGGATCGTCGCCCGTTGATATGCGGTCACAGCG
Organism: Viscum album; assembly: GCA_963277665.1. Lineage (NCBI taxonomy): Eukaryota > Viridiplantae > Streptophyta > Magnoliopsida > Santalales > Viscaceae > Viscum > Viscum album. Next base: position 183,918,539 of record OY728159.1, read on the forward strand.
ATACCAAGAACCCGATCTAAGGAAACGATACTAGAGAATCCCGCTCCAGCCCACTGGAGGAATGCCACAACTCTAACTGATTAAAAATCCCATCAAGAGGACCACAAACCTATACTAAGGTTGTGATTCTGCGCGAACCCACGTAGGAACGAACCAAGGGAGTACCCTCAACCACTGTTGGTCCAAACATCGATAACCCAAGTAACCCACCACAATGCCACATAGTGCACCACCAAGACCAATTCTGAGTCCACCATCACGATCTATGTGGAAAAACATGCAAGATAGGCTGTTTACTCGCCCGAAACAGACAACCAGTGGAAAGGGAACTATTCACCATAGCTAGCCCATGTGGGGCCCACACTATGATCCCAAAACTCTTCAAACAGATCATACCACAGTGATCCCCTCAGAAAAACACACGAAATCTACTACTCAAACACTCCAAACGGATGCCGGGTGAAAAGGTGACATTTCATCGAAAAACGTGCAAACTGGGCCCTATGGGGCCCGCACCCTGTATTTAGCCTGAAAACTGAAAGGAGCATCTCAAAAAGTCAGCATGAGGATTAGGTTAATGCTTCTGTTGATGGCACGTCAATCGGATATCCGGTTCGCGAGGTACGTCCACTGCACGCTTTAATAATAATTTATTATTATTAAATTAAATCATTTCGGGTCACCCACCTTTGGGTGAAGAACCCAAAAACCCCTTAACCCAACTCAAAAATTCCATCTCATTGACACAGACCCGAGGCCACCGGCGGCGTGTCAATCGGACGCGTCGTTTAAAAGTTACGCCCCCTTGAACACAAGGGGGCCCAAATTGGGTCGGTCCACCCCGGCAGGCCCGGTCCCGACCGTCAGCCCGCGGCCCAGCCGCGGGTTCGGTCCAGCTCGCCGCAGCCCGCTGGATGTGGCCTGTCCGAAAACCACCGAACCCCCTGGGTCTACTTCTTCCAAGTAGACCGGCCACTTGGCCAATCTTGTCCGCGCGCCGCACCAGCAGGACCCGCGCTTTGCGGGTCCTTGTCCGTGGATCCCCCCGAGGTCAGCGCCTCGGGGCCTCCTCCTCCTGGCTGCGACAGGTCGAGGGAAACCCCTCCGTTGTCTGAGCGCACCGCCCGGCACCAGCCGCCCACGCCGCGGCCACCTTGTCCCCCGCTCCCCGCTCCGCTACGGCCGCATGGACGCTCTGCTCCTCATTCTGCCACGACCGCCTGGGCAACCCTCTCCTCGCTCTGCCGGAGCTACTCCATCTGCACCGGCCACACCCGACGCTGCACCGACCATACCCAATGCCAAACCCTTCAGCCTCCACTCGTTCTCCGGCCTCCGCGCTCCGCCGCGACTCCAGCATGACCTCCGGCCGCCGCCCTTTGCTGGAGTCGGACCTTCCGTCGGCCGCCACAACCACTCCGGCGGCCCAATTTCAAATCCGCATGTAGATTTGGAATCCTCGAGATGAGGCCTTCATAGCACCTGCCCTTGATCGTCGATCCATCAAGGTTTTGGCGCATCCAAAATTTCGGTTGAAGTACGACGAAAAACGCATCAAACACGGGTTTTAGAACGGGTCTCGGACGATGGTCGTGTTTGTTCGACCATCGACCCAATTCTAAAATTATAGAATTTAAATGATGGATTTGACAAAAACTTGAGATATTGACAAAGGAGTGGAAAATCAACCGAAAGCCTACCTCAATCCGGTTGTTCGTCGTTGGCGACACACCCGCTACGATCCCACTTCGATCCGCTGGAGTTCGCTCCTCAATCCAGTGAAGAACGGTGAAGAACACCGAAGAACGTTCAAGATAGAGAGAGAGAGAGAGAAGGGAAAATTAAGGCTTTCCCTTAATTCCAACACTCAAGTGAATTTATAAAAACTCACTGAAATGCCACCGACGGTCACGGATTCTGAAACCTCCGTGCCCGCCTATTTTATATCACACCTAGGCAAAACACCCCATTTCAAACTCAACAAAAGTCTTGGATTTCCATTCTGAGACTTCGTTCGAAAGTTATTTGAAAATAATGCCAATGATAAAAATCATTAAGTTATTATTTCAAAATGACGATTTTTCCCCTAGGTGACATCTCTCACAACAGGCCCGCACCCACAACTTTTACACCCCGTCTAGGGTAAACGGCATGCTCCGGATGCAACCGTACCCTCATATTTCTGATCCGAGCTACCTTTTAAGAGAAAACACAAACCCTCCATGTGCATAGTATAAAAATATTTAATATTTTTATAAAATTAATTCTGGGCACACCGAGCCTCGGAATCGTACGCCGTCTTCGCTCCTAGCTCTGGAATTATTCATAAGAATATTCCAAAGTCTGATAGGGCCAAAACTCGAGTCGCTACAGAACTGCTACATCATGAACTAAATTTTGAAACTATGATGGATCTGGAATCAAATTATTAGTATCTTCTTCAGAACTGTGTTAACCGTTTTGATCCCAAAAAACATAATCTGGTTGAAAACCAAAACACAAGAGATTTCCCCCAACATTGTCAGATGTGTCAAACGTTCTCAAAGCACATTTTTTACAAGGACACTTAATTGTTCCTTTTGAAAAAAATTCTGGTTTTGATGATGCAAATGATAAAAAAGCTTTAATAGCCTCATTATATACAGGATTTAAACCAAAACTGTTTGGATTTCTGCACTGATTTATCCAAGCGTGATCATCTAATAATGATTTTTGTTGACTTCCTTGTTTCATATTTTTCTAAAAAATATAAAATCATTACTATTTTGAAAAAAATTGAAATTTGAAAAACACTATCCAAAAAAATAATATAAATAATTACAATTACATTTTAATAATTACCATTAATTACGGGTGACACAATTTCTAGTGGATTTATGGCTACTCTTTTGTCCGAAGGCTCATTTACTTGCAACTTTCTCACACGGAAATCACAATTAAGAATCTTCTCGAAGGTACGCATATCCATTCTCATGCATACGAGAATGTATAAGCGTACCTCCAAGCAGATTCTTCATTGTGATTTCAGTGTGAGAAAGATACAAGTAAATGAGGTTTCAGACAAAAGAGCCCCCTTTTAGTCGATGAATCATCTTCTTGCAACTGTCACCGCCTAAAAACATTATGAAAAATGTGTTCCTATGATTGCATATTCGAACTCGTGCATACGGGATTGGATATGCATATGTAAAAGCATAGTTTTCATAAAGTTTTGAGTCAGTGAGAGTTGAAAGGAGAAGAGTCATCGAGCAAAAGGAGTGCTGCCAATTCACTGGAAATTGTGCCAAGTTATTACAATTTATTACAATTTATTACAATTTATTACAATTGATTTTATTCCTATTGATTCTTATTGATTTGTATTGATTCCTATTGATTCTTAATGATGCATATTGATTTCTATTGATTGCTATTGATTTCTATTGATTCCTATTGATTGTTATTGATTTCTATTGATTTCTATTGATTCTTATTGATTCCAATTGAATCCTATTGATTTCTAATTCTTTCTGATTATTGCTAATTATGGCTAATTATTCCTAATTATTTCTAATTATTCCTAATTATTGCTAATTATTTCTATTTATTTCTATTTATTGATCTTTATTGCTAATTATTGCTAATTATTGCTAATAATTTCTAAGTATTCCTAATTATTGCTAATTATTTCTAATTATTGCTAATTGTTCCTAATTATTGCTAATTATTACTAAGTATTCCTAATTATTGCTAATTATTTCTAATTATTACTAATTATTCCTAATTATTCCTAATTATTACTAATTATTACTAATTATTACTGATTATTACTAATTATTACTAATTATTACTAATTATTGCTATTTATTACTATTTATTGTTATTTATTACTATTTATTACTATTTATTACTATTTATTACTATTTATTACTATTTATTACTATTTATTACTAATTATTAGTATTTATTACAAATTATTACTAATTATTATGATTTATTACTATTTATTACTATTTATTACTATTTATTACTATTTATTACTATTTATTACTAATTATTAGTATTTATTACTAATTATTAGTATTTATTATTAATTTTTCCTAATTATTACTATTTACTACTAATTATTACTATTTACCGCTAATTATTTCTAAATGCCTCTAATTATTACTAATTAGCGTTAATTACTATTAATTACTACAAATTACAGCTACTAATTACTAATTATCGCTAATTATTTATATACGTTACTAATTATCGTTAATAATTATTAATTACTACTAATTACTAAGAATTAGTACTAATAATTTCAATTTATTATTACAAATAAATACTGATGACAAAACAATCTAAATCTAATTTAATTACAACTAATCAACAATAATTAAAATTAATATAAAAAATGAAATAAATACACAATTAAATAAAACATAAATACCTTTAAACTTGATCTTTTATAGGTGTAGACGGCATCCCAACTTTTTAAAAAAAAACTAACTCAGATAAAATTTCACTCTAAAATTAGAGTTTAGAGAGAGAGAGAGAGAGAAAGTAGGAATTGAGGGGAAGGATGAAAAATGGATGTGGGGTATATATAGGTTATATTACTTGCGACAGTACTATTTGCGACGAGACTCTCGTCGCAAATTCTACTATTTGTGACGGGACCCGTTGCAAATACATTTGGCCGTATTAATTACTGCCAGTGGGTAAAAGGGTATTTGCGATGGGACTCGTCGCAAATAGTGACCTATAGACACACTATTTGCGACGGGGGCATATCCCTGTCGCAAATAGTATTTTCCGCCGCCGGGTATTTATGACGGGTCCCGTTGCAAATAGTGATCCGCAGACAAACTATTTACGAGAGGGAAACATCCCGTCACAAATAGTATTTACCGCTGCAGGGTATTTGTGACGGGACCCATCGCAAATAGTGACCCGCAAACAAACAATTTGCGATGGGGAAATTCCCCTTCGCAAATAGTATTTACTGCCTTCGGGTATTTGCGATGGGGTGTGCCTCCCCGTCACAAATACTGTTCCCACGATTCAGCAGGAAAACCGCACCTAACTTTTTGCTACGCTTCACCAGTCACATCTCAAATAACTAATTATTTGTGACGGGTCGATGCCCCCATCGCAAATAATCTCTTTGATGAACTATTTGCGACAAGATTTATTCCTGTCGCAAAAGGCCATTTTTTCCGTAGTGATGAGCCATTACTAATGGTTGATTTGTTGAGTGAATAATGGGCCAACCTAGACCCTAGGGGTAATACCTTGTGTCGCGTCGCCTACGTCTCAAAATGCAGCGTATGCCCCTCTAATGCATCATATCTCTTGTCTAGTGTGTCGCCATGACCCATCACGAAATGCATCACACTTCATCTCGTCATTATACTACTGTACTCGCACGCAGACGAGGGGGTCTCGGGGTATAAAATACAACTCTGAGAATGGGCGTGCAGACCCTTATACATATAATGACTTAGAGACAATACACAAATCGCTTTTTTATTAAACTAATTATTACAAACCTGCATGAAATAATTAAATAAATAATTAAAAGGCACCAGACATACATTGGTTCTTCTCAGACTCATGATCAGTCATATACACATTAAAGTCACATATATTAAATAAATGCAGAATACAATTAAACTTCCATTAAATAAATTCGAGGTCATTAAATTGAATTAAAATTTTCACCCTAATTTTAATTCAATAAATATATCGTTCAGTCCCAATTAATTAATTTAATTTTAAAAATAAAATTAATTTATTTAATCACCATATTAAATTAATTAAACCGCAGTCGTTATTAAATAAAAAATTAATATTTAACTAATTTAATTATCAAATATAATTAAATTAATTATTCTAATTGATTTTTGATTAAATTAAAATAATTGGTCCCATTAAACTTCGGGCAAGGCCTATACAGGTCGGGGTGAACCTACACAAGCTCAGTTCTGGCTGTGTCGAACCCATGCAGGGGCATTTCGGGCTAAACCGGTCTGCCCAAACCCATTATAGGATGGGATGACCCGCCCTGACCTATTTCGGGGCAGATCCAGTTCCCTGCCCGCTAAGAGGACCAGTCAGCAGTCGGAACGGGACAAGTCTGTGGTGAAGCAGGCTAGCCAGGATCGACTGGGGTGGCCGCAACGACGAGAACCCGGTGCGGCTGTCGGTGCACGCAGGAGGGTTCGAGCAGGGAGGCGTCAGAGGGCGCATGTGCGGCGCGCTTGGCTGGAGGAGACGTGACTGCTGGCCCTAGATGGTTACACCTCGAGAGGGAGGCAACCCAGTGGGGCTGTCTGCGGCCGACGGGGGCGTCGAAGGAGGTGGTCAGGTGTGGGCAGCCACTATGGGTGCCAGATGCTTACCCAGGCAGAGCGGTGGTGGCAGCAACCCTTGGAGATGGGTGGACTGGACATGACGAGCACCTTCGGGCGGTGGTCCGCACGCTAGTGAAGAGAGGAGACGCTGCGAGTTCCGGTGAGTGAGGAAGGAGGTGGTGCGGTGGGTCCCAGTGGCTGAGGTGGCTCGGTCGAAGCGGGGCACCACCGGAGACGGGGCAACGTGGGGAGGTCGCCGGTGCGGGCAGCCTGGTCTTGTTGGGGTGCAGCGGTGCGCTCAGGCTGGTGCGGTGCCCTGGATGGGGCGGTGGCAGGGGCTGCCATGGCAGGCGCCAGATGCGTGGACGGGAGGAGGTGGTCGCTAGTGCGGCGTCGCCGGCCTGGTTCAGGGAGGCGGCCATAGAGGGCCGCCACTTACCGCGACAGGAAGACGACCGGGGGGACCGGTCGGCCCCCCAAACCCTAACCATTTTTACGAAGTCCACATTTTTTTCTTTTTTTAAAGACTTAAAGTCTAAGTCTATATTTTTTTAAAACAAGTCAAGCACCCCCTTTGAACTTTTCTAAAGCCTATCTACTATGCTTTCAAAAAAAATAATTATATTATTATATTATTATAATATTATTATTATTATTATAAAATAAAGAATATTATTATTATAAAATATTTTTATAATTATTATAAAAATATATCTATTTTTATTATAATAAAATAATAATAATAATATTATTATTATTATTATTATTATTATTAATTAAGATTCTTTTGAAAAATATGGTCTTGGAAAACACTACTCCGTCTACCGAAATTCCATCGGGGAGGAGGAGCTCTTTCGATTTAAAACTTCGGATGGCTGCAGATTGGCCATCTGATATCGGATTTAGATGCAGTCTATGGTGTTGGAACTGAAACGACGCCCTCTATAAGTTTTAATGAAAATTTAATTTATTTGGCATAAAATCGACACACATGCCTCTGATACCACTGGAAGGAACCGAGCGTGTAGCAGAAGCCCCAAACAGGTGGGGTATTAAAATTTTCACCGACAATCAACGTAATCTTGTTGGCGTTGGTGAATAGTAGCCCGAATTAAGCTAATGATCACATGTGAAGGGTTTTAAGAATAAAATAAAATCGTAAAATACCTAGTTTAAATTTAAAGTCGCGAACGACATCTACTTGTCATTGGCAATCACTGCTCAAAAAAATCCAAAGTTGAGTTACTCTATATCATCTACACACACTTCAAATAACTTGTGGGAGCGCCAATCGTCATAATACAGGTGCTAGCGCAGAGCAATGACGACTCATTCGACACTCCAACGATCACCGCATCACTCTTCTTATGATGTCTGTGAGAGAGCTCCATCAGAGCTCCTTGGATCCAAAGCCTCTCTCTCTAGGATATGGGAGAGAGAGGCAGTGATTAGTGCATGGAAAACTCATCTCCTCTTCTATTTATAGAGTGTTAAGAAAATATCCCCTATTTCCACCCAGCCACCTGAATATTTAACACACTGTTAAATAATATTTTGACTACTAAACTAAGTCATATATATTATTAATTATCATTATCACTTTCCTGTAATATATTAAATATATTACGTGATAATAATTAAGCCATTAACTTGGCTCTTACTCCCACAAATATTAATGAACCTTAAATATTTTAATATTCGTTCAAATAATATTTTTCAATTATTTACTTAAAACTGGTAAATATATTTAATAAATAAATTCAATGGCCATTATTCATAACTTGTATAATATGAATTTATTTATTCCTTGGTGATTTCATCTCCTTGGACAAATCCTGAACCCCGGAGGTGGGGCCCACCATTTCCAAAACTCTTATTCAACTGAGTAGGTAAGATTCTCAAATACGCTTTTATGTGTGACCCTCTAGGCCATATTCTTGATAGAATTTAATAGTATTCATAGATCAAGAGTGGGATCTAGCAACCCATCATGGCCCCTAAAGAGATAAGGATTGTCACTAAAGCAACAACCAACCTATGAACATGTACTTTGTAATATAATCTCTTTTTCATTAATATCTCATAAAGAAGACACACTCACGTGTCATCACCCTTTTCTTGATTTATTATTTTCTGATCCATCTGGACGGACTTACCCTCGACTGCCATGGACATGGTCTTATAAAGGTACTACCATCCTTATCAACATGGCCTGAGATATATTACTTCCATAACCTGGAAGTGACAAATCCTTTCTTGACCATTCAATAAATGGCATTCCATCAATGACACGCCCAACACAAACTATCTTTCCATAATTTCAACATTATGGTTTTCGTATTGCATCAAAGTACATGATCAATTGACATACACTGACAATGATATCAAGTCAAGAGACCATTACACATGATCATAGATAAGAACATCCAATGACACCTGAAACATGTGGTGTTCTTATTGGAGGGTCTGTCCTCATGATCTCACTACTAGAGATCACCTATCGAAAACTTCATGAGAAGAAGTCTCAATGCTTATGATCCCCCAGAACTTGATAGTCAAACATCTACTGTGTCCAATTAGTAAGATGTATCTAAACCATAGAAAAAAATATTTAAGATTAATGTCACATTATCTAGTGGTTCTCATTATAGCTTGGGATCTACTATAACCTTTTGATACAACAATTAATCTTTGGACATTACCATTTCAATAGTGGATACAGAAAATTCTACACTTTAATAGTAAGATGACATCATGTATTCCTAATTGTATACACGATATGGAAATTAAAATCATTGAATAGTTGGGTCTAGGGAACCCACTATTTCAACAATAATAGGTATCTTGTATCATAGTTCAAATAGTCAAATATATATCAAATGTAATAAATATATCCCTATCATGAACAATGTATGTCAATATATATCCCTATGTGTCTATCATGATGCATTCATACTCATTTCGAGCCATACCGGGCCATGAGTAGAAATATAAAGAACCAATAACATCATAAAATAATAACCTCACACAACATGTGAGTCACCCTAGGTGAAATAACATCAACTATAACAAGAAAACATCATAAAAAACAATCCATACATAGGCACTCAGATTTTCCCATATACACAGGCTAGCTACTCCCTTGCACAAGCTCATTACTAAGACCCAACACATCCTAGTCTCCTTTATACCTTTCCTAAACAGTAAATAAATAGAAAAAGAAAATTGGTGTGATCTGATACCACTTTGTAACATCCTCTGATCTGACACTCTCTCATGTGGCCAAAACGGGTTGGTTATGGGACCTCAAACGCTCCTCCCCATATACCAGAGGCTGTTGACTAGCATTGGGGTGTGATGAGTATACTGAGGAGACTATACCCCTTGGTTATGAAGTTACAACATAGCAGGGTAATCATATAACAATAAATATTAGAGTATCAGAAATAATGGAACAATAGAATACAATAGAAAAATCAAACAACAAAAACCAACTGAATAATCCAATAAATAATAACGGAATAATGTAATGATTGGCTAAAATGTAACTAACTTTTATTCTATAATTAATACAAATTAAATAATATAAGACTCAAAAAAAGACTCAAAAGTCCCTAGTCCCGAGCCCCATGTCAATCCTTTCTCCAAGCTCTGGCCCATCCATCAAGCCACAATCAACATCAAGGTCCCCTGCCCTTATCAAATCCTGCATCCAAGTGATCTTCTCAGGTATCAAATGGTGGCCCAAATACGGTGTGAGTATAACTCTGTAGGTCGACACCACCATGTCTAAACATAACCATAATGATAATAAATTCATGAAATAATGTACTAAACATGTGTATTAATTAATTAAATAATTAAATTAATACCACATCAACCATTTTTCAGTACTATATCGGAATATCTCTGAGCATGTATCGTGACCATTTCAACTCTATCCATATAACCATGGTAAAATATAACCTGCTTTGGCACCATGTCGGAATGTCTTTGAGCATGTCTTGCAACCATGCCAACCATAACCATATATCCATGGTATAAATAAAAAAAATCAGGTTCAATACCGCTATATAATAATTTCATCAATAAATCAAGGTTGATCCTGATATATAAGAATTACAGCATGTATCAGGGCCAATCTTGGTATATAAGAATTTCAGTATGTTTCACTGGGCTTATTATGCTGTATAATCATTTCAACATGTTTCACTGGGCATATCCCACTATATAAGCATTACAACATAAATCACTGGGCATAGTCCACTATATAAGCACTATAGCATGTGTTACTAGGCATAGCCCACTATATAAGAATTACAGCATGAATCACTTGGCATATCCTGATATATAAGCATTACAACAAGAATCACTGGGAATACCCTATTATATAACCATTTTATCAAAAATCACTAGGTATAGCAGCAAGGATATCACAATATCACACCATACAACTCAATGGTTAATTATGAAAATTACCATTTATCTTTCAATTACACACTTTTTTTATCATGTCAAAAACCAATAACATGCCATTCATTTCAATAATCAATCCAATCCAAGGTGAATCTATATCAAGAAGAATAGTGACTATACATGATATTCTCAGTCAATTTATCCATCTTTATTGGAACACCAAGAGATAAAGCAATTTCATAAAGAATTTTTAGGTTCCATATGATCTAATTAAGTCTATATATTCTAACCCAAACCTGTATAGAGGAATTCCTATCCTCTAAAGGATTGAAAGTTTGGTCCCATTACATAATATGAAAATACCTAGACTTGAAGGATATAGAACCATACCCTCAATCATTCATCATCAACTATAAGGATATAAAAAATTAAAATATTCCCACCCCATAGAGACACAATTCCAAGAATCAAATCCCTAAATAGGGAATATGCAATTAACTAAATCCCCAATCCTTATGGCTTAGAACCCCTCAGAATAATTAAGAGAGAAATTATAGAATGATTACATAGTTTAATTCATTCTAAGATATCATCCTTGTTAGGAACCACATGATAATTATTTCCCTTCTTTTGAATCCTAGCATATCTACATCTTTGAATTGGGAGAAGAGTCGTATTCCAATCTCATGTGATTTATTGGCATTAGCAGGTCTTCCCTGACCTAAGGTAGATGTGTCTAAAGGACCAGGGTTATAAATATCCGTTTTTCCTTATAATACTTGTAAATATTTCTAGATATATTTTTATAGCCAGGGGTTGTGATGGTGTGTGACTTTGAGGCCCGGTCTGCCAGAAATTAATTTTATAAAAATATTAAATATATTTTATATCATACATGCATGATTTATTAAAAAAATAGGATAACTCTTAAAAAGAATCTCTAATAAAAAATATGATACCATGGTTGAATTTGGAACATGAGTTTTACCATAGTCATGACCTAAAATGGGTTAGCATGGGACGTTCAGATAAAATAAGTTGTTGGCAGGTGCATTTAGTTAAATAAATAAATTATTTATTTATTTTTTAAAATTAAATGACCTAATTAACTCTATAAATCCTTCATTATAATGGATCACCAAGGTTATCCGCATAACCCTGGGATCATGGAGAGGTTCTTCTTCTACCCTCTATCGGGGAATTGGAAATTAAATGATAGTAAAACTCTGGATCTAGATGAATCGAGGCACAAGGAAGACAACGACTTCTCTTCTTTGTTGGAAAGCTCATTCTTCATCGATGAATGATCCAATTGAAGGTATGAATCATCAATTTGTGGATTCCTCCCCTATTGATTAAACTATTTGATCATGATCATACTATTCCTTTTATCTACATTAATTGTAACGCTTTTCATGCACCTATGTACCAGTTTTAATTGATTATTTAGTCTTCTCACCCTTAGACATCCCAATTTGTGTTCATTGGATAATAATTCTTAGAAAACGATCTTTTTGTCTTTAGTATTGTGTATTTATCCCAATTATTCTTTTCATTCTTTGTCGATTGGACTACAGGGTCTCAGTTCGACATTGTCAGGTATGACTGAGACCGATTGGACCCCTAGATTCATGTATGAGGATTGGATTATTGACTCAAGGTTGGATTTGAATGGATTGCTAGATGTGGGTTATTCCAACATGGATTGAGAATCTAGTTTGGTTCTATGAGTTATGTAAATGCGTAGGGGTTTGTGTGAGATTCAATTGAAGTAAAGAAAATTTGATTTCTGACCATCAGAGGGTCTGAAATGAAGGCTAGAAGAAGATTCCACCATTTTTTGTTGGTCAAATTATGGATTCGAAAGTAGGGGAAAATATGTATCACCATAAGAAGATCTAACTTTTTATGAAAAACTTGACTACACACTGTGTAATCCGAAGAAGACATGCCATGTAGCTCCCTGGTTCTGGTGTCTTGGGTTTCGGGTGAAGTTAAATATCACAAGCCATGTGGGCACCCCACACACCATGTGACTTGGTGATGGAAGCTCGATGTTTACCCTAGGAGTACAAAGAGATGGGCATATCCAAGAACAACCCATGTACCAGAATACATGGACATGACCAAGAGCATGGGAATAACCCCATGCAGGAGGACACGCCATGTACTGAAGTACACATACACAGAAAAATTTACATAGGTAAGACACTGGGTGGCTAAGGTACACCATGTAATTCCTCTACATACTGTATAGGGTTACATGAACAGTGATTTGTGTACTGATAGTGACACATACAAGTAGTAGAGTGGGGCCACACACTGTGTGGGTCCCTTTACAGGTTGTGTACCCCTTCTTTCCTTTTAAGGAAACATATACCTCTCATATCACCTTTGTTTGGAGTCTTATTTTGGCCCATGAGTATCCTATCATGAGTGATTTTCCATGTAGAATGTGATAGTGGCATCTGTAGTGTATTTTGAGGTATGATGTGAGAAATTTCAAGTATGATTCTTCTTTAGTCTATTCTCGATGATGACAGTAATCTGTCAAGATCATCAGAGAGATTAGAGTGTCACCCTCCTACCAGGATATGGAATGGTTCCTATATCTGCTATCTGAGTGGTACCCTCCAGCTAGGCTAGGCATGGTGGTCCTCTACTGACTATTAGAGTGACACCCTCTAGTTAGGCTAGGCATGGGTCAGCTACCGGCTATTAGAGTGGAACCCTCTAGCTGGATTGGTTATGGGTCCCCTATCAATTACTAGAGTGGCACCCTCATGTTGTATCAGGGCATGGTTCCTCTACTTATATATTGTTCCCCTTGATTGTGTGTCATAGTGGCGAGGTGTAGCTTGACTTGTATGTTTCTTCTGGATGGATGTGCAAGATGTTGTGCATCGTTAATGGACCTTTTGGAACTGTTGTCACTCTTTTACTAGGTTGTTCTATGAGATAGAAATCCCCCTTCAATCTCATTTGGGATTTTTTTTTGAGAATATATATATATCTACATCCATGTCATTAAATTTTGTTACACTCTTATTTTGGGTTGAGATGTCTATTCTTATCATGTCTCTTACTACTCCCCTTCAACTTTTAGGGTGTCTTACTGGGTATGTATATAATCACACCTACATGGGTTGTTCCCACATGTGTTGTGTCTTATGTAGATTATGGATAGGTTGACGATGATTATAGAGGAGCATAGGGATACCTGGTTCATTTGGCCACATACAGTGGTTGGAGCATGGATATTTAGATTTGTCATCTCTCAACATTTACATTTCTAGTTTTTTCTAAATGGAACATCTTTATAGTTGGGTGTGTATTTTTCCCTTTTTAGTTTTAGTTTGCACTATCATACTCTTGTACTCCTTAGAGGTTTTACACGCATGCCTTATTATCTAAATGTTGCATATTTTTTTATTATTCCACTAATTTTTGGCATTGATATGGTCAGGTGTGTGCATACAGGTACATTAGGCAAAGGCCTCCCATGTTAGATATGTCTTTCAATACTTGGCTTCATCCCACTACCACAAAAACAGTTTTTCACAGCGCCCCCCCTTTATCAGCGCTAACGAAAAAACGCTGATAAAGGGATCCCCTTTATCTGTGCTTGTTTAGTAGCACTGATAAAGAGGGGGCCTTTATCAGCGATTTTTTTAAAAGTGTTGATAAAGGGTTGACTTCAAAAAAAATTAAAAAAAATAATATATTAATATAGTTATATAGTTATATTGATATAAATATAATATATAATTTTTAAATATATTTTAGATAAGTATAAATGTGCATTTACACTTATAATATACTTAATATATAAGATATTTAGTGAAAATGGCTTACAAAAAATTATAAAAATATTTTTAATTAATAATTTGATAATTATTATGGAGTAATAGTCATTTAATAACAATCCAAAGACTAAAAAATTAAAAAAAAAAGTTAAAAAAAGATCCAAAATATGTTGAAAACGCAACTCAAACTTCAAACGGTCATAACTTTTGATCCGAGTATCCGTTTGAGCTCTACCACGTATCAAATCGAAGCCTGCGATGAGCTCTACATCGTTGTGACCCGGGGGGACTAGGGTTGAGGGATTTTCAAGGCCAAAAGAGGCCCAGAAGGCCTCTAAAACTGAGTTTTTTGTCGGGGTACCCCGATTTTTTAACATTTTGTGGATTTTCAGGCTCATTTAAGGGGGTATTATTGGCTTTTTTTGGTGGGGACTGAATTTATTCCAAGGTATTACATTCATATTGATATTATGTCTTTGAAATTTCATCTTTTTTTATAATACACTGCAATTTATTATCAAATATATAACAATATATACATATTTTTTTATATATTCACACCTAAAAATTTAATTATAAATATAAATAATAAAATATATTTACATATAAAATATATTAGCTTTATCTAAATAATAACTAACATCCATTTTATTTAAAATAAAAATATATGAATATTTATATACCTATATATTAATCTAACTATATATATATTAATCTAGTTATATATATATTAATCTAATAACTATATATATATTAATATAACTACATATATATATATATTAGTATTACTATAAATATATATATTAATATAACTATATATATATTAATATAACTATATATATATATGTATATATTATAATATAACTATATATATATTAATATAAATATATATTACTATACGAATAAATATAACTAAATATATATATATATATAACTATATATATATATATTAATATAAATATATATTACTATATATATATAGATATATCATGAATTGGAAGACAAATCAAAATAGAGTAGTGGTAAAGGCTTAGGCGTGCAGGGGGGAGGTCTCGAGTTCAAATCATGGTGGAGGCAGGGGCGCGCGCGCATGGGGGAATATGAGAGCAAGCGCTGTTAAAGGGTGAAGTGGGGTGCATGGGGCGTTGTACAGGGGAAGAAAAGTGTTGTAAAAGGGGGGGCTCAAGCGCTATAAAAGCCCCCTGATTGGTAGTATTTTAAAAAAAAATTAATTTTTTTTATTTTTTTTTAATTTTTTTTATTTTTTTTAATTTTTTTACCTTTTATCAGTGATTTTAAAAAAGCGCTGATAAAAGGGGTCCTTTATCAGTGCTAAAACGATAGCGCTAATAAAGGAAGCGCTAATATAGGGGTCTTTTATCAGGGCTAAAACAAAGCGCTAATAAAGGACCCTTTTAGCAGCGCTTTGTTTTAGCGCTGATAAAGGGGACCGCCCCCTTTATCTTCTCCGGCTTTATCAGTGCTTTTCTAGCACTGATAAAGGCCATTTTTAGCGCTGATAAAAGCCGTATTTGTAGTAGTGCCCCTGTACTATGGAGGCCAGTTTGGGGGTAGTTGCAGCTTGAGCCCCATTGGTTTGGGTCATGAAAGATTGGTATCAAAGATGGTTCAATAAATGGGATGGTTTTTGGTGTAGTCCCCTTATGAGTATTTGGTTGGGATTTAGAGAAACAATGTCAAAGTATCTCGAGTGTGGATTTTAGGTTAGGGAACCCAGTGTTGATGTGGCAACCGACATATCCATTCACCAGGATTCTGACTACCTGCTTTTTGAATCGACATACTGAGACATTGGTTGTAGAGATCAATGGTACATTCATAATATATTATTGCATCTTTTGACTAAATTTTTTGAGTCGACTCTCCATTGTATATATATGCTTATCTGAGCATGGTACATCTTGATTAAATTTTTAGGATGCCTTCGCGATTCCAGCTAGCTAGGTTACCAGTTCCAAATTGTGAGGACAATATGATGAGTGATGAGGTCTCAGTTCAGGGTCCATATCATGATATTCTTCCTCCAGGTGGATTGGTAGCAACACCCCCACCCGTCGAGTTGTATATTATTCTAGTAGGGAAGGAAGAGGATACACGCAAGATTAGCACACTCCATGAGTTTCAGTACCAAAGGTAGCTGAGTTTCCATAGTGATTCGGATCCCTAGGAAACGAAGGATTGGCTAGATTCAGTGATCAATTTCTTTAGGCTTATTCAAACACCAACTGATCAAGTGGTTGTGCTGGTATCTATCCTCTTCTATAGAGTAGTTGGGCACTGGTGGAGTCTTGTTACATAGATGCATGATGAGTCGACACTCTCGTGAACTGACTTCCAGCAACTATTTCATGAGGATTATTACCCATCCTTATTGCACTCAGTTTGGATTCAGGAGCTTCTGGAGCTATAGCAAGGAGGGATGATGGTTACAGAGTATACTGCAAGGCTCACAAACCTTATGAAATACTCCCTTGATATGATCTGAGGTGGATACTTTTGGGAAAGAAAGTTTGAGCAGTGAAACCACGGAGATATTTGTTTCAGTGTGGTACCCTTGTCATTCCCGCCTATGATAGGGTGTTGGAGTGGGCACTAGTGAAGGAGATATTCCCATTTGAGGGATTCTAGGAAACTAGAGCTAGCAGTGGGAACTATAGTGTTAAGTCGTCTGCAACATCTAACATATTCCAGTCAATAGGATCTCGGCACAGGGGATCTTCCCATGACTAGGATTGAACATGTGGTCAGGGGAATCATAGAGGAATGGGGAAACCCGTAGAGGGGTGGTGATATGCATGTGATGGGTGAGTTCACATGTAACGTGATTACCTGACCCAATGTGCTGGGGAGCATAGGCAGATAGTGGATGAACTGTCTCAACATAGGTAGTGTCATGATCAGGGATCTCCCAAGTGAGGGTCGGGTGGCTTCCAAGGAGGCAGAACTGGAAAAGGACCAGGTAGAGCTTTGGGAGGAGGAGTTGTGGGTGGTGGATGACACAATGAGATCTTTCCACCACCACCACCAGGTGGCCCACATCAAGCCCAGGGATTTAGTTATCGGGGATACATACAACTGCAAACTATGGAGGCATACAACCTAGTGGCACATTAGAGGATTAAAGGTACGATTTGTATTTATTCTATTCTTGATTTAGTATTAATAGAAATAGGTGTGAGTCATTCCTTTATCTATTTACTCATGTTGAAATAGATGGATCTCCCACTTGAGACATTAGCCTAGTAGATTTGTCTTGAGGTTTCTATTGGGAACACTTATTCTGTATCTTTTATCTGCTGGTAGTGCAAACAATCGCTTAGTGGAGATAGGTTCTCGTGGGACCCTTGGGTCTTCAAGATGGAACCATATGACGACATATTGGTTATGAAATGGTTATCCACGGTCTGAGCCTAGATTGATTGTCACTGCAGATGATCCAGATGCCTTCGCACTGATGTGATGACATTCACATTTATGAGTGAGAGAGATCCCATGGTGGTATAAGTGGGTTTTGTGAGCAAGAAGTTCTATCCCATCACCCATCAGTTGGATAGTGTAACTCTTGGTGTAGCAATCACTTCAGGCATACAAATTCCTTAATTCATAGAGGATTTTATGTACATCTTCCTCAAGGATGTTCCAGGACTAACTTTGAGGTGGGAGATAAATTTTTGTGTCGACTTGCATCTCGGTACTGCTATGATGTATTATAAAGCATATCGGATGGCCCCCATTGAGATTTGGGACCTGCATTTGTAGTTGGAGGACCTTCGAGAGAAGGATTTTATCAGACCCAATGTGTCCCCCTGGGCAGTTCCAACATTGTTCATGAAAAAAGAGGATAATATCTTATAACTTTTCATTGATTATCATCACTTGAACCTAGACATGATAAAGAAAAAGTACCCCTTGTCTAGGATTTATGACCTCTTTTATTAGTTTCATGGCACAAGATGGTTCTCAAAGATTGATCTCCATTCCGGTTACCACCAGTTGAGAGTACGTGGGGCTGATATTCTGAAGCTGGCATTTTGATGTCACTATAGACACTATGAGTTCCTGGTGATTCCCTTTGGTATGATGAATGACCCCACCATGTTTATGTATTTAATTAACCAGATCTTCCAACAATACTTGGACTGTTTTGTTTTTTTCTTCATCGATGACATACTAATATACTCTGCATTAGAGGAGGAGCATGCAGAAAACCTAAGGATGTTCCTAGATTTTTTTGGGAGCACCAGCTCTATAGTAACCTCTCAAATTTCCAATTTTGGATCTATGAGGTTTACTTTATGGGGCATGTCATTTCTGAGCATTGATTAGCTATCAACCTGGAAAAGACAGGTGCAATGCTTTCTTTAGAACCACCCAAGACCATGTCAAAGGTACGGAGTTTTCATAGCTTGGTAGGGTACTATAAGAGGATTTTGGTAGACTTCTCTAGGATAGAAAACTCTTTGACCCCCTAACATAGAAAGGGAATTAATTTACCTGGACTAATAAGTGCCAGAGGGACTTTGAGGGGTTAAGGTTTAGGTTGATGAGTGCTCCTATTTTGAGACTACAGGAGGAGGGCATAGAGTATGTAGTGTATTGTGATGCCTTATAAGCTAGACTCAATTGTGTGTTGATGCAGAGAAATGAATTTATCACATATGGGTTGAGGTAGTTGATTCCCCATGAGAAGAACTATGCAACATACTACCTTGAGCTGGCATTAGTAATCTTCGCTCCTAGGATGTTGGGGCACTGTCTTCTAGGATATCACTTTTTTGTTAACTCGAACCATCAGAGTCTCAGGCATGTCTTCACGCAGAGATACTTGAACATGATATAGTGGCTCTAGTTGGAGTTCTTGTAGGGATATGACTTTGAGATAGTCTATACTCCTGGGAAGGGAAACATGGTATCAAATGTCCTTAGTAGGAAGTCCTGGGCTCATTTGGTATAGGAGGCATATGAGTAGTCTGATTTCTTATAGCTGAACCTAGTTGAGTAAGAGGGTGCATCTTTTCTTTAGTTGATGGTGTTGACTCCTCTGCTCCTCTATTGTGTGAGAGAGTCTCATTTTGGAAACATCGCTATGAGGTCTTTCATGACCAGATATCCTCAAAAGATTCACCAGATGATTTTCTGAAGGAGGGAATCATGTCATCCTTTTCCAAGGATGGATGGTGGTCCCAATCATGATATGGGGGAAGTGATGTGGTAGTTTCACACATATCATTTAGTTTTACATCTCAGTGTGGGAAATATGTATAGAGACCTTTAGTGGTAGTTTGGTGGGACAACATGAGATGGAGTGTGATTGAGTTTGTCTCTCGGCGCCTCAATTGTCAGCAGCTGAAGGCTGAGCACCAGGTTTCGGTAGTTTTATTGCAGACCCTTAAGATCCCGAAGTGGAAATGAGACAACATATATATATAGACTTCATGACAGGGCTTCCACAGATAGCAATATGACACAACACCATCTAGGTGATAGTTGACTGACTCATGAAGTCGGCACACTTCTTTGCTATTAAAAAGCAGAGTTTGGTGGAGAGTTTAGGGAAGTTGTATGTACTATAGATTGTTCATCTTCATAGGGTTCCCTCAACTATTTTCTCTGATTGTGATGCATATTTCACATAACATATGTGGAGAGTCCAGCAGGAGGCATTCAGGACCAAGATGAGGATGGGTACAGTCTTCCACCCCCAAATAGATGGGAAGACTAAGTGCACTATCTAGGTGTTGGAGGATATACTGAGGGATTACATGTTAGACTTTGGTTGGAGCTAGGAGGATCACATTTACTTGGTATAGTTTGTGTACAATAATAATTACCACTCCAATATCAACATGACACCTTTTGAGGCCACATATAGGAGACCATGCATGTCACCCTTGTGTTGGAAAAAGATCATTGATTCATCTCCTGTTAGGCTAGAGATGGTGCAGGAGATGGTAATGAAGGTCTAGGTCATCTGTGAGAAGATGAGGAAAAGCTAGAGTAGCCGTAAATCTTACACAGATGGATGTCATAGGCCCTTAGAGTTCGAGCAGTGAGACCACATTTTCCTGAGTCTCTCCAAAATGAGGATTGTGGAGATTCAATTGGGGAGGCAAGTTATACTTGAGGTCCATTGGTTAATTTGAGATCTTATAGAGGGGTTATGTTGTTTCTTATCACCTCATCCTACCCCCATAGTTTGAGTAGGTGCATGAAATCTTCCATGGGTCATAGTTGAGGAGATACATGCATGACCCTACGCACGTTATCGACTGGGGAAAGCTAGACATAGAGGATGGATCCAATTTTGTGGATAACCCAATGGTGATTGAAGATCAATAAGAGAGGACCCTTCTTGGATGGACCATCCCTTTTGTTTTTGTGTTGTGGTAGTATGGGAGCATGCAGGAGAGCTCTTGGGAGCGGGAGAGCCAGATACAGACTTAGTATCCTGAGTTTTTAATTTAGTTTTTACTTTTGAAGGACTAAAATATTAAAGGAGGGAATTATGTAGAAAATATATTTTTTCCTTGTAAGACATTGAAATGTATCTAGATATATTTTCAAAGTCAATCACTGATATGACATGTGATTCTGAGGCCCAATGTGACAGAAATTAATTTTATAAAAGTATTAAATATATTTTATCTCACACGCACTTTATTTTTTAAAGAAAATTGGATAACTCTTAATGGGAATCTCAATTCAGAAATACAATACAACGATTGAATCTAGAATTTGAGGTTTACCATAGGTGTGACCTAAAATGGGTCGGTGTGAAACGTTTGGATAAAATTAG
This sequence comes from Viscum album, assembly GCA_963277665.1. Lineage (NCBI taxonomy): Eukaryota > Viridiplantae > Streptophyta > Magnoliopsida > Santalales > Viscaceae > Viscum > Viscum album. The sequence goes on from OY728159.1 coordinate 183,939,901, forward strand.
CTATTGGTGGGTGTGTTTTGTTAAATAAATAAATAAATAATTTATTTATTTAAATTAAATGACATAATTTCCTCTATAAATCCCTCATTATGATGGATATTCAGGGTTATCCACATAACCTTGGGATCATTGAGAGGTGCTTCTTCCACCCTTCATTGGTGAATCAGAAATCAGACGATGATAAAACTATGGATCTAGAAAAATTAGAGCGTAGCGAACACAACAACTCTTCTTATTCATTGGTGTGAATATTCTTCATCGATGAATGATCCGAATGGAGGTAGGACTCATCAATATGTAGATTCTTACCCTATTGATTAAAATATTTGAGCATGATCATACTATTCCTTTTATTTTCATCAATTCTAACCCTTTGAATGCACCTATGTATCAGTTGTCATGAACCAGCCTGGGTACCCTGGTAACCCAGTAACTGACCCGACCCTGACATAGCCCGAAGGTCGTTCTCAATCCCTATAGGTGGAAAAATAGCACATGGCATTATACAACATACAAGTGGGAATGAATTTTCTACAAAACATAGTAGAAGAAAGACATGCAAATCAATATGCATACAAAAGAAACTTCCCTCTGAGTAACATACCAGAATTCAACAAGGAATTAAATCCCAAAATACTACAACCCAAGTACCAAAATAGATGAAAATACCCCAAGTCCCTACAACTCACCATGTCCCAGATTCAACAGCTAGATCCACATCCAAGAGATCATTTCCCCTTGCTCGAACCTGGAAGGAGAAAATCTACAAACACTTGATGGCACAAGTAGGGTGTGAACTAAAAATTTTAGTAGGGTATCACCAATGATTCCATAATATATACCAGTAATAGATTAACCAAATAAATAATTTCAATTTTTAAAATAAATAGGTTTGGAATTTTTAAAACATATTTAAACAAATCATGAAATACAATTCAAATGATGGAAAATACTTTTAGAAAAGGATTTGCAAGTGATGGAATATTTATAAAAAAATGGCTTAAATAAAACAGTTACATAAAATAGTTTATGTAAATACAGAAGGCATAAGAAGTTTTACAACATTGGAATATATTTATATCTCAAATATAAAACAAGCAAGCAACATGGTCATCTCCCAAATAGGTATGAAAGTTTTAGGCTATAGGAATCTGTACTCTCTAAGTGATCTCAGAAATATGTGTATAAACACATCCCCCTAAAACTGGACAAAGGAAACTCGTCACCATCCCATCGGGGATGTGACCCACTGCATGTATGTTTTAGAACGTTGTAATAGTGTATAGTGTGTCCAAATAACTCACCAACCACCTAAGGATTGCATGTCTCTTACACAATCAATAATTGGAAATTTATTTTAAGACTACTTAAAATAAAATTAAATCCCATTCTTCTATTTCAATTTCAATTTTCTATTTAAAACTAATATGGGTTTTAATAAAAAAATGCATCTTTAACAAGATAAATCCACTAGGTTTATATCTTAACATTTTAAGCCATTTTCACAAGTTTGAAATCCATTCAAAACCAATTCCATCAATTTCACAAATTAATTTCAATAATTAAATTCAAAATTTTAATTGAAACCATTCCCATAAAAATTCTAATTTAAATTAAACAATTTAAATCGATAAATCTTTATAAACCCACCCCAATTCAATGGGATTGTGGGTTTTCCCAATTCTTATATTAGAACCATTGTAGATCTCCCAATTCACTAAAATTGGATTTTATTACATCAATTTAAATCATGTTTGAGAAATTGAATTTAAATAAATAGTTGAAATAAATAAATCAATTAAAAGTTAATCTATTTGGTTGAATATGACGAAATCGCCTACCTTTTCCTAAAACTCAACACTCGCAACAGCACCCATCAACGAGAAAAAATGTGTAGAAGACCTAAAAATGCAACCTAGATATGATATCTAACCACACAGAGCATATATCTATCAACTTTCAGGATGATCTATTTAAATTCCAAAGATGGAGAAAGAGATAAAGACAGATAATGAAGGAGAACGCTTACCCGGGAATCACACCGTAAGTTAAATGTTGATCGAACGTCAAAATAAAGGATCCAGAAGGGTTGGAGAGCTTTAAGATCACCTAGGGAAGGATTTGGGTCGAGGTAGATGAAACTGGAGTGGATGAGAAAAGAGATCTCATCCATGTTTCTCGTTTAAAAAACCACATTCGGGGTATTACATGACATGTAATACCCTTTCACATCGTAAAATAGTTATGTTTCATAACCGCCAAAAAACATGTCACTTTAAACTGAAAATTATTCATTAAATAACTCAAGACATGTATAGGCTAGTCACGATGCATAACCTTTACAGTGTGAAGCCTTTCACAACTTGCCTCCAGAAACCATTACACGTCAGGTAACCCATTTACATGGAATGTAACCCTCCGGTAGCCTGTAGAAAACACCGATTAATGATGAGAGTCCAAAATATCTCTAACTTCACCATTATAGGTATCCTCCCAATTCATTCTCAACCCTCCCCATTCAAAGAAAAGGAAAGTCCATGACAAGTTCAAAGGCATACCTGTCAGATTGGTAATGGGATGTTACAACCTCCCCACCATAAAATCTTTTTGTCCCCAGAAATCCTATGAAGAATCTTCTATGAAAAAAATATGAGGCCACTACTCTCTCATTAGTGCCTTTTGTTCCCATGTACCATGACTATCAGAACCATGCTACCACTACACATGAACCAAAGGTATCGTCCTTTCATGAAGTACCTTGGTCTCAGAATCAATTATCCCGATTGGCCACTCAGTCAAAGATAAATCAAGTTCAATCTCTAGACCATTCCAACTCAAAACATGATATGGATCAAAAAAACACTTTCTCAACTACGATACATGGAATACGTTATATATCGATGTCAGCTGTGGTGGAAGTGCTGAATGGTATGAAACTTTCCCCACGTGTTCAACAACCACAAAATGTCCTACAAAATAAGGAGCAAGCTTTCATTGCCTCCCAAGCTGTCGATGAACCAACTGGGGTGAAACTTTCAAGAACACTTGTCACTAACTGAGAACTCCAAAGGTCTACAATGATGATAATCATAATTAAGACTTATATCAGCTCTGTGCTATCATGATTCTCTGAAGAATCATCTAAATCCGCATTGGAGTCTCCTGCACCAAGCTTGGTCCAACTAAGGAACTTTCACCAATCTATGAATAACACGACATATATTTATAAGGTCATCCCTACAAGGATTCAAAAGGTTTCAATCTAATAATGAACTAGTAACTATTATCATAAGAAAACTCAACCAACCCCAAGTAACACCATAGTCGAGAACACATGCACAAATCATATCCTCCATAATCTGTATAGCTCTCTCTATATGTCTATCTGAATGCAGATGATAGGCCATCCTCAAATAGACCTAAGATCCTAGTGCCTACTAAATGGATCTCTAAAAGAAAGAAGTGAACCAAGGATCCCTATTAGAAACTATAGCATATGGAACTCCATTCAAATGAAAAATATCAGTCACATAGAGATTTTCCAACTTCACAACTTTTGTTATATTATAATTGGGTATAAAGTGATCCGACTTGGTCAGTCTTTCAATCACAACCCATATCACATTATTATTTCTATAGGTATGAGGAAACCCACCCATGAAGACCATAGAGATTTAATCCCACTTCCAAGTAGGTACTAGAAGTGGATGAAGTAAACCTAAAGGTTTCTAATGCTCGGTCTTCACCTACTGGAACGTATAGAAATGCGAGACAAACTCAGCAATGCATCGTCTCATCCCTTGCCACCAGAACTATCATCGCATGTCATAGAACATATTAGTGGTTCTTGGGTATACAACCCACTAGAAATTATGACAATCCCCCATCACAACCCCTCTTGTTGCTAAAGGTAAAATGAAGCGATCCTAATAGCATAGAACATCATCTTTAGAGAATGACCATTGGGAAACTATCTCCCCTCCACAAAGAGAGTCTCTAATGATATAGAATTCATCATCAAGATCTTGATCCTGATGAATCATCTTGATAAGAGTGGATTTCAACTGAACACTGGCTAAAGAAACTTCACCCCCTTTCTCCTGAACTTCAATATACAACTGTGAAAATAGATACATCAAATTCCACTCTTTTGAGGATTCATTCACTGCTTAGTTTGGGAGTTTCCCACTCAACGCATCTGAAATGATATTCCCCTTCCCAAGGATAGGTGATGTCAAAGTCAAAATATTGCAGGTACTCCACCCAAAACCTCTTATGGTGATTCAAATATTTTTGAGAGAAGATATAACTAAAAATTGTGTGCTCTGAACACACAATAAACCTTTCTCTGAAAAGGTAGTTTCACTAACTCTTAAGCATGTGCATCACATCCACAAGATTAAGTTCATGGATAGGATAATTCTTCTCTTTTGGTCTAAGCTGGTTATATCTATAAGCAAGTAAATGATTTCCCTGTATAAGAGCATTACTCAAGCCTAAACCCGATGCATCACAATAGTCTACATAGCCCTGCCCGACCTCTGGAAGAGTCAACATCGGTGTAGTAGTCAAAAGATGTTTCATCTCAACAAAAGAACTTTGACATTTATCATTCCAATAAAATTTCACCTCCTTCCAAATCAGAGTTGTCATCAGAGAATCCAACTTCGAGAATTCCTTCACAAACTGACGATAATATCTGGATAAGCCCAAGAAGCTTTTAATCTTGAAGACATACTAAGGTTTCTCCCAAATCATAATAGTCTTTACCTTCTTAGTATCAACTGATATACCCTACTCAAACACCACATGCCCCGAGAATTTTACTTCTCAAATCTAGAAATCACACTTTGAAGTCTTGGGGTAGAGTCGGTGATTTCTCAACAACCTTAGAACTATACTTAGGTGATGCACATGATCCTCTCAGTATTTAGAGTAAACGAGGATTTCATCCACAAATACTACCACAAAGGTATCCAAATACTCATGAAAAATCTCATTCATCAAATCGATAAAAACTGTAGTATAATTTGATAAACCAAAGGGCATAACAAGGTACTCATAATGGTCGTACCTTCTTGAAAATGTGGTTTTTTGAATATCAGATTCTTTTATCCTCAACTGATGGTAACCGAGTAAGAGTTCGATATTTGAAAACCAATTCACCCCTTTCAACTGATCAAACATATCATCAATACATGGAAATAGATACTTTTTCTTCATTGTAACTTGATTAATCTTTTAGTAGTCGACACATAAGAGAAGGGAACCATCATATTTCTTAGCGAAGAGAACCGGTGTCACCCAGGGTGACAAACTTGGGTATATAAAGCCTTTCTCAAGAAGATCACCTAATTGGGTATTCATATCTTTCATTTTAGATGGATCCATTCGGTAAGAGGGAATCGAAACTAGTTTATTTTCATGAATTATGTCAATAGAAAAATCAACCTCCCATACTGGTGGAAAACCATATAAGTCATAAGGAAACGTGTCAAAAAAATCAACAATGAATGGAGGGAGATCACCACTCAAAGATTCATTCTCTAGATCAAAACCAAAAACTAATATTACTTTCCCCAACTATAGATAAGAAGGTCTGGCTCTGCTCAACCTTGGGTCACATTCTTTTTGAAAGACAAGAGACACACCACTGGGTGTAGTAAGGTAGACCCACCAAAGATAACAATAAATCAGGGATTTGTTGGCAATTTGAAAATCCAACCCAAATATTACATCAAGAGATTTTGTGTCGAGGACCAGAAAAATCCAAGCCAACTCATCATCGGATAAAGAGAAGACACAGGCAAGACTACAGAGACCTGGATATCTCTTTGTACCAAGGGTTGTAGTAATATCCATTGCACAAGATAAAATCTACATATGAAGATTAATAAGATTAACAATATGGGTTGAAATAAATGAGTGAGATGAACCAGTATCAAATAGAGTAGTCACTAATGATGATGCTATAGTAATGATACCTCTCACAGTTGCTGGACCCGTGTCTGCTTCCTCTGGAGACTCTTCCACTGCGTGACGTAGCTTTGTTCTGGATGTCTGTGACTGGAACCATTTTATATATAAAGCATCTGATTCCCCCATAGTTTTAGGAGGATCAAATGATCTCGTCCAACTATACGGAGTAGAAAAGTTATGGTAGAATATCTGTATGTGTCTTAAATGTCCTTAGAAGCTACAATTCTTGGGTTCCCTAGTGAAAAACCTTTTAGAATGCCCCGACTTGCCACACTGATAGTAAATCAAAGGACTTCCTCCTAGAACTGTAGGAGTTCTGGAATGACTCTGTCATTGAGAACTGACGTGAGAATCATCATACTTATTTTTTCCCTTGAAGGAACTCATGCTACCACTTGGAGAGAAAGAAACTTTTGATAACCCTGACTTTCCAGCCAGGTCCATCTCAACCATCATCACCATATCTAGTACATCATCATAAGTGGGAACCTTTATCAAGAAAATATGAGAATGAGTATCTGATCAAAGTCTTAACTCGGACCTTCAAGCCTTAATCCTCTCATTAGATATAATCTCGGGCACAAACTACACCTGCTCAGCAAAGTGATTTGAATACTCAGTCATGATTTTGTCGACCTGCTCAAGTTTGAAAAACATCATAGCCTTGTCCAACACCATTGAATATGGATATAAATGGTCAGTGAAAAGAACCTTGAAGTCTTTCTACACTAATCCCTCAAGTTTCTTTATCATCACTATCATGTCCCACCATCTCTTGCTTGATCCTTCTAGCACGAAGGTGGAACACTTTACCTTGATCTCATCTGGTGTCTCCAAGAACTAAAACAAACGTTCTATCTTGCCCAACCATTCCTCAGCACGTTGAGGATCAGTGGAGCCTTAGAAAACTAGTGTCTTATGGGAAAAGAACTCTTGAGAATGATTTAGTAGAACATTCCTCTAAGGATCTATAGTTAGATCCTGAACGAGAACTGGAGGTGGTGCATGTCCCAGTGATTGGACAGTGTGTAAAATCACCTCAACTAGATTTGGGTCCACTTGAGGATTCAATCGTTGTGGTTCAGCAGTAGCTTCCTCCTGGATCTGATTCGTGCATCTTATCGAAGAAATTATGAAACTCAACATCAACAGACAATAAGGAAGACATCATACAACACTCAAACTGAGCAACAAGGGAAATTATTTCCAATATATGGAACAATGATATTTATATCTCACTCTATCCAAATCAAAATAGTGAAAAGACTATAATTAATCCACAAGATATCTTTCCCTAACCACCCCCGACAACTTAAGGTTCATTGCGGTGAGATTTGGTCATGCACTCAATCTCAACTACCTCCTATGTCCCGATAAGATTTCAATTGCATACTGACTTTAAGACAAAAGCTTAACAGACTCCCTTTGATACTATTTTTTCAGGAACCAGCCCAGAAACCCTGGTAACCCGGTAACCAAAATGGACCTAACATAGCTCAAAGGGCATTCTCGATCCCAATGGATTGATGACAAGTACCTGACATTATACAACATGCAAGTGGGAATGAATTTTCCACAAAACATAGTGGAAGCAAGACAAGCAAGTCAATATGCATACAAAAGAAACTCTACTGAGAGTATTGTACCTGAATTCAACGAGGCATTAAATCCCATAATACTACAACCCATGTACAAAAGTATAGGAAAACACCCCAATTCCCTAAGGACACAACTCAACATGTCCTAGGTTCAACAGTTGGAACCACCTCCAAGATATCTTTTCCCCTTGCTCGAACATGAAAGGATAAAATCTAAAAACACCCAAATGCACAAGTAGGGTGTGAGATAAAAATATCATTAGGGTCTCACCAAGGATTCTATAATAGATACCAATAATAGATTAACCAAAAAAATGCTTTCAATTTTTAAAATAAGTAGTTTTGTCATTTTCAAAGCATATTTAAACAAATCATGCTATATAGTTCAAATGATGGAAAAATACTTTAAGCAAAGGATTTAGAAGTGGTGGAATATATCTAAAATAACGTCTTAAATAAAATAGTTACATAAAATAGTTTATGTAAATCCAAAAGGCATGTGATTTAGTTTTACAACATTGGCATACATTTATATCTCAAATATAAAACAAGTGAGCAACATGGTTATCTTCCAAATAAATATGAAAGTTTTAGGCTACAAGACTCCGCAATCTCTAAGTGATCTTAGAAATATGTGTATACACACATCCCCTTAACACTAGCCAAAGTAAACTCATCACCAGCCCATCGGGGATGTGACCCACTGCATGTATGTTTGGAATTTTGTAATAGCATTGAGGGTGTCCAAATAACTCACCAACTACCTAAGGCTTGAATGTACTATTACACAATCAATGATGGGATTTTTATTTTAAGACTTCTTAAAATACAATTAAATCCCATTCTTCTATTTCAATGTCAATTTCTCATTTAAAATCAATATAAGTTTTAATAAAAAAAGCACGCCTCTTTAACAAGATTAAACCACTGGGTGTCTATAAAAACATTTTAATCCATTTTCACATGTTTTAAATCCATTCAAAACCAATTCCATCAATTTCACAAATTCATTTCCAAAATTAAATTCAACAATTTAATTGAAATCCTTTCTATCGAAATTCCAATTAAAATTAAACAATTTAAATTAATAAATTTCTATAAACCCACCCCAAATCAATGGGATTGGGGGTTTTCCCAATTCTCATGCTAGAACCATTTCAGATCTCTCAATTCACTGTAATTGGATGTTATTACATAAATTTAATGAAATTTTAAGCAACTTAATTTAAATCAATAGTTGAAATAAATCAAGTAATTCAAAGTTAATCAATTTGGATAAACAGGATGGAATCACCTACCTTTTCCCAAAACTCAACACTTGCAACAAAACCCATCAATAGGAACAAAGTTGTAGAAGACCTAGAAACACAACCTAGAGACAATATCCAACCACATTGAGAATAGATCCATCAATTTCAGGATGATTTATTGAAATCCCAAAGGAGGTAAAAGAGATAAAGATGAAGAACGAAGGATAATACTTACCCGAGAATCCAAACTCAAGAGAAATGATGATTGAACGTCAAAAGAAAGGATCCATAAGGGTTGGAGAGATTCGAGATCGCACAGGGAAGGCTTTTGGTCGATGGAGATGAAACTGGAGTAGAGGAGAAAAGAGATCTAAGTCGTGTTGCCTATTTAAAAAACCGTTGTCGGGGTATTACAAGATGTGTAATACCCTTTCACATCATGAAATATTTTAGTTTCATAATGACCAAAAAATGCGTCTAGTAACGGCGTGTAACCTTCACAGTGTGAAGCCTTTCACGACTTGCCTCCAGAAACCATTACACGGCGTGTAACCCTCCAGCAGCCTGAAGAAAACACTGGTTAAAGATGAGAGTCCAACAAATCTCTGAATTCACCATTATAGGTATCCTCCCAATTCTTTCTTAACCCTACCCAGTCAACGAAAAGAAAAATCCATGATAAGGTTAAAGGTATACTTTTCAAATCTGTAACGGGGTGTTACACTAGTTTTAATTGATGTTTCAATTTTCTCACCCTCAGATATCCCAATTTGTGTTCTTTGGACAAGAACGTTTGGTCAATGATCATTTCAACTTTATTCTTTTGAATTTCACCCAACCATTCTTTGTGTTCTTTAACGATTGACCTGTAGGGTCTCTGTTCGATATAGCACGGGCAGGACCGAGATCGATTGGACCCACAGATTCGTGGCAGATTAACGTGCAAGGATTGGATTGGTGAACCAGGGTTGGATTGGAATGGATTACGTGATATGGGTGATTCCACCATAGATCAGGAATCAGGTGAGGCACTATGGATGATGACAACAAGTACGAGTTCGTAGGGGATTCGAGCGAAGAAACAAAAATTTGATTTTCGACCATTGGAGGACTGGAAACGATGGTCGGAGGAAGATTCCACCATTTTTGAGTGGTTGAATGACAAATTCGAAGGCAAAAGGGCTGTATTTAGAACACTGAAAGCAGACCTAAATTTTTGTGAAAAACTCGACTATACACTGTGTAGTCCGAAGAAAACGCATTGTGTAGCCCCCTCGTTACGACGACTAGGGTTTTGGGTGAAGTAAAATATCAAATGCCGTGTGGGATCCCCACACACCATGTGAATTGGTGCTGGTGGTCTGGAATGTACTCTGGAAGTATATAAACATGGGCATGATCAGGCACACATTTTGTACCGGAATACACAGACACGGCCAGGAGCACGGGTAGGACCCCAAGTTGCTAAGGCAAACTGTGTGGTTCCTCTACACGCTGTGTAGGGCTACACAAGTTGTGAGTTGTGGGCCGATAGGGACATGACCATATAGTAGAGTGGGGACACATGTTGTGTGGGTCCTCTTACACTGTATACCCCTTCTTTCCTTTTGAATAAACTTCTACCTCTCATATCACCTTCGTTTGGACTTAGATTTTGGCCTGCAAGTAGCCTATCATTAGTGTTTTTTCTTGTAAAATGCAATGGTGGCCTCTGTATTGACTTTTGAGATAAGACTTGAGATGTTCTGAGTGTGACGATTCTTTAGGTGATGCTCCAAAATGATAGTGATCAGGCAAGGTCACCAAAGAGATAAGAGTGACACCCTCATGTCGGGGCAAGGCATGGAATCTGAGTGGCGCCCTCTGGTAGGGATGGGCATGAGTCCCCTACCAACTATTAGAGTGGCACCCTCCAGCTGGGCTGGGTATGAGTCCTCTATCGAATATTAGAGTGGCACTTTCCAGTTGGGTTGTGCATGGGTTCTCTACCGACAATTAGAGACATGAGTCCTTTACCGATTAATAGAGTGGCACCCTCCCTTCGAGATAGGACATGAGTCCTCTACTTATATACTGGGCAGTACCCTCCTGCAGAGTCATGGTATGAGTCCTCTATCTACTGAGTGACACCCTCCTATTGTACCAAGGCATGAGTCATCTACCTAAAGATTGTGTCCTTCGACTGTGCGGCATAGTGACAAAGTGTGACATGACTTGGATGTGTTTGTTGGATAGATGTGTGAGATGTTGGGCATCATTAATGAACCTTTTGGAACTGTTGGCACTTGTTTCCTGGGCTAGGATGTGAGATGAAGATCTCCTTTCTCTCTCATTTGAGCTTCTTTTGTTTGAGCATATATATGTATATCTGTATCCATGTCGTTGGATTTTGTTACACTCTTGTTTTGGGTTGAGTTGTCTATTCCTATCATGTCTCTTACTGCTTCCATTTCAGCTTCCGGGGCATCCTACTTGGTTTGTATATACTCACCCTTACATGGATTTTTCCCACACATGTTGTGTCTTATGCAGACGACATACAAGTCAGTGAAAATTACAGAGGAACATAGGGATTCCTGGTGCATTTGATCGCGTACGGTGGTCAGAGCATGGAGATCCGGAGTTGGGCTCTCTCAGCATTTACATTTCCAATTTTATCAGGTTGGGACATCATTTTGGTGAACCTTTTATTTTTACATTTTTACTTTCAGTTTGCACAATCGTACTCTTGTATTCCTTAGAGATTTTACATGCATGGCTTATTTTCTAGATGTTTCATCTTTTATTATTATTATTATTCACTTTTGCATCGAGATGGTTGGATATGTTTGTACATGTACATTTGGAAAATTCCTCCCATGTCAGATATGTTTTTCGACACTTGTCGTTGACCCCTGACCTATGGAGACGAGTTTGGGGTTGTTGTGGCTCGAGTCCCATTAGATCGGGTCGTGACAAGGGTTGTTAGAAAAAACCTTGGGTTGGGTTAAAGACCCTCCAGATATCGAATCAAATACAAGAAAGTGTGGAATCTCTATGAATGTGAAGTCTCCCTGGTTGTCGCCAACATCACCATGGAGGAACTCCCAAGTTCGCATAACCCAAATAATTGGAAATATTATTAATATAGTTAATAATTTATAATATGATTAATATTTAATAATGTAATTAATGATATAATTAATAATATACTCAATAATTCATAGTAAGTCATAATATATAATTAACAATATAATTAACAGTTAATAATTAATAATATTATTAATATAAATAGCACCCAATAAGTTGATTCAAGCAATGGTGGGGCTACATACTTTATGATTTCACAGGGACAGATGATGGATTACAATAGAAGTTGTAGTTTAGGCCTCGTGTCTTCGAGCCATGCAATTCAAAGTCCTATATGCATACTAGTCTTCCTGTCATATAAGAGTTCTCTCTCAACGTAGCTAAAAAGATAGATTATTATCAAATAAAATAGAAAAATTATTGGAGGATAAGATAAATAGTAATTAATAATTTAATTAATAATATGATTAAGGATGAAGGATGTTGGATCGGGAGATCCACTACGGTGATCTGCAAGGTGATTAGGTTTCCTCTTCAGCCATAGCCATTCCGCATTACATGGGATTTGAACTTCTTTCTGGGGGCGACTCCTCTATTGTGGATCAACCTGATAAAGCTTCGACAGGGCTTCCAGGCATCAGGGCGATCTCTCGGGATGGGATTTCTCCGGCTGTGGATGTAAGTTAAAGGCATTTCACAACATTGAATGTGCTTACTCCCGAACAGATTTTTTGAAAAGGCACACAGACACAAGGCCAATCAAGATGGTATTGAGGAAGCTAAACTAGATGTTAGGAAAAGGATCAATTTCTCATGTGGTGGTGAATTTAGATGTTATCACAGAAAGATTTGACATGTGTAGGTATTCCCTTACTGCTTAGCTCGTTCTTCCGAAGGGAGAAAATCATAGTCATTTTGAGGCTCTAGAAAGTCACGTTTCATCCATATGGGGTTTTTATAATTGCAAATGTATCTAAATTGTGCACAGAATCTTCCATTGTCTGTTCCCATTTGATGATTTATTACATAAGTCCTGGGGCTTTGGGTCTCTATATCCTAAACCAGGTTCCGTCCACATTCATGAGTGGTTACTAGGACTTGACCCTTTTACTATCATAAACACCTCTGCTAAGGCATGGATCAAGATTTATGGAATGTCTTTGATCCTATAGAATCTATAAATCCTTTATGATATATCACCTACTATTGGTGTTCCCATTAGAATAGACATGGAAACTGAATTTGTCAGGTATTGACACTTTTCCAGGGTCCTGGTAGAAGTTGATCTAATTAATACTCTGAAAATTTTATCTTATGCATGCATAATGATGATTTGAATTTGAGAATTGAATATGAGAAAAATCACTATTTTACGAATTGTACAATGTACTCAGCAATTCCATGGACAATTGCCTCAGGTCATTGATATTTGTTGCCTAATCCATGAGAGGGAATTTAGAGCAGGATTATTGAAGGAAATCTAAGCAATTTGATGTCTCATAGAATGCCCAGGACTCTTCTGGGGGCTCATAAGGACAAGATCCTTAGGGGAGTGATGGATTTCTAGCTGGGGTTCCTCCTGATTAGGGAACAGGTAAATCACCTAATTTTGGTGGAGAAGATGGTTGTATTCTTTAAGAACCTCTCTCTTCTGTTGTAGGGGATGTTGGTGTCATGGATCTCAAACAGAATTAGGACACTACTGACGGATTTGAAGATGGTCAAGTTGCTGGTGTATCTACTGTGGTGCAGGATTAGGGTCATCTTGTAAAGAGGATATATTCTGAACTTGTGCAGCTTGGAAGGAAACAAACATACATAGGTATTTTGTTGGGGGGGATAGATGGCTCAATGGATGATGTGGCTGATGATGGTTTGAAGGCTCATCCTATGTCTGTAGGCATGGATGAATTGAACAAAAACACTGATATGGAAAATGATGGACAAAATGAATATGAAGTTGCTATCAAAAAGGAGGTTGATCTACCATTGTGGCAAGATCAAGGATAACATCTTCTAGGTATGGAAAGGGAAAACAAAAATTCAATGTCGAGGTTCCTTCTTAGTCTTAGCCCAAGATAGATTCTCTTCCTATGGGATATAATCCAAGTGCTAAGGGAGTTGTTTGAAATGTTGGGCAATTTGATTACTGTACTCCTTTGGTTTATAAGTTACAGGAGGAGACTCTCAGGAGAGAGTATATTGATGCTTCAATGAGGTTGGAGGGTAATCCTACAGGAGGGGAGGGGGGGGTGTGGTCTCCACTCCAACTTGAAATATCAAGAACTCCAAGAAGGATTTAATCCAGGCCCTTGTTGCCACAACTAGCAAGGAGGTCCAGATTGCCTTAATTCCGATAATGTTCTTGTCACCTCTAGTACCATGATTAGTACACATGGATCATGTAATCCATCTAAAAGGATTAAGGAGTTATCTCTCTCTAAGGAAATGCAGAGTATACCAGTGACCTGTATGGTGGAGAGTCAGGTGCTTTTATCTAATTCTTATGCCATACATAGCTCGCCTCATGAACCAGTGTAACAAGAAGCACCTATAGTGGATGTTGGAAATAAACTTGTGCTAATATGTTATCTGTTGAGACCAAAATGACTTGTAAAGAATCCGCCTCCTTGGATGGGGAATTTGATGACCAAGAAAATAAATGGCAACCAGCTCAAAGTTATAGGAATAAGGATGAGGAGGCCCATCTCTAGACAGTTTGAAGGACTTTGGTTTGTTCTTTATAAATCTTCTTTTGTGTGTTTGGTTTTTTTTTCTCATTGTACTATAGGCATTGGAATAAGGGCAGAAATGCCATGTATGACCCCATTATTCTCATGTCTCCTGCTTTTATTTTTGTTTGATAAAGGGGATCTTACCCCAAATGTTTCAAAATAAGGGGGATTGTCCAAATATAAACCTTCAATCTCATGTTCATATCTAGACAGTTTGAAGGACTTTGGTTTGTTCTTTATAAATGTTCTTCATGCGTTTGGTTTTTTCCATCGTTGTACTCTAGGTATTACAATGAGGGCAGAAATGCCAAAATCCTTTCTTCTCAGGTCTCCTGCTTTTATTTTTGTTTAATAAATGGGCTCTTACCCTAAATGTTTCAAAATAACATGATTAATGATATGTAAAAACATAAATAATAACATGTAATGATATTTTTAATAATTAATAATATGATTAATAATTGTCAATATAATGTATAATATTCTTAGTCATATTATTAATTATATTAATTAATATTGAATATATCATTAATTATATTATTTAATAATATAAATAATAATAGGTAGTGTGCATTACAAACCATAGATAACACCCACCCAAACACCTTAGTGGGTCAAACCTTATCCCTCCCCACTAGGAATGACAACCACCTACTGAACATATTTTATTACATTTGAGTTTCCCAAAGGCCCAGTGACCTGAAAGACCATCTGAATGTGGCTCAAAGGTCCCTGAAGGTGATGACTTGAATGCCCAAAAGAGCAGTCTGCATTATGTCATGTCACCAGTTTTACGCCTTGCTACCTGCACTATTAGTAGTCATCGTACCATGTTACCATTCTGAAAGCAGCGTCACCCCCGCCAAGAATCGTTGCATCCTACCCTTTGACACATCATGGTAGGGGCCCCTCCATCCAACATCAGAGATCTATCTAGGATGAGGCTCAGATGATACATTCCAGCATAGTCATCTCTCTTTTGAGCCGCCCACTCAATGATGCTTGTGTGGCGGCCTGCTTCATTGCCTGCATATCATTCTACACCATATGACTTGTCCCACTACATTGATAGTCACGTGGAGGGACACACATCTACCCCACATCTGAAATCTATGGGGACGGATGACTGGTTGATAGGCACCGGCGCACCCATCCTTATTTTGAGGCCATCCACCCGATGGTGCCTGTGTGTCTCTATGTTGCACCGCCTGCCTATTGCGTCGTACCATTCGCCTAGTCCCACTATGTCACCTACTGCCCACTAATGATGACCCAAAGGCCCTATGTTCTTAAGAACATTAATGTCCAGGAGGACATATGGCCCAAAAACCCAAATCTAAGGCTCACAAGACCAAATCAGGTTAATAGTGCCATTGCTACATTAATGCTACAGTACATATATAGTACGTACGGAAATCCTACCCCCGCTTGAATTTGAACTTGGGTCTTTCATTACAAGGTGCATACCACTAATCTAAACCTAAATTGCAATATAAATAATAAATAATAATATAATTATTAATTATTAATTATTAATTTAATTATTTAAAATATTAATTATATTAATAATTATTGTAATTATCATTGTCGGGGGGCTCACAATAACATGATTCTTCGATGTCAAGATGGTCGGGGTAATTCGGGGGGCATAATAGTATGATCCTTCAGGGTCATGTTGAGTTTTTGGAAAATATTGAACTATCAATTTATCTTGTCTTTGTTTTCTTCAAAATGAGGGTAATCCTTCTTGTCTAACCTCTTCTCTTCCTTGTTATATATTACTTTTTTTAATAAAGGGGTGTTCCCAACCTATTATTATCTTTAATTTAATAATAAATCGTTAAATATATTATTTAATATTTATTGTCGTAATAATTATAATATAAGTTGTACATTAGGGTTTGTCACCGAGGATGGATTTCCCATGGGATTTGGAACTTGATCTTTTGGATGGTGGTCCTCTCACTGGTCCGACTCATCTTCATGATTCTCTGT
This sequence comes from Viscum album, assembly GCA_963277665.1. NCBI lineage: Eukaryota > Viridiplantae > Streptophyta > Magnoliopsida > Santalales > Viscaceae > Viscum > Viscum album. Next base: position 183,956,527 of record OY728159.1, read on the forward strand.
CCAATTCCCAGGATTCAGGTATGCATCATGATGGTAAGAATCTCAAGGAAGATGGATTTTATCGATGCAATTTCTTCTATTTAAAGGATTGTATTCGAGACTAGATCATAAAATGTTGTAATGCAACTTATATCATTGCTAATAAGGATGCGATTACAGAAACATTGTCTATTTGAAAATACTTGATTATTTCATGATTAGTGTTACCTTGGAGCTCAAATCCATGGAGGGTGGAAGATCTCATGAAGAGGATTTCGAATATTCAGGGTTTCCAGTATTGGAAATTTATTCCAATGGGGCAAGGATTTTATCACTTGGGTTTTCCTTCTGATAATCTCAAAAGTATGGCTTGGGGATTTGGATCACATTCTCTAAAGCCAAGCATTTTTTGCATACTGGAGTGGAAACTGCGTTTCAATTCATTTGTTATCAAGAACACTTGCATTCAGGTATGGGTGTGTGTTTTTGGATTGAATTAGATATCGTGTCATCCAAATATCCTCTTTGATATTGGTTCATCCATTAGTGTTCCTATCGAGCTTGACAGGGATAATAAGGAGGATAGGTTTGGATATTTTCTAGGTTCTTAGTGGAAGTTTATTTGAGATCACCTCTGATTGAGAAGGTAGTACTTTCCACCGATGATGCTGATTTAAATCTAAAACGTATTTACTAGAGACTGCCTCATTTCTGTTCAATCTGTCAAATTGTAAGTCATACCAAAGAGAAATTCTTAATGGACATTGTTATTTTTGTCTACTGAAGGGGTATATTGCAGAGAACTGAAGGAGGAAGACTTAAAGAAGGCAATTTCTAATCCTATTAAAACTTCGGTGTTTTCACAGGAGTAGGTTCATGGAAATTTACAGTGTTTTATGTGTTTTAAGGATGGAGAACATCAGGATTTGTCTGCAGTTTCAAATGAACTGGTTGTTTTACATATTGTAGCTATTGCTTTTGGGTATATGGTGTCTGATTCAGGTAATGATGTAACACAAAACATGGTAAGCAATCCTAAGGTTACAGTTCCCAATGAAGGTAAATGTTACGTAAAAGAAGAGTAGAAAATAGAGAGATACAAAACAGGCAGCAAAATGTAGGAATTATTCTATTCCAATTCACTTAGCTACAATGGAAAATAAGGAAAAAACTACAAGAGAAACCTGTAAGTCCACTTCCATGTCGCCCAGCTTGCAGAAGGAATCTTCCCTTGGTAACAGAAGGTAGGACCACCTCCCTTCTCTCTCTTGATGCTTTTGATCAGTTCTAACCGAAAAATATTCCCCACTGGCCTTCCCCAACAAAACTGTCAGTTGTATTTATAACCTCCTCCAACCGAACTGACTATTCTGTTGTACTTACCATTTTTCCCCTCCATTGGTAAGTATGTATTATAGGAGGTTGTGGATCATTATCCTTAGCATTTCACCCCCTCAAAAGACACCTTGTCCCCAAGGTGAAAGTTAGGAAATTGGGAACTAATTAGTTCTGAATCTTCCCAAGTTGCCTCCTCACGTGGCCTATCTTTCCATTGTATGAGCCATATAGCCCTTGTGGAAACCCGATAGCTAGTTTTGTGGCAAGAAGTGTTGTTGGTTCTACTCAGGCAGAGAAAGCATGGTCCTGCACTTCAGACAACTCAGTTTGTACCTCTACCTTCCCTACTGCCCACTTAAGCTCAGAGACATGGAATAATGGGTGAACTCGTGTGATATTAGGCTGGGTAAGTTTATAGGTTGTGTTCCCTAACCGGACACTAATCTGATATGGGCCATAATATCTATCACGACCCACATTCACCAAGATGAGGTAAGGGACTAAATACTATCAGACCCTTCCTTCTTCAAGTTGAAGGAGAGATAATGACCCTCAAGTCCCGACTTTAATAGGCCCTAGAGTGGCGACTATCACCAAGGGTATAAAATAACATGTAATACATAATACATTACACTTTTTATAGAAAAAGATCAGGAGATAAGATGGTAAATCTCAAACAACTCCAAATAAAAAATGTAAAAGTAAAACCAAACCCCTCTTTGCACATGCATGCTCAAAATAAAGTGCTACAAGGTATAAGAAAACTCAAGAGGGAAGTACCGAAAAAAACAGCAACAACAACTGTCCCAATGTTTGAACTAATACGACCCCACATGGTCCGCGAAGTCCTCTTGAAAACTTGAAAGCAATTTTATATACGTAGGGTGAGTATACAGGTATACTTCGTAGGGAAAACCAAAATCTCTCGTGCACAAGTGGTGAGGCATCCTAATGCCTTGTGAGAAAGTAGTAGCCAAAACACCTTAAGGGAAACTACCCTCCCGACCTCACCAAGGCACACTCCTCAAATAATGCAAGTCATGTAAAGTAATAATAATAGCACGTCGATATTTGGGTACCCCACACCTCTTTCCCTCTGATTATTGAAGACATCCTATGCGTCTTACCTCCCCCGCCATTTTCACTGCAGTCTCACTGCCGCCCCAACAACAACCTTATGGGCCACCATAACCACGCATCCCGCCTGCAGACACTTGGACCACCACAACCATGCATCCCACCTGCAGACACCTGAGCCACCACAACCATACGTAACCACGCCCACAGACACCTGAGCTAGAACAACTACCGCCATGCCCGAAGACACCTGAGCCTCATCTCGAAGACGCTTGGGAAACAAACTTGCCTGCACACACCTGGGCCAACCACCACAACATACCATGCTCGAAGAATGTTGGGTTATAATGGACCTCAGACCGTCACAAACTATCTGAAGAGTCTTGGGCTACCTGGGAGAGGGAGCAGAAAAGGAGCTAATGACCAGTCACTCGTAGGAGTGTTGGAAAAAACACTCTCCCCCATGAAATGAGGGTGTTTGGCACGAAGTGCTCAACGTGGGTGGGGTGCGTATAATAAACACAAAAACTAAACATTTACATATAGGTAATCAACCACTCACCCCAACCTAGGAGTTTCGAAACTAGCCCTTACACAAACACCCTCGTTACTATTTATACATGCACAAATGCACAACAACCACAATCAGAGTGTCAGCCATTGAACCCATTCTTGTTATCATGTTCAAGTGATTTTGTTAGAATAATTCTCCACTATCAGGCAACTAAGAGGCACATCCACAAGTCAAAATAACTCTGGACTGGTGAAGAAAATAGTCAAATATCAATTTAAGCATTCACACCCGGTTCTCTTGTAAAGTCACAACAACAAAAGGGATCCATGAGATCCCTCAAAGTACTGGAACCAAACCGAGCCCCAACATATGACCCCACACGGACATAGATCCACAAACCAAAAACTAAACAACAGGGGATCCCATCCCCATCCACGTCACCCACAAGCATTAAGCAGAACAACTGTTCTTATTAGCATAACATAGCAAAGGAGTTTTCAGATTCAACCACACCATTTAACAAGTTACTTCTTTCCTTTTGGTTAACTTAGGTGCTCACACAAGGATTATTGTTCATTGGGCATCCATTTAATCAACCAAGTTTACGTGATTAACTAGTTTCCATGTTACAACCATTCAATCACAAGATTATCAAGAAAATAGAGGTTCATTAGGGCGCATGAAATGACCACCAACGACCACGATTTTCAGTGGGCATAAGCCCATGCAGTTCACAACACATAAACGAAGATAAAAGAGTTCATAAACATCATCAACAAACACACCCCTTCATTCTTTAAAATCCATTTATTATCTTCGTTAAGGTTTGGTTCCATCCACACCCCGAGGGAACATTATCTTGCCAGCCCCACATGATAGATAATAAAGAGAGACGAAGGAAAAACCCTACTTGGATGTTCAACGATCGAAGTTTTTTTCTCACACCAAGAACTGGGGTTGCGCGACTTGCAGAGGAAGAACTCCAATGACTCCAAGGATGAGTGGGAAGGGCTCCAGCACGATGCACAATTCGTCTCCAAAAGAGGGACTCCAAGCGCACCAAGGAAAAGAAAGTAATCGGGGAAGAAGAAAAAGAAACTCTTAGATCCCAGAGTTACGAGATATGAAATCTCAAACCGCTTAAAAGGCGGATTGTGGTTTCACTACATGGTTGGGTGGTTACACACGATGAAATTAATTGTTATTTATTAATTATCCTCGGAGATGGTGGAGGTAACGACTGTGAGTTAATAGATATCCTCTAAACAAAGAAAACCATGTAACAAGGGAGAAGGTGGAAGGCACAGGGAAAGGCGTGACATCGAGAAAAAAGTCACACGTTTTGGTAACTGACGGGTCGCCCGTCTCTTGGGGGTTTAACACATATTCTAATGTCTTTAAATGGCTTTAAAAAAGGTATTAAAACACTTTTACATCAAAAGATACGTTATATGAGCAGAACTAGAAAAAATAGAAAACTGGAAAAAAGAAAAGGGTGGGAGACATGGTGCCACCATAATGGTGCCACCGTAATGGTGCCACCGGTTCGGTGAGACATCGTAAGCGGTGCCACCATTTTGGTGTGCAACCGTGACGGTGCCACCGTTTCGATGGAACTGTTTGGTGGGACCGAGTTTTTGGAAAACTTCTTATTGAGTCACTAGTGGTCCCTAGGATACCCCATACACCAAAAATTTGGCAAAGTAATGGACCAGGAGGGCGCATGCCATTAAATCAGATACCTCTCAAACTATTCTCATCCTCGAAAATCCAAGAGTAAACCTGAAGAAAACAGAGGGGTCCAAACAACCACCTCATAAGATACCTCTTAGGGACAAAACCACCCTAGAGTGCTTGAAATCCGGAACAAACCTTGACATCCAAGAGTATCACTCTCACCCATATCCTGAACAACTATAGAAACACTAGGCAGCCACACAAACACAAAAGTCAAACCATCCAGATACATGGATTAGGGAGTTCCTTCCTCCATGTCAAGATACTATCCGCTTTGGGTGACACTGACTCGCTCGTACGGGTTTAATCAAATCCACTTTAATGCGTCTTGATTAGGGATCAGGTTCTCCCCTCCCCACAGTCACGACTCTTCACACACATTCAAGGAAAAAGGGAAACAACCCATCCCATAGTTAACAAGGTCAAGCATTACATCACAGTCAAGTACAAAACAACACAGAACAAAACTCAAAATAGCTCTGGGTACTGAGCACGCACATGTGCCTCCCATTCCCAGGTACTCTCCTCGAAGCCAACATGCCTCCACAACACACGAACCAAGGGAATGATTCATCCACGAAGCACCTTCTCCTCACGATCCTCAATCCTCATTGGTCACTCCACGAATATCGCATCTTCCTCGATATCCAGCTTTCCCCAGTCGAGGATGTGCAAATCATCGTGTAGATACCGACGGAGCTGAGACGCATAGAAGACGTCGTGCACCCTCCATAGCGGCGGTGGTAGCGCCAGGTGATAAGCCACTTCGCCGACCCTCCGTAACACCTCGAAGGGTCCAACGAACCTGGGAGAAAGCTTACTCCCCCTGCCGAACCTCTGTTTCCCACGCCGAGGTCAGACCTTCAAGAACACATGGTCCCCAACCTCAAACGTCAAGGGTCTCCTCCTATGATCGGCATGCGACTTCTATCGGTCCTGAGCTGCCTTCATCCTCTCTCGTATAAATTGAACCTTCTCCATCATGCTCTGCACCACCTCCAAGCCAAGAACACCTGCTTCCCTAACCTCTATCCAGCACACGGGTGAACGACACGGTCTTCTGTACAAGGCTTCGAATGGATTCATGCCAATGGTAAAGTGATAGCTATTGTTGTAGGAAAATTCTACCAAATGCAAATGTCATACCCATGATCCCCCGAAGTCCATAACACATGCCCGTAGCATATCTTCCAACGTTTGGATGGTCCGCTTTGTCTGTTCATCTGTCTGGGGGTGGAAAGTAGTGATGAGGCATAGCTGGGTGCCAAAATCGTGTTGAAATCCTTTCCAGACTTGTGAGGTAAACCATGTATCCCGATATGAGACTATAGTCCTTGGAACTCCATGCATCCTCACCAACTCATCCACGTACCTTTGTGATAAGGCATCCACCACGCTTGACTCCTTAACTACCTGGAAGTGATCTAATTTCGTCAGTCTGTCCACCACTAACCAGATAACATCACAACATCCCTGAACCCTAGGTAGTCCCGTGACGAATTCCATCAAGATGTCATCCCACTTCCACTCGGGGACATCTAAAGGTTGCAACATACCTCCTGGGATACGGTGTTCAGCCTTCACCTGCTGACACACGAGACACTTTGCCACAAACTCTGCCACTATCTGCTTCACTCTGGGCCACCAAAACTGATCCCTCATGCCCTGATACATCTTGTAAACTCATGGGTGTACCGCTTGGGGTGAGTTGTGGAACTCGCTGAGAACTCTCTCGCGCATTGCCACTGGGACAAACAGTTTTCCATGAAACATCATCTGATTCTGACCATCCTTCGACCATCCTTCCAGAGCATTACCCTGGATAACACGATCACGCATCACTTCAGCCTCTAAGTCCCCCCACTGAGACTCCTCCACTTGATGTGCCAATGAAGTCTACACCATCATCTGAAACATAAAACCTCTACCACCATCCACCCTTGCATCCAGGTGTAAGGCAACCAACTCCTCCATCACCTTCCAAGCATCTGCTGGTTCCCAAACCGCATCCTTCTGTGACTTTCTGCTCAAGGTATCGACCACTATGTTCCCCTTTCCTGAGGTGTAGGAGATCTCGAAGTCATAATCCTAAAGAAACTGCATCCACCTCCATTGTCGCAAGTTCAGATCTCACTGGGAAAAGACATACCTCAAGCTCTTGTGATCTGTGAAGACCAAGATGTGTTCTCCGATGAGGTAATGCTGCCACAACTTCAGCGCAAACACAACTACTGCAAGCTCCATGTTGTTGGTGGCGTAGTTACGCTCATGGGGACATAACTGCCTAGAACCATAAGAGATCACTCCCCACTGCTTCATCAGCACACACCCCAAGCCTTGTCATGAAGCATCATAGAACACTTCAAACGTTACCCCTTTCTATAGAAACCACAGTACTGGGGCACTGACCAGTTCCCCCTTTAGATAACTGAAGGATTCCTGGCACTACTCACTCCATACAAAAGCACGGTCCTTCTTCATCAAGGCTATCAAAGGTGCAGCAACTTGAGAGAAGTTGGGCATGAACCTCCTGTAGTAACCTGCTAGACCCAGGAAACTGCGAACCTCTGCCATGTTCTTAGGTGCTACCCAAGAAACAACTTCCTCGACCTTCAATGGGTCCACTACTATTCCCCGCTAGGACACTATGTGTCCAATTAAGTGCACCTCTCGTGTCCAGAACATGCACTTGGACAACTTCCTGTAGAGCTGGTGCTGTTGGAGGACCTCTAAAACTGTCCTCAGATACTCGGCGTGATCCTCCTCTGATCTTTAGTAGATCAGGATGTCATTGATAAACACGACTATGAACTGGTCCAGATATTCCCGGAAGATAGAGTTCATGAGCCCCATGAACATAACTTGTGCGTTCGTAACGCCGAACAGCATGACCACAAACTCAAAGTGCCCATATTTGCACATGAAATCAGTCTTCGAAATGTCACCCTCTTTCACCCTCAACTAGTGATTTCCCGACCACAAGTCGATCTTATAGAACCAACATGCTCTCTTTAACTGGTCAAAATGGTCGTCGATCCTCAAGATGGGGTAACGGTTCTTGACCGTCACTTGATTCAGCCTTCGGTAGTCTATACACAGCCTGAGACCACCGTCTGCCTTCTTTGCGAACAAAACTGGAGCACCCCATGGTGACACACTTGGTCGGATAAAACCCTTCTTCATCAGGTCATCAACCTGAATCCACAACTCCTGCAACTCAGAAGGCGCCATCTGATAGGGAGCCATCAAAATCGGATGGGCACCGAGTTGCAAGTCTACCCCGAACTCAACATCATGTCGAGGGGGTAGAGTCACCCCCATTCCAGGGAAGACATCCAGGAACTCATTGACGATCCTTGGGACTTCCACCATCTCTGTATCTACCGACTCCATTGACAGATCAGCTAACAAAAAAAATAAGGGGCTCTACTCACCAGTTTTCCTCCTGGAAACCCCGCTCGCCAACGAAAACTATGCGCTGGTTGCCCACATCTGAAAACACGACCCTTCTCCGAAAGCAGTCGATAACAGCATACACAGAGAAAAACCATTCGATGCCTAAAATGACATCATATGACTGCATCTGTAGAAAAAGAAGGTCCCCACTAGACTGATGTGGCCCCAAGATCAGTCTATATCCTCAGCAAACATAGGAAAAGCTGGTCTGACCTCCGACTAGCGTACTCAATACCAGGGGCATGGGAAGTCTCTCTACGTCTAGAACCAAAGCATGAGCTATACTGGGTGCAAAAAAGGAGTGCAAAGCTCCTGAATCAAACAAGGCATAGGCCAAAGTACTAAACAAGCGGATAGTACCTCGAACAACCTATGGCCCTACTGGAAATGCTTCCTCTGTGGCGTGAAACTGACCACTCCCAGCTCCTCTACCCCTCAGCTATCGGCTAGCCCTCTCCTCCTGCAACATGTGCTCTCAGAGGAGTGGGAGCTCGTTATCCCTTCAGCAGTTGCTGAAAATGCCTGGCTGGAAACTGTTGGTGCTGAGGTGGGCGCTGAACCAGCCCACCTCCACTATACTGCACTCGGTCCAGACACTGATTCTGAAGGTTCCCACGATTGCCACAGATGAAGCATCTTGGTCCTGGGCTCGTAGAGAAAGGGCGAGGACTAGGAGATTGAAGCTAGAACTACTGGGGCCTGCTCCCCATCGCCTGAAAACTGGAAGGCCTTGAGGCTGGAGGCTTGCTGCTAATGGCCTTCCCCTTCGACGAGCTCAAATGACACCCCTCTCACTGCACACTTCCCAGCGTGTGCATCCTCTACACCACTTCAGCCTTCTTCTAAAGCTCTAAGTACGTTGGTAGAGTGAATGCAGTGACAACATATTGAAGAGAAGGTCAGAGTGCCTCCTCTAAACATCTCGCCCGAGACTCCTCATCCGGAAAGAGGTATGGAAAAAAACGAAGATCCTTGAACTTGATTCCAAATTCCCTCACTGACATACTCCCCCACCGATGGGAGAGTAGCTCCTACCTCTTCTCAGCCTTCATTGTGAATGAGAGGAATTCCGCCCAGAACTCCCTCTCAAAGTCAGTCCACGAAACCCCAGCCTCCCTCTTCTCCCCGAGATAGAGCATCCACCACTGACGCGCCACTTCCTGCATTTGGCTTACAGCCAGAGGAACCCAGTACTCATCCGAAACCCGGATCAAGCTGAAAGGTATCACCAACTCCTCGAGCCAGCTTTTTGTCTCTATGTCTGAGATGCCGCCCTTGTACTTCCTGAGGGTCTGTCGCTGAAATTCCTGAAGCAGCTTCTGCCACTGGTCATCTTCCTCCTCTCGATTAGCCCTCCGCTAATCAATCAGATTGGCCTCCTGGGCTTCGATCGCCCGCACTACTCGTGGACGTTGTTTGGGTGTCATAGCTGCAAGGTAAACAAAGAATGCCTAAGCCCGAGTAGTGTAGAGGATTTATTTTAAATTTTTTTAAACTTTTTATTCATTTTAAATTCCCAAAACACCCAGAACACACAAGAACACAAGTCATTATGATGCATGTACCATTCCTAGGGTCTCTACCCTGCAATCATTGTAGCCTCACCTGGTCGTTCGGTAGGCTCAGAGTCCTTGCATTGGATCATGGGGCCCCTAAAATCCCATGTCCTAGCCGATCTTCCCTGGCCTATTTCACGCACCAAGATTGCCTAACATTGTTTCCCTACTATCCCATGCAATCCTCAGTGTACCTAACTCTGAACTCCAACCTATCTCTCAACCATAAGCTCTGATACCATTCTGTCACGACCCGCCTTCATCAAGATGGGGGAAGGGACAAAAAACTACCAGACCCTTCCTTCTTCAAGTTGAAGGAGGGATAATGACCCCCGAGTCCCTCCTTCAATAGTCCCCGAAGTGGTGACTAGCACCAAGGGTATAGAATCACACGTAATATGGAAGACATTACCCTTTTTATGGAAAAAGATCAGGAGATATAATGGTAAATCTCAAAAACATTTAATTATAGAAAGTAAAATTAAAACCAAAAACCATTTTTCCACATGCATGTTCAAAATAAAGTGCTACACTGTACAAGAAAACTCTAATGAAAAGTACCAAAAGAAAGAAAACAGCAACAACAATTGTCCCGACGTCTGAGCTAGTAAAGTCCGACATGGTCATCAAAGTCCTCCTGGAAATTATGGTTGTTCTATTTAATGCTTGTGGGGTTCCCCCTCATCCCTTGAAATGGGGGTTATCAAAAATCAATAAAAATGAAGGCCTTCGGGCCATTCAGGCTTGTGGGGTGACGTGGATGGGGATGGGATCCCCTATTGTTCAGTTGTTGGTTTGTGGATCTGAGGTCGTGTGGGGCCGTATGTTGGAGATTGGTTTGGTTCCAGTACTTTGAGGGATCTCACATATCCATTTTGTTATTGTGACTTTACAAGAGAACTGGGTGTGAATACTTAAATTGTTATTTGGTTGTTTTCTTCTTCAGTCCAAAGTTTTTTTGACTTGTGGATGTGCCTCTTAGTTGCCCGGTAGTGGAGAATTATTCTAACGAAATCACTTGAACATGATAACAAGAATGGGTTCAATGGGTGGTGATCTGGTTGTGGTTGTTGTGAATTCGTGCATGTATGAAAAGTAATGAGGGTGTTTGTGTAAGGGCTGGTTTCGAAACCCTTAGGTTGGGGTGAGTGGTGGATTACCTATATGTAAATGTTTAGTTTTTGGGCCTCTTATACGCACTCCACCCACATTGATCACTTCGTTCTAAACACCTCCATTTCATGGGGGAGAGTGTTTTTCACAACACTCCTATGAGTGGCTGATTATTAGCTCCTTTTCTGCTCCTTTTCTGCTCCCTCTCCCTCTCCTTGCTCCTTTTCTTGTACCTTTTCTTTCAGTTTGAGGTCTATTATAGCCCAATATTTTTTGGGCAGGGTATGTTGTGATGGTTAGCCCAGGTGTATGTGGGCAGGTTTGTTTCACAAGTGTCTTCGGGATGAGGCCCAAGTGTCTTTGGGGGTGGCGGTAGTTGTTCTAGCCCAGGTGTTTGTGAGCGTAGTTACGAATGGTTGTGGTGGCCTAGGTTTTTGCGGGAGAGATGTGTGGTTGTGGTGGCCTAGGTGTCTGCGGGTGGGATGCGTGGTTGTGGTGGCCCATATGGTTGTTGTTGGGGCGGTAGTGGGACTGTAGTGAAAATGGTGGGGGAGGTCTAATGCGTATGATGTCTTCAATAACCAGCGGGAAAGCGGTGCAGGGTACCCAAATATCAACGTGCTATTACTATTACTTTACCTGACCTGTGTTATTTGGGGAGTGTGCCTTGGTGAGGCCGAGTGAGTAGTTTCCCTTGAGGTGTTTTGGCTCCCTCTACTTTCTCATAGGGTATTAGGATGCCTCCCCACTTGTGCACGAGAGATTTTGGTTTTCCCTACCGAGTATACCTGTGTACTCACCCTATATATATAAAACTACTTTCAGGTTTCCATGATGACTTTGAGGACTGTGCCAGACTTTACTAGTTCGGACGTTGGGACAATTATCGTAGTTGTTTTCTTTCTTTTGGTACTTTTCATCAGAGTTTTCTTGTACCTTGTAGCACTTTATTTTGAACATGCATGTTGAAAAATGGTTTTTTTTACTTTTACTTTTGTACATGGAGTTTTTTGAGATTTCCCATCTTATCTCCTGATTTTTTCTATAAAAAGGGAAATGCCTTCCATATTACATGTGATTCTATACCCTTGATGTTGGTCACCACTCTGGGGCCTATTGAAGGCGGGACTCGGGGGTCATTATCCCTCCTTCAACTTGAAGAAGGGCCTGACAGTTTGCTATCCCTTCCCTCATCTTGGTGATGGCGGGTCATGACAATATCGCGCTGCCAGTTAGGGATTGAGTTTGGAAAGTTTGGAATTCTGCACATTCGACCTAAACTTAACAAATACCATCTCCCCCACATCGAATGTAACATCTCGTCGGTGTTTGTTGGCATTTTGTGTAAAGGTGTCTTAGTAGCACAAAATGTGATTATTTTGACAGTTGGTCCCCTACAACTAGCACAACAGTATACCCCTGTGATTTAGGAATCCCAGAGATGAAATCCATCGATATTTCATCTCAAACTAACTCAGGTATTGGTAGTGGTTGTAAGAGCCAAGTCGGTGACATGGCCTGACTTTTCTGTCGTTGACATACATCACATTCTTGAACAAACCATTTGATAGTATGCGACATCCCCTTCCAGAAAATTTCTACTGCTAAACATTTGTAGGTTTTGTGGAATCCCACATGCCTTCCTACTAATAATGTATGGTAGTAATGCTGAAACTTTGGTATGAGGCTAGATCGGTTGGACAAGACCAGCCTTCCTTTTTCAAACAACAACCTGTTTTGCAAGGTGTAGCCCTGGTACACATCAAGCTATTTTCCAATATCATCATTAATTATTTTTAGTTTCGAATCCTACTATACTTCTATTTTAAATACATATTTCTCCAACCAAAATGGTTCTGAAACAGATGTCCCCAATTATTTTTCTCCTGAACTGTCATCCACTGCTTCTTCGGCCAATCAGGAAAGGGAATCTGCTGCCCGATTCTCCTGACCAAGTTTGTATACCACTTCAAAATCGAACCCGAGTTGCTTAGCCTACCATTGGTTTTCTGTATGGAGTCGCTGGCTGAGGAGGTATTTAAGGGCCTTGTGGTCCATACAGATCATGAAGTGTCTTCCCATTAGGTATTGTTTCTAATGGTTCACGGCTAGAACAAGGGCCATTGCGTCTTTTTCATATACTGATTTGGAGATGTTGGGCCCTACCAAAGCTATGCTAAAATAGGCTATTTGTTGACATTTTTGCATTAGTACTGATCCAATCCATCTTCCCGAAGAATCGCACTCAATTACAAAAGTTTGTTGGATGTCCGGTAAATCTAACATTGGTGTAGTAGTTATACACTCCTTCAAGGTTGAAAAAACATGTTCAGCTGCCATGTTCCACAAGAAATTATCCTTTTTGGTTAACTCGGTGAGAGGTTTGGCAATCTTTTCATACCCTTCAATGAATTTTCTATAATATCCCATAAGGCCTAGGAAACCCCATACTCCCTTCACGGTCTTGGGGCATGGCCATCCTTGAACACAGTCAATCTTCTTTGGATCCATGGATACCCACTCATAAGTGATTATGTGACCAATGTACTCCACCGACAGCTGACCAAAAAAGAACTTTTTCTTGTTCACCAGCAGTTGGTTTCCTTCCAATATTTGGAAGGATGACTCAAGATGATCTAGATTCTCTACCCATGTCTTGTTGTATACTAGTATATCTTTCAAAAATACTAGTATATACTTCTTGAGAATCCCGTTGAACACCCTGTTAATAGTATATTGGAATGTGGCTGGGGCATTCATCAATACAAACGGCATGACGATGAATTTATAGTGCCCTTCATGTGTTTTGAAGGCGGTTTTACCTACATCCTCCTCGCTTACTCAAATCTGGTGGAATCCAGACTTTATGTCAAGCATGGTGAAGTAACGAGTGTCATGTAACTCATCCAAAGACTCTTCGATAATAGGAATTGAGAACCTGTCTGGGATGGTTAGTTTGTTTAGCACTCAATAGTCCACACACATCCGCCAGCTTCCATCCTTTTTTCGGACCAAAATAATTGGGCTAGAAAAGGGGCTATTGCTATGTCGTATCATTCCACAAGATAACATTTCATCTATTTGTTTCCACACCTCTTCCTTTAGATAATATGAAAAAAATTTAGGGTCTAATATTAACAGGTGCTGCTCCCTCTACCAAGGTTATCATGTGGTCGGTTTGTCTGGAGGGCGGTAACCCCCTCGATTCTCTAAACAGATTCTGAAATTTCAATAGAACTTCATCCAGTTGCTGCTGCCTATTCAGTTCTTCCCTATTTCCCCTTTTCCTGGTTTCAGTAGCTGGGTTTTCCAATACCTTCCTTCAATAAGCAACGATTTGGATTGTACTTGTCGTTGTTTTCCTTCATGTTTCCCAAGGTTTCCAGCTATCCTATGCAATTAAATCTCCTCTCCTTCCAAAGTAAATTCCTTTGTCTTATTGCTCCAATTTGTCAAGACATTTCTCAGGCTCCTTAACCACTTCAGACTTAGCATTAGGTCTGGTCCCCCTGTATCAAACACAAACACTTCAACAGAAAAATGCATGTTTCCCAATTTCAATCCCACTTGTCGTCACACCCCCTGTGATAGCACCCGATGTCCATCCCCCAACTTAATTACATAAGACAAGGTTAGGCTCACCACCACATTGGTTAGATTTTCAAGGGATTTAGAGATAAAGTTGTTGCTTGCTTTTCTGTCAACAATTTTTATCACTGGCACCTCCGATAAACTTCCATAAAAATCATAGATTCAGCTCTAGCAATTCCCATGCTTCGGAATTCCACTTGGCCCCTATCTATACTTCTTCCTACCATTCCTCTCCCATTTTTCCTATTTACTCATGTCAATTCACTACTTCATCTTCCATCTCGGTCTCAGGTTCTTCATATTCCCAAACCAACGCCCTCAAGTGTTTATCCGGGCATCTATGCACTGGATTATACGGTTGGCTGCAACGGAAATAGAGCCCCTTATGTTTCCACTCTTCTCGCTCTTGCCTACTAATTGCTCAGACCCCATTTCAATGGTTATCCCTTGTCTTTTTAAGTCTTCATATCTCCTATTTCTTTCAACGTTGGTTCGATTGGAACGTAGACTAGTCGGCATATTTCCTGCTCATATTGGCAAGGTTAGTGGTATAGACCGCCCTCGATTCCCCCTGAGGATTCCTTCTCCTACCAATTCCCTCTCAATTTTTCTTTCTAAAACAAGCATCCTAAATTTATTTGTCAGCTGATGAGTTGAGATAAAATTTTCAATCTCATTCCCCAGTCCCCCAATGAACATGCTCATATACCATGTTTCTGGAAAATTAGGAATTCTTAATGCAATCTGCTCGAATTCCTACTCGTCTAACGATCCGGTCTACCGTAGGATCTTTAAGTATCTCAACGGATCCACCTTAGGGGTATTTCCATACCTTTCCATAAGAGCTATTTTAAACCTTTCCCATGTCGGTCCTGGAATGGTGCGATGCCAATAGAGGAACCAGTATAACATCGTTCCTTCCATACAGTTTTGGGCGTAGTGCAACCTCATTTCTTTCGGTGTTCAGTTTATCAGAAAATATGTATCCGCCTTCATGGCCCATCTAAATGGGTCTTCTCCTACAAATTTTGGTAGCTCTAACTTTTTAACTGCATTACACATGGCTTCAGTATACATTACTTCTTTGGTCGATGATCCTTCTGGTTTTTCTCCAACAACCATGCTCTCTTGCATACTGCCGCCTGATTTCTCAGGTAAAGCTCAGCTTTGTTTACTGTTTTCTGATCCTCTCTCCACCTAAAGCTCCAACTCCTTCAACCTCTCCAATGTTCTCTCCTCCATATCACGAATCTGAAGCGCTCCGTGCTCCTCTAACTGTTGTGCCATGTCCTGCGCTATACACCGACAATCATTCTGACCCCACACCAACTTTTCCATGCTTTACTGTACCGTTGATACCGCCAGCCGAAAACCGTCCGGTGTTTTCTCAATGGATGAAACTCAGTTCTCCATGTTAGAGTGTTCACAGTACGTTTCTCTTTTTCTGAGTGTGCCTCCTTCCCCAGTTGATTCTCCAAAGTGTTACATAAAATAAGAGTAGAAAAAAGAGAGATACAAACATGCATCAAATTGTAGGAATTCTTCTATTCTAATTCACTTAGCTACAATGGAAAATAAGGAAAAAACTACAAGAATAGAAACATGGATGTACACTTCCCTTTCTCCCAAATTGCAGAAGGAATCTTCCCTTGATAACTGAAGGTAGTACCACCTCCCTTATCTCTCTTGATGCTCTTGATCAGTTCTATCCAAAAAAATATTCCCCATCGGCCTCCCCCAATAGAACTACCAGCTGTATTTTTATCCTCCTCTAGCTGAACTGACTATTCTACTGTACTTAACATTTTGTCCCTCCTTTGGTATGTATGTATTATAGGAGGTTGTGGATCATTATCCCTAACAGTAACTAGGTGTAGGGGATTCCTTCACCAAATGTCAATAAAGGGCACCTGGAGGTTGATTTTTTGTTTGTTTTGGTGGCTATTAGTTTTGGGTTTGTTCTAACTACTGAGAATACAGGGGCTTCTTATTCAGTTGTACATGGGTTGAGTAATTTTATTGCTAGTATGTAATGTTCATCATCTCAGCAATCCACATATTAAAATCTAATTGTTTTCGAAACCCATAGGGGGAATTCCCAAGATGGTTTAGAAAAGAAATCCAACTTCAACATAGTGCAGAATCATAATATTATGTTGGTTGGAGTTTCTATTAATCATACCTCTAGAAGCTCTAGCTCTTATGAACTAGCCACCATTGGGTCTCTTCCTGGAAATACTATTTCTTTTAAGTCTGTGTTGGATAAGTGCAAGAAGAAGATGGTGGATAGAGGGATTACAAAAGGTTCTCCCTTGGAAATCCAGATCACTTGATCAAACTGCCTCTTCATATGTTAAAAATTCTGTGCATGAAACTCCCCTTCTAGGGGAGTTTCCTGGTAGGATATGGGCTAGTGATGTGGCTTGTGTGTACGGTGAAAAACAGTTCGGTACAGGTGCTTCAAGTGATACACCTTGTCATTATGTTGTGCAGACTAGGATGGTTTTTGTGGATGAGGATTATAATAAGCACCCCCTCTTTTTTTATTTGATTAAAGTTATTTATGATTTTTTTGGTAAATTCCCGGATGAGTAATGTGACGAGGTAGGGGTTAGAAAAACTATCATCAAACTATTGGTGGATATTGAGTAGGATGAGTTGACTCATGGCCTCAAAGATAGGTTTGACTCACAAGTTGATTATATTTATCCAAAAATTGAACCTGAATTCTTTAGATATAAAGACTACCTCACAGTATTGGAATTTATATCCACCAACATTGATGAAAATATTCAATTCAACTCATAGTTGGATATTCTGGATTTATCATAGAAATATAGTGTCTGACACATCTGTGATACATCATTTGATGATGATCTTGACCTTCGAAAGAAAGTAAGATGTGGAGAAGATGTCGATATCTGTATGGCAGATTCTAGCCCAATCATAGTGGTTTTAGAGTAAAAAACAAGAACTGGAAACTTATCTATTACTTATTACACACGGTTTTTGTTTTGTTCTCTTGATCATATTGTCAAAAGCGCACAGCACTATAAGGCGCAAAGACCGCTTGGGGATGCGGTACGAGGCACAGTAGGAGGCGTGCTTCTCTTGAAACTAAGTCGCATCCCATGACATAATTAAATTCGCACAGTTTTCAATAATATTTTAAATTAAAAAAACATAAATTCAATAAAAAATACAAATTAAAATACATACTGATAGTTTTTGCAAAACCATAATCAAATAATCAATTCTTGAGAACCTAAACATCAAAATCATCATCAATGGAAGTTTCATCATTAATGAAAGTTACATCATCACTTCTGCATCCTTCATTTTGGTGTCGTGATGTATAGTTTTAGGGATTGTGTTTATTTTTTTAGAGTAAAGTTTTTTTATGAATTCATTAAATTTATATCTAATTTTGCCGACGTCCCACCCCCTTTATTAAATGTATATTTAGTGTTGCTGACAGTAGACCCCGATTTCCAGCCCCTTATCCCTGTGGTCCCGATATCCAACCTGTCCCTATATCCTCAATTTTCACACCCATGTTCCAGTAGCCCTGATTTCCACCCCCTATAGCCCCGATTTCCACCCCCTGTAGCCCCCATTTCCTCCCCCCGTAGCCTCGATTTCCACCCTCTGTAGCCCTAATTTCCACCCCTTGTCACCTTTAACCCCGATTCCCATCCCCCATCCCATTTAGCCTCAATTTCCAGTCCCCTTGTCTCCTTGATTTCCACCCCGTTTATCGCCGCCACTTTGGTAGAAAAGAGACCAAGTTTTTTTAGTGGGCGTGCCTTTTGGGCACCTTAGCGCCTCATGTGATGGCACGTGAGGCTCGCGCCTTTGGTGTGTCTTAGTGAGGTCGCAGCACCTCACCAGTGGAGAAACACTCTAGGTGCACCTTGCAGTGCCTCTCACCAAGGCGTGTGCCTCAGCGCACCTTTGACAACACTGCTCTTGATGAGTGAAGCCTTTTCCATGTCTGACCCCATCTTTTTCTCCAGTATCTTTCATTTCTTCTAAATGGGTTAGGGCCTTTGGGCTCTATCCTTGGCTTGTTCTAATTATTAATTATTAGTAAATTGTGTTATTAATTATATATATATATTAGGTAGAGGGGGTTACAAACCACAAAAAAATACACAGACCTAGACACCTCAATGGGTCTAGCCTCATCCCCCCATAAGGAATAACATTCACCTATTCCACCTATTTTATTACATAAAGGCTTAAGTTATTGATAGCCTAAAGACCCCGGTTAAATGTGTCCCAACGACCTATGCAAGATATGATACGAAAGTCCAAATTAATACAGTAGGCTGAGAATGAGGCCCCTTTAATTATTAATTTTTAATGATTAGTTGTATTAATAATTTTTAATGATTAATCATATTTTAAATTTTTAATTATATTATTACTTATAATAATAATAATAAATAATTAAACGTCAAAAAATTCAGACCAGTGCTCAACCCGCACCTTGGAGAGACTAACCGAAGCCAGGAAATAATAAAATAATTAATTTAAAAAGGCCGGGGTGTGAAAATTCTCCCCATCACAAAACATTATGCCTCCAAAATGTCATCAAGCCAACAATTGAAACACTTGAGTCCATGCCCAAAAAAAACCAACAGAAATTGAGAGCCTCGGGGTGACCATTCCCAACACACGTCACACCCCGACCAATTCAATAAAAAACACAATATGAGATTGAGGGGAGAACACGAGAGGGTTCTCCCCACCATAAGAATTAACCAACACGAAATCCTTGAATCCTGAACACACCACCCCCTGGGGGGGAACGTGGGAACTCCCAAACCGAACACATTCAACTTCTCCACATGGACCGAACAACACCCCAGAGGCTTAAACGAGAAGCTTTCTATGAAACGACCCAACTACCTGAGGATAAGAAATTAACTAAACACCTCACTCACTGACCAAATAAAATCCTCACCACAACCGGAGACTAGAGAATTTTTAGCCCGAAAACAACCCACTTTCTCAATGCTAAAAGAAAAACTCCACCACTAGGATTAAAACCATTTCGGGGAAAACCGGAACATCGAGATAGAGGAATCCCCTACAAAACTGAAACACACTGGAGGAAAACCCACAGAGAGATGCCCAAACTAAGAAAGGGTCCAGAAACACCGTCTATTAATTTCATGAAACCAAACATTCCCCTAATAAACACAGCTGTGAACAAACTCAAAATCAGAATGAGTTAGTTTATTCATGGGCCCAACACCCTTCAAGGAATCCAAACGATTTAAGAACCACAATAAGAGTAGATAAGGCCGCTTGTATTGTGGTAGAATGATCTCATCACACCCCCTCAACAAGGATGAGCCTTTGATGGTGATAAGAATATAATAATGAAACTTTGGATATTTCCATCCTAAAGATGAAAACATGAAACAGACCGAGGTTCTACACACCCTTAGCAACTCCTGACTGTGCGCGAGCTTCACCCTGAGACCTGTGGCTGGGGCCCTGATGGCTGAAGCATCTTCTACCTCATAGTCATGCATTTGCATCCTCCGGTCTCCAACTCCTTCTTCTAGATGATTCAAATGACCACAATGGTGGTATGTTTTCAAAGGGATGCAAGATGATGGCTTAGAATGCCTGAACTGGCCATTCTGGTGGCACACAAGAGAATGGTCTGACAAAATGGGAGCCGGCCCCGATGAAGAAGATTCTTTCCAACTACCCTTCAACCACACCCCAAATCATAATGATGATGAAACACCTAACCTCCACTAGTCCAAAACCAGACCCTCCATTAAACCTGAGACAAAATGGGCCGTAACAAACCTAGAAGTTCCCAACCACCCGAAGACATGCTCCTCTCATATCAAACCACTCCACTACTTATAACATACCTTGAATGCCTCAGAGGATAAGAAACACCTAATAGGAACTGAAAACTGGGCATGACTCATAGGCAACATTAGAGACCTTTCTGGGAGGCATACTCTGAACAACACGAAAAACACAACTAGAATTGGCATCAGGCCAAAACCCAATCAAAGCAATAGCCCAAGCGAAGGGAAACAAGCTCATAAGTCCAACATATACAAACAAAATTAAAAATTACTTTAAAAAAAAACTACCATTTCATTTAAATTTTAAAACTCACATATGACACCTTACGAACCATCACGTGTATGTTCATCCAATCCCGCTTACATCATCCACAGACATGTGCCCCCACACGCTCTTCATACATACCCACGCACATGTGATCCTCCATAAGGAGATCCAAGGCTCAAAAATCTATTTTCCTCATCAAATCCAAACACATACCAAATTTTAGAACTCGAAACACTTCCTCTTTAAAAACCCACTTTACCCATTTAAAACCATTTGAGGAAATCACTCCCATTCCAAAATCATTTTCACTTTAAAAGTCCACTTTCAACTTCAACAGACACCACATCAATAAAAATCAAAACAAAACACAACCAACAACTGACTATCGGAATAAGGAAATAGGTCACCACCCCTTGTGAGGCCACAACATAACCTGATTCCCCTCCATTGTCATCCCTCAATCCAAAACAACCCAAGACAAAATACTTAAATCCCAGACTACCCTTGGTATCTCAAGGACCAGTACGAGCAAGAGTTCGCGAGTCTCTTCTCCCTACCTCTCGAGTCCCGACAGTCCAAATCTCCTTCTACCGGACACCTCAAATAACAACGACCTCCTCCAATACTATTTTTTCACGAACCAGCCCCAGTCAACCCTGAACTGGACACCCAAGCGGGCCCATGTCATGGATCGAGTGGCGTTCCCAATCCCCACGGGATGACAACTAGTATCGGGTATCAAAATTAAACAGGTGGGAACAATTTTTCCCATAAATGAAAACAAATAAATAAACAAAAACTGAACAATGGAAACAAAAACTAGCAGCGGTGAGAAAATAAAGCTGTACATACCTTCATGTGACCCTACGAGTCACCACCGACCTCAAACCAACGTCACACTATGACGACCGAATCCAAGAAAGGCGCATCACCCGGAGCTAAAAACAAAGATAAAACTACATGCGTGAGTATTAAAACTTAGTAGGCGTGACCAAATAATCTTTTCCCAATTAAATTTCCTTTAAACAGAAGAATCGCTAATTTTAGGTTTGAGCTAGAATATATAATAGTAAGTTTTCTACACATTTTCCTGTAAAAGAAAATCACAATCCATTGCCCTTATTCAAATAAAAAAAAACTAGATTCCCTTTTTAAGAAGAAGACATTGACATTTTAAAGGAGGTGATGTTTATACTAAAAAGAGAGGAAGGAAGTGTAAAACCTTTTTAAAACCTTTTTCCATAAATACATGAAACCATTTTATCAATTTCAGCAAGAAGCTATAGTACTCAAGGAAATAGGATCAACAAACATAAAAAACGGGAAATGGAAAAACACCACACAACAGTAACCAACTAGAACATGCATCCCAATAAACTACCATTGGTAACTAAGTACCAGAAAACATGGGAGAACCTAGGAGCTTATGAATAATCTAGAACATACTATACATGTGACTCATATCAAAGGCATGCCCTACCTGATGACGTCATAACGCCCAAACGTCCGATCATCGCCCTACCTGGCCTGATCGAGGGGCCCAATCCCATAGCAATGAAAACAAAATAACCCCGCTCGCTATGGGCCACTAGTGTAATCTAAACTAGTGCATCAATCGTTCATTGAAAATTTGTTCGCTCTGCTAGGTTCTCGTGTTCAGACTAAAAAGGGGGTCGAGTCAACAAATACCAACCATGTAATCCAACACATGCATTTTCATCTTACACCATTAACACACAAACAACAAAATCACCCCTGAATCACTCAAGGGATTTTATCCCTCTTGCCTTCAACCATCAACACACGAGGGAAGTCCCCTCCGAGGAACACTCATTCCAATCAACATCCAACAAGACAGGAGGTGTATCCTAAAGAGGGTTTTCAAAGAAATTAATTTTACAAAAGTATCAAACGGGCCTCAAGAAACCATTTAACACTAAATCACTTCAAAAAGAACCAACACACGCCACTTTCCAAAATGAAAATTCACTTAGACACTCATTTAAGAAACTCAAGTCACCCTTTTAAATCTAACTCACATTTATAAAGGCCAAAGGGGTATTTCACCAAGCACTTGATATGCACATTTAATAAACAATTTCATGAAATGAACGTACAAAGATGGAATCACTCAATTTTACAATAAACATTTATTATAAAAACTATACACTACTAACTAACATTAAATAAATGAGTGAAAAGAAAGAAATCAATATTCTTTAAATTTAAAGGCTAATGCATAGGGAAACCTACCTCAAAGGATTACCAAGCCCGAGCTTTCTAACTCAAGCAACAACTCACTCACACGCACACACTTCCATATATATATATATATATATATATATATCATTAAACCGATGCACGTGTTCCCCGCGCCATGAGGGAACACACACACAGAAGATATATATATCTATACATATATATTCCTGGGAATATGCGTGCACGCCTTCGAAACTGATCGCAACTCCCTACGATAAATTCTCGGGACTCAAAAACACCACAAATCCCTAAAATAAAATTAAGTCAAACAAAACAATCAAGTTACGATTCAAAAACCAATGAATCATTTAATAAAAACAAGAACCGCTTAAAAAACCATGGTTTCAAGAAAAATACCAATTCAAAGAACCATCTTCATTTGAGGACACATCCATGTGTATACCTAGTGCACCCATGGATGTTCCAACATCTAATGACACATCAAACCTCTAAAGAGACACTCAAAACCATTTCCACAAAAACACCAATTTCTTTACAACCATATCCAACCACCCACATTATTTAGAGAACATAAAACAATTCCCCTTAAAACCATAAAGTCATGTCTAAAACATTTAATACAATTGCCAAGCTATATCATTGTCAAATCATACACACCCGACCTAGCTTTTACCATCACAACATAATTAAAACTAAACATTTCATAAATACCCATTTTCTGAGAAATAAGCAATTAGTAAAACATATCAAATGGACCCTTAACTAGATATAACCAAGTATACACCCAAAACAAACCATTTCACTCTTTTATAAAATGCCACCCACGTTTACAACCAAGAAACTCTTCTCAATTCAAGTTCCAAACAACATCAAAGGAAATCACCTTGTTTCACATATAAAATCCCAAAACATGACCCAAATAAATTTAACAAGTCATTTCAAATTGACAACCATCACACAATCACCCAATTAAACCCTAAGGGTTCAATAAACATGTTCACAAACACCTACGACACAAATACACAAGAGCATAAACCAAGATTCATGTAAAAACCCATTTTTAGTCAAATCCACTAACAAGAAAATACTACCAACAATGAACGATACTTATAATAATGGGGAAAACATGTTTTAAATATTAATTAATAAAATACAACCATAAAATGGATTGAAATTGAAACTAAAGTCATTGAACACCTTCCTAAACACGTGCAAATGAGACACAACATTAATGTAAGGAAGAACATCGCTCTGTAGACCAATCACATACCCGAAAAACCCAAAAAAAATACACCCAACATGACATGAAGCATTAGTGTTTGGATAATTGAATAAAGAACCAAAAAGAAAGAAGATTTTACTAAATATGGAGGATTTCGGAAAGGGAGGCGCGGCTGGAACAGGTCGTTGGACTCACACCGGTAGCAGGCCACAAACAAAGGAGGAGCACGACCAGAAGGGGATCGCATGCGCATAGGCAGGGGCATGGGGGGTTCGCTGAAAGTAGGGCGGAGCGCTGGTGAGGGTTGCTGGAAGCAAGGAGGTGGTGAGGAGTAGGGGTCATCGGATGAGATGGGGTCGGGTGCACAGCGCCATGGAGAACCAGGGGAGGGGGTAAGGGGTTCGGGCACGCCATGCACAGGGAATGGGGGGGGGACGACTCCCTAGGGTGAGCTTCTCTTTTTTTTGTAACATAATAATAATAATAATAATAATAACACATTGTTAAAACATTTTTATTGTAATAAAACATTTACTATAAATAAAACTTTTTTATTAATAAACCATTCTTATTTTTTTAATAATTATTAAATGTTAATAAAACATTCTTATTAATTATTATAATCACAATTTTATTCAATTAATTTTAAATCTTAACATCATTAATAAAAATTTAATCATAAAAATATTAAAAGCGCTTTTAACAACCATGTAATAATAATAAAAATATTAAAGACAATTATTATTAATAATAATAATAATAATAACACTTCCAATAATATTAATATTCTTATCTGCGCAATTATATTATTATTATTACAGTGCAAACATTTACCCTATTTTATTTTTATTAAACTTTATTTATTTTATACATTAGGCAACTACACAGGCACCCGGGACGACTACGTGGTTACCGCCAGCCGTATAATGCTCGCACACCGATCAGAAACCCACCAAGATTATTAAATGTCCGAAAATTTAGACCAGCGCTCAACCCACACCTTGGAGAGACTAACCGAAGCCAAGAAATAATAAAATAAATAATTTAAAAAGGTCGGGGTGTGAAAATTCTCCCCATCACAAAACATTCTACCTCCAAAAAGTCTTGAAGCCAACAATTGAAACACTTGAGTCCATGCCCAGACAAAACCAACAGAAATTGAGTGCCTCGGGATGACCATTCCCAACACACATCACACCCCGACCAATTCAATAAAAAACACTGTCTGAGATTGAGGGGAGAACACGAGAGGGTTCTCCCCACCATAAGAATTAACTAACACGAAAACCTTGAAACCCGAACACACCACCCCCTGGGGGGGAAACGTGGGAACTCCCAAATTGAACACATTCAATTTCTCCACATGGACCGAACAACACCCCAGAGGCTTAAACGAGAAGCTTTCTATGAAACGACCCAACTACCTAAGGATAAGAAATTAACTCAACACCTCACTCACTGACCGAATAAAATCCTCACCACAACCGGAGACTAGGGAATTTTTAGCCCGAATACAACCCACATTCTCAATGCTAACAGAACAACTCCACTACTAAGATTAAAACCATTTCGGGGAAAACTGGAACACCGAGACAGAGGAATCCCCTACAAAACTGAAACACGCTGGTGGAAAACCCACAGAGAGATGCCCAAACTAAGAAAGGGTCCAGAAACACCATCCATTAATTTGATGAAACCAAACATTCCCCTAACAAACACAGCTGAGACCAAACTCCCTTCAAGGAATCCAAACAATTTAAGAACCACAATAAGAGCAGATAAGGCCGCTTGGATTGTGGTAGAATGATCTCATCACACCCTAACAACAAGGATGAGCCTATGATGGTGATAAGAATAGAATAAAGAAACTTTGGATATTTCTATCCCAAAGATGAAAACATGATCCAGACCGAGGTTCCGCACACCCTCGACAACTCCTGACTGTGCGCGAGCTTCACCCCGAGACCTATGGCTGGGGCCCTGATGGCTGAAACATCTTCTCTCTCACAGTCAGGTATTTGCATTCTAAAGTCCCCGACTCCTTCTAGATGATTCAAATGACCACAATGGTGGTATGTTTTCAAAGGGATGCAAGATGACAGCTTAGAATGCCCGAACTGGCCATTCTGGTGGCACACAAGAGAATGGTCTGACAAACTGGGAGCCGACACCAACGAAGAAGATTCTTTAGAAACAAGTTATCCTGGAACACCTCTCTCACCAGATGGAAAACCCTACAAAAACCAACTACCCTTCAACCACACCCCAAATCCTAACGATGATGAAACACCTAACCTCCACTAGTCCAAAATCAGACCCTCCATTAAACCTGAGACAAAATGGACCCTAACAAACCTAGAAGTTACCAACCACCCGAAGACATGCTCTTCTCATATCAAACCACTCCACTACAAATAACAGACCTTGAACGCCTCAAAGGACAAGAAACATCTGAGATTACTGAAAACTGGGCATGACTCATTGGCAACATTAGCGACCTTTCTGGGAGGCATACTCCAAACAACATGAAAAACAGAACTGGAATTGGCATCAGGCCAAAACCCAATCAAAACAATAGCCCAAGTGAAGGGAAATAGGCTCATAAGTCACACATATACAAACAAAAGTAAAAATTACTTTTTCAAAAAACTACCATTTCTTTTAAATTTTAAAACTCACATATGGAACCTTACGAACCGTCACATGTATGTTCATCCAATCCTGCTTACATCATCCACGGACAAGTGCCCCCACACGCTCTCCATACATACCCACACACATGTGATCCTCCATAAGGAGAGACAAGGCTCAAACATCTATTTTCTTCATCAAATCCAAACACATACCAAATTTTCCAACTCAAAACACTTCCACTTTAAAAACCCACTTTACCCATTTAAGGAAATCACTTCCATTCCAAAATCATTTTAACTTTAAAAGTCCACTTTCAACTTCAACACACACCACATCAATCGAAATAAAAACAAAACACAACCAAAAACTGACTATCGAAATGAGGAACTAGTGTCTATGTCTAACCTGATGACATGGTGGTGAGTCATGCCCCAAGTAAGGCATGACACTAAGAGGACTTTGAACCAGGCACTTGGACTCCACATAGGTCACCACCCCATGTGAGGCCGTAACATAACCCGATTCACCTCCATTGTCATCACTTAATCCAAAACAACCCAAGAAAAAAGACTCAAATCCCAGACTACCCTTGGTAACTCAAGGACCAGTACGAGAAAGAGTTCACGAGGCTCTTCCCGCACCTACCTCCCGAGTCCCGACAGTCCTATTCTTCTTCTACTGGACACCTCAAATAACAAGGGCCTCCTCTGATACTATTTTTTCATGAACCAGCCCGGGTCAACCCTGAACTGGACACCCAAGCCGGCCCACTTCATGGCTCAAGGGGCGTTCCCAATCCCCACAGGTTGGAAACTAGTTTCGGGTATCAAAATTAAACAGGTGGGAAAAATTTGTCCCATAAATGAAAGCAAATAAAAAAAAAACTAAACAATGGAAACTAAAACTAACAGCGAAGAGAAAATAAAGTTGTACATACCATCATGTGACCCTACGGGTCACCACCGACCTCAAACAAACGTCGCACTACGACGACCAAATCCAAGAAAGGCGCAACGCCTGAAGCTAAAAACAAAGATAAAACTATAGGTGTGAGTATTAAAACTGAGTCGGTGTGCCCAAATAATTTATTCCTAAATTAATTTCCTTTAAACAAAAGAACCGTCAATTTCATGTTTGAGCTGCAATATATAAAAGTTAGTTTTCCACACATTTTCCTGTAAAAGAAAATCACAGTCCATTTCCCCTTTTTAATTAAAAAAATTACCTTTTTAAGAAGAAGACATTTACATTTTAAAGGAGGTGATATTTATACCAAAAAGGGAGGAAGTGTAAGAAATCTTAAAACCATTTTCCATAAACACTTGAAACCATTTTATCACTTCTAAAAAGAAGCTACACTACACAAGGAAACAAGATCAACAAACATACAATGTGGGAAATAGAAAAACACCACACAACAGTAACCAACCAACACATGCATCTCAATAACCTACCACAAGTAACTAAGTACCAGACCATATGGGAGAACCTAGGAGGTCATGAATAATCTAGAACATACTATACATGTGACAAATCCTGAAGGTATGCCCTACCTGATGATTTCATAATGCCCAAACACCCGATCAATGCCCTACATGGCCCGATCGAGGGGCCCAATCCCATAACAATGATGAAAAAATAACCTCCTGCTGTGGGCATCTAGCATAATCTAAACTAGTGAAGCAATCGTTCACTGAAAATTCACCCGCTATGCTAGGTTCCCATGTTCAAACTAAAAAGAGGGGTGAGTCAACGAATACCAACCAAGCAATCCAACACATGAATTTTCATCTTACACCATCAACATGGATGCAAAAAAATCACCCCCAAATCACTCTAAGGGATTTTATCCCTCTTGCCTTCAACCATAAACACACGAGGGAAGTCTTCTCTGAGGGACACCCAATCCCATCAAAATCTAACAAGGCAAGAGGTGCATCCCAAAGAGGGGTTTCAAAGTAATTAATTTTAAAAAAGTACCAAACGGGCCTCAAGTAACCATTTAACACTAAATCATTTCCCAAAGAACCAACACAAGATACTTTCTAAAACCAAAATCCACTTAGACACTCATTTAAGAAACTCAAGTCACCCTTTTAAATCTAACACATATTTATAATGTCCAAAGGGGAATTTCACCAAACACTTGATATGTCCATTTAATAAACAATTTCATGCAATTTACGTACAATGATGGAATCACTCAATTTCATAATAAACATTTATTCTAAAAACTATACACTACTAACTAACATTAAATAAAGGTGTAAAAGAATTCTTTAAATTTAAAGGCTAATGCATAGGGAAACCTACCTCAAGAATGGCAAGCGATAGCTTTCTAACTCAAGTAGTATCTCGCTCGCATGCACACACTTCCATATATATATCCATAAACTGATGCACGTGTTACCGAACCATGAAGAAACACACACAGAAGATATATATATCTATACATATCCACACATGGGAATATGCGTGAGTGCCTTCAAAACCGACTGAAACTCTCTACGATAAATCTCCAGGACTCAAAAACACCACAAATCCCTAAAATAAAATTATGCCAAACAATGAAATCAAGATACATTTCCAAAACCAATGAAAAATTTAATAAAAACAAGAACCGCTTAAAAAACCAAGGTTTCAAGGAAAATACCAATTCAAATCACCATTCTAATTTGATGGCATATCCATGTGCGCACTTAGTGCACCCATGGATGTGCCAACATCCAGTGGCACATCAAACCACCAAAGAGATACTCAAAACCAGTTCCACAAAAACACCAATTGCTTTACAACCAATCCAAACACCAACATTATTTAGAGAACTTAAAACAATTCCCCTTAAAACCATAAATCCATGTCTAAAACATTTTAATAAAATTGCCAAGCTATATCACTGTAAAATCATATATACCCGACCAAGTTCACCAACAAGCAATTACCATAACAACATAATTAAAATTAAACATTTTATAAAAACCCATTTTCTGAGAAACAATCAATTAGTAAAACGTACCAAACGACCCCTTAACTAGATATAACCAAGTACACACCCAAAATAAACCATTTCACTCTTCTATAAAATTTCACCCAAGTTCACAATCTAGAAACTCTTTTCAAATCAAGTTCCAAACCACATCAAAGGAAATAACCTTGTTTCACATATAAAATCTCAAAACATGACCCAAATCAATTTTAAAAGACATTTCAAATTGGAAAACCTCACACAATCACCCAATTCCACCCTAAGGGTTCAATAAACATTTTATCAAACACCTACGACACAAATATAGATGGGCATAAACCAAGATTCATGTAAAAACCTATTTTTAGTCAAATCCACCCATAATAAAATGTTACCAACAATGAACCATACTTATAATAATGATGAAAAACATGTTTTAAATATTAATTAATAAAATACAAGCATCAAATAGATTGAAATTGAAACGAAAGGTATGGAACACCTACCTCAACCCGTGTGAACGTGATAAATCATTCACAGAAGGAATAACATTACTCCGCGGACCAATCACATACCCTATAAACAGAATAAAACTCACCCAACATGACCCGGAGCATTAGTGTTTGGCTAATTGAAGAAAGAACCAAAAAGAGAGAGGATTTTACTGGAGATGGAGGGCGTTGGAAAGAGAGGCGGGACCGAAACAGGCCGCCAGACTCGCACTGGTAGCAGGCCGCCGACAAGGGAGGAATGTGGTCAAAAGGGGGTCGCGCGCGCATAGGCCAGGGCATGGGGGGTTTGCCGGAAGTAGGGCGGAGCACTGGTGAGGGTTTTCGGAAGCAAGGAGGCAGCGAGGAGCAGGGGCCGCCCGATGAGATGGGGTCGGGTGTGCCGTGCCATGGAGAACCTGAGGACTGGGGGGGGGGTGTCCCGTGCCATGGAGAACCTGAGGACTGGGGGGGGGTCTCGGTGTGACGTGCGTAGGGAACGGGGAAGCGGGGGGGAGGGGTGGTCTTGGTGCGACGTGCGCAGGGGGGTAATTTAAGAGGGTGTGTTTTTTTTAAGTTTTATGTGGTAGGGTTTTTAAATATTAGGGAAATGGGTTTGTTTCGCGCCACATGAAGTGGCGCTGAACAAAAAGTGGGCAAAGCGCCACTTGAAGTGGTGCTTTGACCCCACACCATCCTCAAACCCCATATATATATATATAATAAATTTATTTATTATAATAAATATAAAAAAATACAATAAATACCTAATTACATTTTTTATAATAAATACAAAAATTATAATAAATATATTTATTTATAATAAATATTTATAATAAATATCTAATAATTATTATAATAAATATTATAATATTATTATAATTACAATACATTTTTTGTACATTTATTATACATTAATTATAAATATTATAATATTATAATATTATAATATTTATTATAATAAATATCAAATAAATGTATAATAAATACTATTATAATAAATGCACAATAAATGTATAATAAATGTATAATAAATATTTATAATACATTTATATTTATAATAAATACTTATTATAATTAAATATTATAATATTTCTAATAATAAAAATCTAATAAATGTATAATAAATATTATTATAATAAATATACATTTATAATATATATTATAATAAATATTATTATAATATTTATTATAATAAATGTATAATAAATATTATTATAATAAATATTATAATAAATGTATAGTAAATATTTATAATACATTTATTATAAATGAATATTTATTATAATAAATGTAAATTTATATTTATATTTATAATAAATATACATTTATTTATTATAATAAATCTACATTTATTTTATACATTTATTATAATAAATATGTATAATAAATATTATAATATATTTATTTTCTAATTATAATATAATAGATGTAATATGTAATTATTTATCTTTATCAAATAATTATCATATCTATAAATAATTGTATAATATAATTATATAATTATAAATATACATTTATTTATTATAATAAATATGTAATTATTTATAAATGTAATATACATTTATATAAATATACATTTATTAGATATTTATTATAAATGTAACATACATTTATAAATGTAATTATTTATTATAATAAATATGTAATAAATATACATTTATATAAATATAATATACATTTATTATAATAAATATGTAATATATCTTTATTATAATAAATGTAAAATACATTTATTAACTAAATATTTATATAATTATATATTTATGTATTTATATAATATTATATAAATATATAAATATATTTATTATATATTTAAATATTTATATAATATTATGTAAATATATTATATAATTATAAATATTTATATAATATATTATTATAATATTATATATTTATAATTATAAATATATTTATAGTTATATTATATATTTATATAAATATTTATATAATTATAAATATTTATATAATATAATTATAATTATAAATATTTATATAATTATATATTATATATATAATATTATATAATTATAAATATTATATAATTATAAATATAATTATAAATATAATTATAGATTTAATATTTATATAATTATAAATATTATATATTTATAAATATATATTATATGTTTATAATTATAAATATATAATTATAAATATAATTATGAATCTATAATTATATATTTATAACTATATATTTATAATTATATATATTTATATATAGATTAGTAATTATAGATTAGTAATTATAGATTTAATATTCATATATAAATATATATAAATATAAATATATTTATAATTATATATTTATATTTATAATTATATATTTATAATTATAATTATATATTTATAATTATAAATATATAATTATAAATATATATTTATAATTATATACATATGTAAAAATATTTTCATAATTATATATTTATAAATATATTCATTTTTATATAATTATAAATATTTATTTATAATGATTAGTTTATAATTATATAATTACAAATATATTTTTTATTTAAAAAATATATATAAATAGATTTATATTTGTAGATATTTATTTTTAATTATATATATACATAATTATATTTATACACACATATATATATTTAACTATTCATAATTATAATATTTATAATATTTATATGTAAATATATAAATAAAACACACAAATCGGAAAAAAAAACCCTTATATTTTATATAATATAACTATATAAATATAAATAAACCATATATTTTTAATTTAATACTTATTTTTT
Organism: Viscum album; assembly: GCA_963277665.1. Classification (NCBI taxonomy): domain Eukaryota; kingdom Viridiplantae; phylum Streptophyta; class Magnoliopsida; order Santalales; family Viscaceae; genus Viscum; species Viscum album. The sequence continues at coordinate 183,989,281 of OY728159.1, forward strand.
ATTTTCAAAATTATATATAAATTTATAAATTTATATAAATAATTATATATAAGGTCTATTTCATTATTTTATTATATAATTAAATAATGTTTATAACTGTATAAATATAAATTTATAATTATATAACTATAAATATATTTATAAATTTAATTATATATAATTTAACATTTTTAAATACATATTTATAAGTATATTTTTAAATTTTTAATTATTTATTTGGTAATTATTTATTTAAAAAGGGATGAGGTGCAAAAAAAAACAAAACAAAAAAAGGGAGGGGTGCAAAAAAAAAGCAGAAAAAAGGGTGGCAAAGCACCACTTGAAGTGGCGCTAGCCACCCGAATTGTTGAGCGCCACATGAAGTGGCGCTCAACTAACCCATTTCCCTAAATATTTTCACCCTAAACCCATTAAAAAAACCCCTCTCGCCAAATTATCCTGCCTAGGGAACGAGGCAAAGGGGTGGGGGGTGACGCCCCCTTAGGGTTAGATTCTCTTTTTTTTGTGAAGTAATTATACTAATAATAAACATAGTTAAACATTTTTATTGTAATAAAAAATTTAGTTTTAACAAAATTTTCTTATTAATAAATAATTATTTTTTAATAATTATTAAACGTTAATAAACATTATTATTAATTATTATAATCACAATTTTATTCAATTAATTTTAAATATCAGCATCATTAATAATAATTTAATCATAAAAAATATTAAAAGCGCTTTTAACAACCATTTAATAATAATAAAAATATTAAAGACAATTATTAATAATAAAAATAATAATAATAACACATCCAATATTATTATTATTATTATCTACATAGTTATATTATTATTACTATGGAGAAAATATTTACCCTAATTTTTTTATCAAACATAAACATTAGGCAACTGCACGGGCACCCGAGACAACCGCGTGGTTACCGCCAGTCTTGCGGTGCCCGCACACCGGTCCGAAACCCATCAAAATTATTAAACGTCAAAAATTGTAGACTGGCACTCAACCCGCATCTTGGCGAGGCTAACCGAATCCAAGAAATAATAAAATAAATAATTTAAAAAGGTCGGGGTGTGACATTGGATGTTTATAAGATATGAATATTAAGGAAATAAAAAACATGATCCATGAGAGAATAACATAGGAATAAAACATAGAATTTTGACAAACACATAAGCACATAAAAACCCTATGTAAAGGCAGCCTACCAAGGCCTTTGTAACATGTTAGGCTTGGATTAATCACCTATGTACCTGCTTCGGGCTTGGGAAGCCCTCTCGTGTACTCTCTTGTTTCGGGATTGAGATGTCCTCCCGTGTACCCTCTTCTTTCAGGATTGGGATGCCTCCCTGTGTACCCTCTTGGTTCGGGATTGGGATGTTCTCCCCTATTCCCTCTTGTTTCGGTATTGAGATGTTGTCCCTTGTTCCCTTTGAGCTCATAAAACATTTATCATTACCCAATACATAGGAGGGAGATATAGGTCACACCCATCACATAATTAAATCATACATGCATGTGCCACAAACCATTCATCATATCATGACCCATAAAAAGATATGAGTTTTATAAACATCAAATAATAACCCCAAAAAAATGAATTGAGAATCAATAACATTTCATCACATAATAACTTATGTAAAAGAGATAGGCTTCATAATAATTTCATTGAAGCATAACCCATGAAAAAGAACTGGGTTTCAAAAGCATATAACCTGTGGAAAAGAAATGGATTTCATAAAGACCATGTCAGTAAGCATAACCCATTCATAGAATGGATATGAATGGAACCTTTAAAAAATTTCTTAGAAGGGCATGAGTAACATCAATAGTTGTCATCTTATATGGAAAATAATTTTGAAACATATTTCAAAAACATCTCTTGAGGAAAATATCCTTTCTTGTTTGAAAAAGTCTTTTTAATTCATAAAACCATTTGAAAATCATTTTCGTAGAAAATAAAATTGAAAACAAATAAAGATGACTTGGAATCATTTTGAAAACTTATTTTCATTGAAATTACTTTTAAAAACATTTTCCTAAATATTAACCTTTTAAAATTGCAGAGGGATCTTCGAAGAAATGATGACGCATACATCCGTACATGTCGTACGAGGTCAAAAGAACATTACTTTTGCACAGTAAAATGGTTAGAAAAGTGCATTGTTTGAAAGAAGATAAGAATATTCCCTTGAAGATATCGGTATAAAACAAAAAGAGTAAAAATGAATTTTAAAGCTTATATGATAATGGTATAATATTCTTGGAAACCCTTTTTAGAAAAAATAGATTTCAGATCGAAGGGAGGGTAAAATCGGGATTTCTTAAAAACACTTTCTTATGCACCAAAGAGTAGAAATATGGTAAAAATACATTATTATATAATGAATAACCAGAGGAGAAGAAAATTCATGAATATCCTTGAGATATGGATCATAATATTTCATCAAAGTAAGCATAAACATAAATAATTTCGAAAAAGTAATGAGATTGTCTCAATAAACTCTTATAACTTGGTAAATTGGGATCATACTCTCCATGTAAGAAATTAAATTACATGAAGCATAGATTATTATGAAAAGGTTTATATTCATGATATATCATGTAAAATGGAAATATATGCACTTTGAAAAAGAGTTTAGGTGCATTTCAAAACATGAGTCTCAAAGAAGGCAATTTAAGACAAAACATTTTACCGATTTGGTAACTTTTGAATTTTAAATCCCATGAAAGAAGGATCATAAAATTGACATGTGAATACCCATAAATTTAGGTATAAGATACATATAATACAATCAAGGGTAGTACATAAACCACACCAAGGGAAAGAGTGGTGAACATAAAATGTATCTCACGAAAATTAAAAATGAGACAAAAGTCACCATACCTTGTGTTTTGACTCTTTTATCACTCGAACAAGCTTCTTGTATGATAAATATAAGTTTATTATACATATTTTAAATAATTATATTCTTATATCTAATACCACATTTGGTTTTTTATGACCTTGTATTACCCTCTTGTTAAGAATCCTATGTTAAAGTTTCACTTCGAGTAATATTCGCTTTGTTCTTCGCATGTGTCTTAACTTGTTATATCATTGGTCCTTATACTTATATCATGATTAAAAAATTTAAATGATGATATAAATATCATTTATATATAGTATATTTATATTACAATAATCTATATCATAATGAAGTATGCAATGAAGTACACCGTTCATAGAGACGGTAAGTCGTACGTACGCATGAACGTTATTTCCATTTTAATTGTCATATTGAAAGAAAGTATGTAAATGACGTATGTATATATATATGTTTGTGTATATATATATATAATTATTTAAGTAGCTATATTATTTCATAATTATTCATAAAATATATTTTTATAATCATTCTTGAATAATGAATGTGGAAGATGAATCTCATCGCGTCGTGGAGACGGTAAGCCGTACATATGCACGAGCGACAATATCATTTCTTTAATGGTTAAATGGTATGGCAGTGGATTAAATAAGAATTATAAATAAAAAATATCATGTTATATTTATTATTTACATCATTTATATTCATAATTATACCCATAGAAATAAAGTGTACATGAAAAACCGTTTACACCACGACGTGGAGATGGTATGCCGTATGCACACGCCGCATGGTGATATTGTTTTTTGTAGGATGGGTAAAAGGGGGAATATGATTGTATCATAATAATAACATATCTTAATATAGATGATTATGGAGTTTTTATTTTATTATGGAAACAACATAGGAAGAGGATGTAGTTGAAGAAAAGAAATTGAATTGAATTGATAAAACAATTACCTTTTCTTTGAGTGTCTCGTTTTGATTTGCTCAAAAGGACTCCTTAGGTTGGCTTTATGAACAAAGTATGACCTCTATGATGAAGATAGGGAAGTTTGAAGAGGAAATGGGTAGTATTTTTCCAATACAAAGGGTTTTGAGGTGTGAATTAAAGAGAAGTAGAAGTTCCCTTTTATAAGGGGGAGTTAGGACACTTTAGGAAACTCCAAAACTATTAATTTATTACAAATTTATTTTCAGTTTCAAATAGCTCCCAAGTGAGTTATTTAGAATTTTATATGAGGATGAGTCCAAATAATCTCAAAAAATGAATTTTAAACATGTTTAGTTCATAGAAATAACCTTATATTTTGGCTCTAACATTTAGTTAAACAATTTAACTCTTACCGTGACGACTTGTCTTTTTACACTATAGAGTAAATATAGTTACTATAAAATGAAAAACGAACCCCAATTGGATCATTTATGATATATTTGACACTATCCATGATAGTTGGTAGAACCTTAGATTTTTTCATGAATTTTATAACATTTAATACAATATTATTTATTTTAAAATCACATTTATGTCAATTTTGACACTATTTATTACTTGGCTTTTTATAAAACCCTAACAACTTGATTCCTTAAAAAAAGATACATTAAATCATCTCTAAAATGTTATATCCATCCAAAAAATTATTGGATGGTATAAAATATCTCAAATGATATTTTGGTTAATATTATTAATACCATTTATTTGATATCTCAATTAATTAAACAATTAATGTATCATTATTGTATAAGGATTTAATTAAATTATTTATTCTTTAAAAATTAAAAATAAATTATCATGGTGAAGAAAAATTTCAAAAATTTCAAATGAATAATTATAGTCTAATTTATCATCTGAATAACACTATATAAAAAAATATTTAGTTATTAAATTTGGATATTACTCTTTTAACTCTTGTTTAAATAAAATATAACAAATGACTTAATCTAACACAAGTGATTTAAAGAGGATAATATTTTGACCTAAGTTTTATTTCGGTATAAACACACTCATACAATGAAATTAGGACAAGTGTTAGGGTAATTTTATATTATTATAATATTATTTTTACCTTTAATTACCCGATTTACCTGTAACCGTGGTAAATAAAATTTAAAAGTTACTATTCACCAAAAATTATTTTGATCATATTGAACCACATTTTTCATAATGATTACAACCATGTATATATTTTTTTTGAAATTTAATTCACAGAAGCGCTAAAATTACTTTTAATACTAATCCACAAATGTGGCTAAAAGGCGTGTAAAAAGACGTTAAAAAAAGTTCAATGAATTTTTATATCTAATTCTATTATAAAAATGATCAAAATGACCTAAATTGGGTTAACATATGTATTATTTATATATTTTTAATTTAAAATTAATTTAAATTTAAATAATTATTTAAATGAAAAGTCAATTTTTTAACAATAATGTAGTGTTTTTCACTACTCATAAAAAATTGAAAATTTTCAGTAAAATACCAAAAATTCACCCTAAGCTAATTTTGATATTCCAAATCCAAATATAAATTCTATTTTACCAAAATCAATTTCGATGAGTGTCTAAAATTATCTTTATTAAATGGAAATTAAAATCGATTCATTCGAGAAAACAATATTTTTAAACATAGAATGATTTTACAAAGAATCATATATTTTATTATTAGTATGTTTTATTTATCTAAAAAAATTATAAGCAATATTTGAAAATTAGTAATTACTATTCATTTAACTATGTTTAACGACTAGGTTATAATTATATCATTTAAATAATTTAAATAATAGAAAGAGATGTTTCGTAAAAACTTAGTGTTGGTGTATCGTATGCCAACTCAGTGTTGCGTGCATCGTATGCCAACTCAGTGTTATGTGTAACGTACGACAAGTTGGTTTAGTGTGAAAGAAATTTTGAGTTAGTGAAAAACTATTTTCAGTTTTGTGTGAAGTGAAAAATATCAAAAGATTAAATTAATTCAAAAAAACATTTCACCAAAATCTCGGGGTGTTAACATTCTACCCCCTTAAAATGAATTTCACCCTCGAAATTCATCTGGGTTATCAAAAATTTAATATGTGAAATTTTCATTCATAGAAACCCACATCATAAAAATGGATACTAAAACTTCCCATAAAAAGGGAAATTTGGAACCATAACAGTTACCCAACGTGACATATGGGTTTCCACATAGGAGAACATAGGTTTGGATTGAAGATAGGACATGGAGGAAAAAACGAAAATAATTATAGGGAGTGATTGAGGTCATCAATAAAAAAAAGTGAATGATCAAAGTATAGTTGAGGGCCTCAAATTCATAAATCTAGGATGATTTAAAAGGCCATTAGCTCAATGAAAATTAAGGTATTAGGATAATTTTTTTTATCACTTTCAGAACATTGAGTAATTCTTGATAAATTTATATAAACAAAATTTCATTCTTGGGCTGTGCTTTGAAAATTTTCTAATACATCCATTACCTCAAGGAATGAATGCCTAGAAATTAACTTTGATGAATAAAGCACTAAAATATGCTTTTAACAAATCTTAAGGTCCATAAAAGAATAAAAAGTGTAACTATTCGTCTCTTAAAAAATCAACTTTCATTAATCTATAAACATAAAAAGTAACACTAATGGTTCATCATAAATATTTATTCAACAAAAATAATTATACATTAACCAGGATATTGCATAGGCTAGTGGTAGGCATGAAACCCTTATTGTCTTTCGGTCATGGGTTTAAGACCCGTGACCATTCCGAACATGATTAGTTGTCACTTGACATACTTGATGTCTTTTTTTAAAACCACACTAATATAATATAAGATGGACATCCTTGAAATAGGTTTAATCACTAATTATCCTTTTAACCAACAGTTTCAACACAAACTCAGTGTACAAATACTTCCTCTGAAGTTTAACTTAAACATTTTATGAATGGTTAACCTTATAACCCTTATAAAAGATGAAAATCTAAAAAGTATAGAAAGAAATTCACCAAACCAACTTAATATTGATCCCCCATATTTCATAAAGTATCTCTTGGTTGTCACATTCCAAAAATGTGAATACACCTGTGGTTAATTCTCATAGAACATGGTAACGACCTGAATTACCAAAAATACTTTTGGAAATCATGCATGATTCTTTATTCCAAAGTATATTGGATCTATTCCTAAAATCCAAAAATTCTATAAATTTCATCCTTGATGACATAAAACACTTTGTCAATAATCATCTCCAAGGAAATCCGTAATATCTAATTTACTTATTCATAACCCACATATCTTTATCTGAAGAACATTATCTTAACATAAAGAACATATTAAGGGTTACCTTCCCTTAATCAAATTATCACCTTGTCATTAAATCACTTCCATAGTCCATCAGGAACATTCAACATAAAATTGTAAATACTAAGTGAAAAACATAAGTAGAACAACCCTTTTATATTTCATCATTCATAATTTTTTTGAAACCAAATACACAAAAACAATGATTAATTCATCCTTAATCCATTAACAATGATACCTAATCCTATTACATAGTACCTCTTTCCTTTAACATTTCATCTTTAGTCTCTTTATCATCAACAATGTAACCATAATTCGCACCACCTTTCTAATTTTATTGAAGATATTTCCTCTTTGGAAATTGAGTTTCATAATGACCATTTATTCCACACTTAAAACACTTAACCTTCGATGACGACTTAGGGAGGATAATATTCTCATCCATTCCATTAACTGAAATCTTTATTTTCCCTTACATTCACTTGATTTGTGTCCTTCTTTTTCATAGTCAAAACATCTTTCTATTCCTCTAAGACATTCACTACTACAAATAGGGCTTCTAATAGCGCAACAAACCTCCTTTAATAGCGCTAAAAAAGTGCTATTAATCTCGGCGAAGATAGGGGGTCCCCTTTATTAGTGCTTTTTTAGTGCTGATAAAGGTAGTATTTATCAGCACTAAAAATAGCACTAATAAATGGATAATATATCAGCGCTAAAAATAGCACTGATAATTACTACCTTTATCAGCGCTATTTTGAGTGCCGATATATTAACCATTTATCAATGCTTAACTAGCGCTGATAAAGGCCAAATTGCCTCTGCAGACCCAGAACCTACACAGCACCAACACACATGAGACATCACCTGTACACATGGCACAAACAACACCTACCACAAAGCACAGAAGAACAAAAATGCTATATACATTTACTTGAAATCATGAATACAAAACAAAAAATTCTATATACATTTCAAACAATGTTTAATTTGGTTACAATTACAATTATCCAACAAACAGTTAAAAAACATTGATGTTTCATCCTCTTTGCATCCATGATCCACTCTAAAAAATTGTCGTCCATTGTATTAGTTGTTGAACAAATCATTCAAACTCAGGAACATGATTTCACCTATATAAGAAAATGAATATTATGTTAGTAATACAATAATGAAATAAATTAAACATTAATATGAAAGAATACATTAATAAAATATCAATTGTTTCCTGTTACAACCTTTACATGTCCATATTTCCTTGGATTGAATTAATATCTTAGAAGAGGCTCAACATGATTCATTGACTTACAAATTTTGTTTTGTATTTCTCAGTTTTAGAGAGGGCCTCATGAGAACCTACACAATTATATAGGCCTTGATCATACCAGTTCACTTTTCTTTTGATCTCCTAGTTCTTTAGTGTGATTAGCCAAACCCCCCCTCCGTCCCCTCCCTGAGACAACCCCTTTGATAGCCCCCTCCCTACAGCTAGACAACCCCCCAACACTCCACCCGAAACCCCCGTCCCTCCTCCTGGAAAACCCCCCCTTGCAGCCCCCTCCCTACCCATGGACAACACCCCCTCCCACCACTCCACCTACAGCCCCCTCCCTCCTCCTGGACAACCCCCCTCCCTCCCCTAGCAGCCCCCCTCCCTTTCCCTAGACAACCCCCTTCCCACATCCTAGACACCCCCATCTCTTAAACACCCACTCCCATCCTGGACACCCACTCCCTCCCCTCCCCCAGAAAACCCCCTCTCTACCCCTGGACAACCCCCCTCCCCTTACAGCCCCCTCCCTCCCACCACTCCACCTACAACCCCCCTCCCTCCCACTGGATAACCCCCCTCCCTCCCCTTGCAGCCCCTCCCTTTCCATGGAAAACCCCCTTCCAACCTCTGGGACAAGTCCCCTCCTCTCCTGGACAACCCCACCACCCCTCTCGGACACCCCCTCCTTCTTGGACAACCCCCCTCCCTCCCCTCCTCGAGACAACCCCCCTCCCTCCCCTCCCAGAGATAGCCCCCTCTCTACCCCTGGAGAACCCCCTCCCTCCCACCACTCCACCTGCAACCCCCTCCCTCCTTCTGGATACCCCCTCCACTCCCGGACACCCCCTCCTTCATGGACAACCAACCTCCCTCCCCTCCCTGAGACAACCCCCTGGACAGAACAAAAACATATTGTTCTTCAAATCAATAGTGAACATGAACCAGCAAAAACCAAATGATATCTTTGGACAATGAAAGAAAATCAACTTCAAATCTATCAATGAAAATAATAACAATAATAATAATAGATTTTAGTGGGTATGAACAAATGAACATATTTCCATAAAAAAAATTTTGTTAGAAAAAGAGGGAGAAACCCATGAAAATTTCAAAATCAAGCCATTGTATCCGAAATGGAAGCTCTCACGTTGCACCAGCAGTGGTGGGATCAAGAGTAGCACAGGTGGGAACATGAGTTAATAGATCAATCTGAATACTAAAAACACACCACTAACATGATGCGCAACATGGAGAAAGTGCTGCAACAAGAGGGGGAGCGACTTACATTGGCGATGATAATGACTGAGACGTAAGCAAAGGAAGACGGTCAGTTGATGCTGGCTACGGAGGAGACTAACACATTCTGACGGAGGCTAAAATAGGGAGACAAATGAGAGAGATGTTATTGGGATGCCGGTAGCATATTTGGCGGAAAATGTGACTGAAACTGAGCAAGAGGAGCCGTCTACACTTTGTTTTCCACAGGACCATGTGCGGCAGTCAAAAAGTATAGTGAAACTAGAAAGCATGCGTCTGGACTCAATGAAACTGCGGTAGAAAACATTCAGTCAATAGTGATCATGGAGGATATAACACATAGGTGAGAACAACATGGAGAACGTGATCACAGTCGCATACGATGGGAACCAAGTTGCCCAAGGAACTGAAAACCCTTTGTTCGATGGAGGGGAACTGAGGAGATGGGACACATGAGTGGAAACATGCAAGAACTTAGCCATAAAAGATGTTTGCACTACCATTCAGACCACGAATGATTATGAATCAGTGCTGTTTAATCCAGTGGTACCGTCTGACATTCTTGTTCGGAGGCAAAAACCCCATTTATGGAACCACACCATCACTATTGAGACATTTAACTGTAAAAGGTTCTTATTTTAATCACTGAGGTGAAACTTTTGGAAAAAACCTGGCACAGAATGCATGGATTCTACAACCTACATTTGAGTGAATTTTAGTCTTATCTTTTGGGATTTTAGTCATGTCTTTGATGGACTAAATGAAGATATTAAAGTCTATTTAAAGGCAACATGATGATCTTGTTAAAGTCTCAAAGTAGTATTTAATAATGTTTTCTGATCTACCTCGACGCTCCGGTTAACATCAATGCCCCCCTCCCTACCCCTGAACAGTACCCCCTCCATCCCCTTGCACCCCTCCCTTTCCCTGGACAGACCCCTTCCCACCTCTTGGAAAACCCCCCTCCTCCCCTAGACAACCCCCTCCCTTCTTGGACAACCCCCTCCCTCCCCTCCCCAAGATATCCCCCTCTCTACCCCTGGACACCCCCCCTCCCCTTGCATCCCCCTCCCTCCCACCACTCCACCTGCAACCCCCCTCCCTCCTCTTGGACAACCCCTCCCTCCCCTTGCAGCCCCCTCCCTTTCCCTGGACAACACCATTCCCACCCCCAGGATAGCCCCCTCTCCTCTTGGACACCCCCTCCCCTCCTGGACACCCCCTCCCCTCCTGGACACCCCCTCCCCTCCTGGACACCCCTCCCCTCTTGGACACCCCTCCCCTCCCGGGCACCCCCTCCTTCCCGGACACCCCCTCCCTCCTAGTTCTTTAGTGTATACCCATTAATAACCTTCTTTATCCAACTATATTTTCATCATATATTTGATAATGGAATAAATATTATTCATACACCATCATTCAATAATATGAATTATAAAATAATATATATTTTGAAGAGATACATTTCAAAAAATCAAGGAAAAACACCAAACAAAAAATATATTGGAGGAATAAGAACAAAATTTCACATAAATCTAATGTGAGAAAGGTAAATGATGCATATGTTGGGTCTTTATGACATTAAATAAGATATATTGGGCCTCAAATTGAACTAGAATATAATTCTTGGTCCTTTACATGAGCTTGGAATTGGTTTGGCTTGTTAGAACTTTTGATATCTCACTATGAACCCACTTTAGGCTACTCTATAAGTGATCTACACATTTTATATTATCAGCATTGAATGGAATTGAATGGATATTTATCTGGACACCCCCTCCCTTATGGACACACCCCCTCCCTCCCCTCTTGGAAACCCAACTCATGGACACCCCCCTGGACACCACCTCCCTTTTGGACACCCCCTACCCCTGGATACCCCCTAGACAGCCCCCTCCCCTCCTAGACACCCCCACCCACCCTCACACCTGGACACCCCCTCCCTCCTAGACACACCCCCTCCTAGACACCCCCCTCCTGGACACCCCCTCCCTCCTGTACATCCCCCACCCACATCAAAGGGAAAATAAAATTAGAAAATTGAAAATCCAAGATATTGGTTCCCATCAAGCTTATAAGATGCTCGTGAGTGGACTGGATGACTATGCATTGGTCGACTTCCACACTATCGACCAGTGTAGTCCAATGAGTTATGCATTACTAGAAAGACAAATCATTTCTAAAACCATTCTTCATAACCTAAGGATATAAAACATAATTAAGGGTGATCATATAATCTCAATAAGTGTAAACAAGGGAGATATCAATGATCATATATGGATAACATTAGTAGGAATTCACCTTCATCCTATTTGTGTACAATCTTCCATCAGGTATGCTGCTCATTCATTTCTAAACACATCTATATCATCTTGTGAATATGATTTTTTGTGACAGTCATGGTAGTACTAAAAAAGTATAAATACAAAAAGTATTAATAAATATTTTAAATGAACCCGTAATTATTTTTGAAAATACCTCATCAGGGATGCTAGTTTTTTGGTGAAATACGATATCTTTCATAAATTTACAAACATAATAACCACAATCCTTTCCATTTTTTTGTTTTGGACACTGCAGAAGCATCAAAAAAAAATAAGTAATTTGTTTTGATATGTGTTTAGATAGAGCAATGTTATTATATATAACATGATACTTTTCCAGTTGTAAATCTTATAGGCGTTCTTATCCTTAGGCACTGGATTAATTCCATGAAGTAGATGATATTGATGCACCGCTCTATCATAACAGAATTCTCATTAAAATGTAACATAAATTATACAACTAGATTCCTAGTTTTAAAATGTTGGATTTAGTATATTACAAATTAACAAACGCCATCAAGTGTGGTCAGTTTGTTGGATATCCATGCATTGAATCTAGAAAATAAATCTTTGGGGTATCAAAATTGACTGTAATCAACATCCAATGCTGCCTAAAAATACAAAAATGAATAAGTAAAGAAAGAAATGAAAATATAGTTGATATGATTAAATTGTAGTGTTTTACCCCTGCATCGTTTGTATTAAAAAGAGTCTGTCATCTATATTTTATTTCAAACAATTTGAGCAGGGATAACATTATTATAGACTCTTTATCAGAATCTATTTAGTCTTTTGAATAGGTGGTGTGAGGACTAATGAGTCCAAATTTTTGTTCATGGGGAAATCCCTTCAATTTGTTTTTCATATATACGCCTACGAAAAATATAAAATGTATTTAGTCATAATTATCAGTGTATATCATCTTTTGTAAAATAAAATCATGAAAACATACCTCATGTATACATTTATAATTGAGGCACCTATCTATTCATACTTGAGGATTTCATTTACATTTTCAGCACTAATGAAACTTGATGCTTCCTCTCCATACATATTTTTTTTCAAAATCATCTATGTGAGAATTGTCGTCTATAAACTTTTCATCCACATGAGCCTACAATGATATTAAATGTGGATATAAAATGGGTGAGCTGAAGGTGCTATCAGTAGACTATTTCAATCTGTTGGTTGATCCTTGAGATAGTTTTGAGCTGATATTTCATTTCACCCCCTTATCTTTGTCATTCTGTAATAACATTCACGGGTTCAGACCTTTTTTCATTAAATGTTAAAGGTCCAGCTTGAAAAATAAATTGGAAATGGATACCTCCTTGTTGACATGTTTTTTTACAAGAATTTACGGCCATGCGATAAATGTCCCAACATCTTGTTCAACCATATGAATTTCATCATCGTCATTTGGAACAGGTATCTCGACACTTGGCTCATTAGCTACGTTAATTAACACTCTGAAATGATCTGTTGAAAGTTGTCTGTTGTGCAGCATGTCGTTTTGCGTATTGAACACTGTAGCCCTCGCTACAAGGCGATAGGTGGGAGTTGATAGATATAAATCACAGTCATTTTCACCCTGTAGAATATTAGTACAGGAAAGGTATCAGTGTATATGTGAATCAAATTCCATAGAATCAATTATTAAAACATTGATTACCTCAGCTAAGTTAGGTTTTTTAGGGGAATGGCTCGCCTCAAAGATGGTGGGGGGTGGGGCAGGATCGACACACACGAGTTGTTGTTGAGCTGTTTCTTCTCTTTGCCTCTCCCCCATCAAACATGCTATCATCTCTCTCTGGTATTGTAATTATTCTTGAAAAATAGATAATTTTTCTTGCAGATTTTCCATTTTTTCATTTTGATCCTCCACTTGTTTTTGTTTTTGAAAATATGTTCGGGGTGTCACCCCAAAACCCGCACCTCTGACACGACCATACTATTCTGGCTGCTTTAAGGCTGAATAATGTATGTCTGTATCTAGTGCGGGTGTTGTTGATTCCTGTGACTATGTCAGATATAAAATATAGAAAAATAAGTAGTCATTGTAATGTAATAGTGATTTAAAGAAAATCAAATTTATATTATGTCATACTTACACATTTTTTCCACACTTTTTGTGTGTTTTCATCTATCAGTATCCCCTCTTTATTTACACAAGCCTCCTTCCATATAACATGGCATGGGATGGATATGGATTTCTATTTCGATTCATCAATCTGTATATAAATAGAGAAACATGGTTATGGTGTTGTTTTATGTCACATACAAGTAGTACGGTAGATTTAAAAGACATACCAATTTTTTCTCAAGTAAAGCATACCCCATCCTTGATTTACAGTAAGGGTACACTGGTTCTGTTGTGCATTTTTTATTTTTAGTACTCAGTTTCTATTTCATAAATAAAAAACTGTCAATCAAAGTGATGAATACAAGCAATGCCAAACAATGTATTACCCCACACAATGTACCTGAAAAGTCTGCTCCCCACGACGGTTGCTAAATGCATCCCACACTCATTGGGATATCAAGTGTGCATAAAGAGGAGGTGGGTGTGGCTTGATTTTCCCTTCAACATCTTTATGATGATATTTCGTTAAAATTGTACGGAAACCTCTATGAATCCTTCCTGCAATTCTTAATACATATTTCTTGTGCGAGACATCTACTATAAATTCACTCTGCAATGGATGATGAAGAGTAAGTCAATGTTTTGGTATTTTATTTTATTTTAATAAATTATAAAAATGATATCATAATGTTACCGTAATCTCTTCCCACAATAGTGTCTTAACCCCGATGACAACATGGTGCCATGACTGTACATCAATCGACACACATTGCCGAGTGACGATTCCAATGTAGCTACTAAATATGGATCTGTTGGGGTTAACATGTTGGCCTCACTTATTTCATCCCATCTCAAATTTGATGCCTTTTTCTTTTGTCTTAATGATTTTGGCTAACAGTGTCAAACTACGGCGCTCTTGTTTTTTTTTGTGCTTTTAGGGTTTTAGTTCATATATTTTCCTCAGAAGTATCATCAATATGTTCCTCCAGATCGCTAGCATCAGCACTAGGATCAGCAGTAATAGGTTGAGAAACCTGTTGTGCCTCAGCACTGGGACCAACAACAATAGGTTGAGAAACCTGTTGTACTTCAGCACTGGGACCAGAAACAACAGGTTGAGAAACCTGTTGTTTCTCTGCACTGGGACCACCAACAGCTGGTTGAGAGACCTTTTGTGCCTCGGTATTGGGCCCATCAGCAAGTGTAGAAGTCATTATCTACATAAGTGGTTTAACATTTAATTTAGATTACATAAAAATAGCAGCGAACAGATAATAACATAACATAACCCAATGTATATTACAATAAACAAATAACCTGATTATTGTAATATCTTTTTTAAAGCCTGAAGAGATTTGACTTGTAAAGACCCAGAAATTTCAAGGGAATTTTTTTTTCTAAATTTTCTTTGGGATTTTACAAGAACGCAGTTTCTGACAGCGCCTGATTCTGAGGCCCGGTGTGCCCGGAATCATTTTACGAAGTTTAGCTCGGGTACGTTCAGTGAACGAACGAGTGGGTTTTTCTAACTTCTGAACCGGTGCTCGGAATCGAATTCCGAGGGCACCGATGGAATCGTAGCGCCGATATTTGCTTAGAAACGTCTTTTCCAGAGTTGTGTTTGCTCGGGTGTGGTTTTTAATTTTTTTGGGGGGTTTAGTGACGAAAAATAAAATAAAGTGGTGCGGCAACTTTATTTTATTTCACTTAAAGCCACTTAAAGCCACTTAAAGCTACTTAAGCTGGGTTGAAGCGGATAGGGTGCAATCCAAAATATCCTACCCTCTTGGTAGGATATTTGTGAGGTGGGGCCCGCACGAGCCCCACCGTTTCTTTTCCTCTAAGTAACGCACCCGCACCCCCTCTTAATGTCAAGTCAACTCTTGTGTTTAATAAGTTATTAAACGCCCCTATTAACTTTGGGGGATTAAAGCGTTGCATTTAACTTCAATTGAATTAACTATTTTAATCTTATTAAATGCAAACTTATGACTTGGTTAATAAAATAAGAGATGCACTTATTTTATTTGGGGGGGTTAGCTTGTTGAGAGGATTTTGGGAGAAAGATCCAAGGCTTGAAGTTCTTCATTCTTCGACGAAGAACGCGAAGAAAGCATTGCCGCCAACGAAGAACGCCGCCCTCCGACGAAGGTCGACAAAAACGCTGGATCCTCGGAGATCGACGACGTAACGTCGACGATCCCCTTCCCGCGACGCTTTCTTCCGCAACGAGAAAATCTGCGATGAACCCTCGCTCGACGACGCTTGAGGTAGGGAATTGTTTTGTGAATATTAATGAACCCCATGTTACTTCCTTCTAAATCAAAGAATGCGGATCAACTAAACATCAAGTTGACCCGCGAAGAAAATGTTGCAGGTTGGGAATTCTTGTTTGCGGGAAAACTGTAGGGGAATTTATTTTGGTGTTCTATTATCTTTTGAGAAAAGAACAACGAGCGTGGACCAACCAATTCCAGGTTGATCCGTGGATCGTTCGTTCATGCAGATTGATGTTAAGGATTATTTATTTAATTTGTTCGTGATTATTACCTTGACTATCTTCGTGAAATATGACCATTTGCTATCAATTAATGAGAGGGGGCCGGACCGCACAAACACGGTCGACCCTCCTCCTTATCCTTGTGGGTTTCTTTTGTGGATTGAAACAGGGATGGCGCAGTGTCGTCGCATCGCGCAGAAATTTGCGGCAAGGAATGCGCGGCGCCGTCGCACCGCGTCGTGAAAACGAACAAGGGCGCAACGCCGTCGCGCCGCGTCGGAGAAACCCGAAGACATCCGCGGACAGAGTCGGGCCACGGCGAAGGGGCACGGCGCCATCGCGTCGCGCTGGAGAACCACGAAGACAACGTGTTTTTTTAATTGACGTGTGGATTGTCGGACGACGACGAATGGGGCCGCAAGGGCGATTTGAAAGTTTTGCAGCGAAGGTCGGGTCCCGGGAGGACCTCTGGAGCATACGGAAATGAAATCGGACCACCGAAGCAACTCCGGTGGCCCGCGGACACCTCCGACGGTGCGGGTCGCCAGCGCGGCGGCGGGGTGCGGTTCCGTGGACGCGCGGAACCGAAGCAGGGACGCGGCCGGCTGCCGCGTCCGTTGGCAAGAGGTGGCCCCAACCGGGGCCGCAGATCCATCATGTGGGGGCAGCGCGCCCCCGCCCCCGGATTTCCCTCGCTCGGCCGCTCGGCCGAGCCGAGCCGAGCCGACCCGCCGGTTTGGGCCAGGTCACGCCCAGGCCGGGTCGGACCCAGACCCGGGTCAGGTCGACCCGGTTCGGGCCGACCCAGGGGGGGTTGGGCCGGGTCGGTCCGGGCCCAGACCCCCCGTTTTCGGACCTTTTCGGTACTTTGATCATAAATTGAGTTACGGGCCTCCGAACGACGCGCCGTCAGCGGCGATGCGATCCTTGGATTGAGACGGTCGTTTCGGTATACTACACCCAAGGTTTTGGAATACTTTGTGTTCGGCCGGGTTGGTTCGTACACGAAACCAACCGGGCCCTCGGAGCGGAAACACTAATATATTGAGCTCCGGACGTCCGATTGACGTGCCGTCGACTTTGGTGGATTCCTCTAAGTGAGACAGATCTTTTGGATTATTCCGCTCGAGATTTGGATTCCGTCAGAGTGCAGTTGGGTTGGATTGTACCCGAAATCCAACTGGGCCCTTGGAACAGAAAAACTGTTATCTTTCAGACCAGATGTCCGTTTGACGAACCGTCAGCGGCGTTGGTGATCTCGTTGAGAAACGGTCCCTATGAGTATACACTATGATGAGAAACGGTCCCTATGAGTATACCCTATGAGAGTTCAGGGTACAGTTGAGATACGGTCGGGTTGGTTCACTCACGAAACCAACCGGGCCCCTGGGACGAAAAGGCTAATAACTCACAGACCGGGCGTCCGATTGACGCGCCGTCTGTTGCGTTGAGACCCCTATGACGAGGTGGTCCTTTGAGATACTTCTTCGTGGGACTTTGAGATACTTGAAGTATCGACCTGTAGCTCATGGAGCGGACCCTCCCAGAGACGAGCGTGCGGAGTACAGAGACCATGTAGCCGACTGAGACCTGACGACTGCTTGACCGACTCGACTTGGAGTGAGTCGACTAGCCCAGTGGACGGAGCACTACTTTGTGAGGTGCAGACCCATGGCGGATGGAGTAGTACCTGTGTGACAGTGCAGACCCGCGGTACTCGTCCAGAGAGTACCTCTGCAGGCTACTAGGGGGTGTGCACTACTGTGTTTGGGTGGCATACCCTGGCGGGAAACACTACTGTGTTTGGGTGGCTGGCCCGCGGTACTCGACAGGAGGAGTACCTCAGCAGTCTTAGGTTAGTGAGAAGTACCTCGGAGTCGTGACAGGACCACTGTACACTCCAGAGACGGAGCTCTTCAGCAGTTACGGTTTCGATAATAAAAATCCTGGTTTGAGCTGAGTCTATGACCTTTGTGTTTCCTCATGATTGAGATGGTTTACTTGATAACTTAGGTATATGTATGGGCATATACCTGGGTAGTGGTTATCCGTTGATTTCATAATCCTTGTGTTTCCTCATGATTGAGATGGGTTACTTGATAACTTAGGTATATGTATGAACATATACCTAAGTAGAGGTTATCTGTTGAGATTTTCTTTGTGGTTATCCTTGTTGGTTTTAGTGAGACCTTGAGGGTCTCGGGGTCCCTACTGAGTATCGTTATACTCACCCCTACACGGGCTATGCCCGCACCTCGTTGTGTTGTTTGCAGACGATGGGAAGTGCTGAAGGAGGCCGAGTGTTCGAGGACTGGACGGTACCCGGAGGTGGACTACATGACGAGTCAGTACCCAGAGGTGGACTACACGACGAGTCAGTATCCAGAGGTGGACTTCACGGCGAGATGACACTCGGAGGAGGTTGGCGGGCGAGAGCATTGTGGAGGCTATATGTACCTACCCTTCAGGTAGGATCCGTGGTGGATGATCCAGGAGCTGCGCCATCTGTACCTACCCTTCAGGTAGGATCCGAGGAGGACGACCCAGGAGCCGCTTCCGTCCTTCCAGCTGTTGTCTTTTTCTGTTGTACTTGTTCAGCTGTAGTTGTACTTTCATTTGGGTTTGTATTCTGTCCCATTTACCTTTCAGCACTTCTCTTTGTACTTAGTGTTTTACTTCCACTTGTACTCTGTGGTGTTTTGTTTACTTTTATAAAGGCAATGCCTTACCAGTTATCGGGATTTACACCTTTGGTGATAGTCGCCAGCCCCTGGCCTATGGAAGGCGGTCTTGGGGTAGTCACGGCACGAGCCCTAAGGACGGGTCGTGACAAATTGGTATCAGAGGAGTCGGTTCTACCGTAGAACTTATAACTCTGATATTTTCTTTCTGTGAAGCAATAGTGTTAAGAGTACCGAGTGTGGTTTTTAGTTCAGGGAGTCCAGTGTTGGTGCGGGCAGCCGACGTATCCATACACCAGGACCCTGACAACTGATTTATGACTTTTTGCACGAAAACACTGATTGCGTGTGTGTTTCCAAAAGTTTTTAAATGTCAGCTCAAACTAGGTCAGCTCACTAGGTATAATCGTTTGACAGTGTCACGTTGTTTCTTTCAGGATGCCTTTTTACGGACGACCAGCTAGAGCCCAGAGGGACGTGCGTACTGACATCCTGTCGAGCGATGAGGCTTCGGTACAGGGCCCTCTTGCAGTTGTGGAACTAGCGGAGGCACCAGAAGTACTACCATACGTTGGGCCACCGATGCCACCATCCCCAACAGTAGGCGATGCACGCCACTTGAGTGCGCTGCACGAGTTCCAGCGCCAGAGACCACCCAGGTTCCGGGGAGAGAGGGACCCGCAGGCGGCTGAGGATTGGCTGGAGTCTATGGTGAGAGTCTTCAGGCTAGTGGGGACGCCGGAAGACTTCATGGTGATCTTTGCTGCCAGCCTTCTTCAGGAAGCAGCAGGCAGGTGGTGGAGCCACTTGTTCCAGTTTTGCGACGGGATGAACTTCGCATGGGAAGACTTTGAGACCTTCTTCAGGGTGGAGTTTGTGCCAGTAGCTCTACACCCCGAGCATATACAGGAGCTTCTGCCTTTTCCGTAGGGTTTTCGATCAGTAGCCGAGTCATCTGTGGGTAGTAGACAGATGATGCAGAGGTCCAGGAGGACCAGAACAACAGTTGGGCGATCTCGGGTTTTAGGATCGGTGGTTCGGGGAACCCGGGGTGGGGTCAGAGCTAGGCGTGCCAGAAACGGACAATGTTTCTCCTGCGGCAGGAAGGGTCACCTGGCACGTGACTTTACGACCCCCCGCATGGTTGATCAGCGGGTGTTGGAGGAGCCACCGAGATAGAAGCAGCGGCTGGTGCTTGAGCAACAGCCGAGCAGTGGACAAGGCAGTAGAGCTCCGGGAACAGGTGTACAGGAGAGGAACTAGTGGATACGTCCCTTGTACTTCTAGTTCCATGTTGCTGTTGTATTCGTGTCTTTGTACTATGAGCTGCAATAATAAAAAGACACTTATCTTTGTGATGTTTTCTTTACTTTCCTTTTTGTTTGGTTGATACTGAGTGGTCCTGGTTAAGACTGTTGAATTGACCCTCACTTTCGAGATTCCTACTGGAGGAGACCCAGTAACCTCACACTGATGCCGACAGTGTGACTCGACCCTTGGAGGCGAGAGTGACAGTTGGATCTCTTGGTAGTTACATCGAGGCCTTATGACGTCATCCATGGCATGAATGCATCCTTCATGTCAGGATTGACTGTATTAGGCAATGGGCGTGGTTCATCCAGGGGATGAGACCGAGTTTCTCTTTTCGGAAATGAGAAATTTTAGCAGCTCTTCCAGATCGTAGGCAAAGAAGGTGCAGATCATCCAGGAGCGGATGAAGACTGCACAGTGCAGTAAGAAACAGGAAATCAGTGCCAGTCTTAGAGACTCGGGCATGTTAAATGTTTCAATAAAAGGAAGATTTAAAGAGAGATGAGTCTACGAAGCGGCAAACGTGGAGGCAGAGCTAGGAGAGAAGCATGAGGTGGTGTACATCTTAACATACTACAACCACCCGCCTTGGTTATCCCCACCAGGCTCAGGGAGCTGGAGGGCGGAGGAAGAGTGCGGCTGCATGCGGTCAAGGAGTGTGACCCAATGGCTCTAAAAATGATTCAAGGGACAGTCTGTGTCCACTACTAGCTGTTGTAGTAACAGAAGTCAATATGAATCATTCCTTGCTTTCACAGATCTTGTCCCAGACCTAGAGTTTCCGATAAGTTGTGGACTTGACCCTCATGTCTGGAGATACCTTGGGAGGAGACTCGATAATCACACTTACGCCGACAGTGTGGTCAGACCCTCGAGGCGAGAGTTTCGGTTAGAATATCTTGGTGGCAGAGTCGAGGCCTTACGACGTTGGTCTGAGTATGGATTGGATCCACAGTTCATACACGGATTGACTGTATTAGGCAAAAAGGTTGTGGTTTAACTACGACGTCGGGATGAGTTTTCCTTGGTCGGTGAAAAGGAAACCCCAGGTAGCATAGGATAAACTCTTTCACAGGAGGGTGCGACCGATCACTCTTGAGTCAGTCAACCATACCCTCGTGGCAGCAGTCGTTTGAGTTTCAGTTCTAACAGGAATTAGAGACCTCTAGAGTTCTAAGATGACGATCACGACCTTATACGGGTCTCACCTCGATGAGGTTTACGGAGATGTGGCCAAGGTGGCAAGTTATCTCCGAGGTTCAGTGGACCATTCCTAGGTCCTCTGTTGGGTAGGCGGGATGGTTTACCACTTGACCCATCCACCTCAATTGCACTAGGTGCACGACGACTTCCACGTATCTCAACTGAGGAGATACGTGCTCGACCCTTCACATATCATCGACCATGAGGAGTTGGACGATGGCGATGGGGTGACTTTCATGAAGGTTCTAGTGGGGATCGAGGATCGACAGGGGTGGATCCTACGAGAACGGTCTATTCCTCAGGTGTGCTTTTACTGGCAGTACGGGAACCTCCAGGTGAGCACATGAGAGCGGGAGGCTCAGATGCGTGCTCAGTACCGCTTTTGTGACCCTAGTTTGTGTTAAACCTTTACGAGGACGTAAAGCCCTGAGGTGAGAGTAATTTAAAGACCCGGAAATTTAAAGGGGAATTTTTTTTTCTAAATTTTCTTTGGGATTTTACAAAAACGCAGTTTCTGACGGCGCCTGATTCTGAGGCCCGGTGTGCCCGGAATCATTTTCCGAAGTTTAGCTCGGGTACGTTCAGTGAACGAACGAGCGGGTTTTTCTAACTTATGAACCGGTGCTCGGAATCGAATTCTGAGGGCACCGATGGAATCGCAGCGCCGGTATTTGCTTAGAAACACCTTTTCCGGAGTTGTGTTTGCTCAGGTGTGGTTTTTAATTTTTTTTGGGGGTTTAGTGACGAAAAATAAAATAAAGTGGTGCAGCAACTTTATTTTATTTCACTTAAAGCCACTTAAAGCCACTTAAAGCTACTTAAGATGGGTTGAAGCGGATAGGGTGCAATCCAAAATATCCTACCCTCTTGGTAGGATATTTGTGAGGTGGGGCCCGCACGAGCCCCACCGTTTCTTTTCCTCTAAGTAACGCACCCGCACCCCCTCTTAATGTCAAGTCAACTCTTGCGTTTAATAAGTTATTAAACACACCTATTAACTTTGGGGGATTAAAGCGTTGCATTTAAATTCAATTGAATTAACTATTTTAATCTTATTAAATGCAAACTTATGACTTGGTTAATAAAATAAGAGATACACTTATTTTATTTGGGGGGGTTAGCTTGTCGAGAGGATTTTGGGAGAAAGATCCAAGGCTTGAAGTTCTTCATTCTTCGATGAAGAATGCGAAGAACGCATCGCCGCCAACGAAGAACGCCGCCCTCCGACGAAGGTCGACAAAAACGCCGGATCCTCAGAGATCGACGACGTAACGTCGACGATCCCCTTCCCGCGACGCTTTCTTCCGCAACGAGAAAATCCACGACGAACCCTCGCTCGACGATGCTTGAGGTAGGGAATTGTTTTGTGAATATTAATGAACCCCATGTTACTTCCTTCTAAATCAAATAACGCGGATCAACTAAACATCAAGTTGACCCGCAAAGAAAATGTTGCAGGTTGGGAATTCTTGTTTGCAGGAAAACTGTAGGGGAATTTATTTTGGTGTTCTATTATCTTTTGAGAAAAGAATGACGAGCACGGACCAACCAATTCCAGGTTGATCCATGGATCGTTCGTTCATGCTAATTGATGTTGAGGATTATTTATTTAATTTGTTCGTGATTATTACCTTGACGATATTCGTGAAATATGACCATTTGCTATCAATTAACGAGAGGGGGTCGGACCACACAAACACGACCGACCCTCCTCCTTATCCTTGTGGGTTTCTTTTGTGGATTGAAACGGGGATGGCGCGGTGCCGTCACACTGCGCGGAAACGTGTGACAAGGAATGCGCGACACCGTCGCGCCGCGTTGTGAAAACGAACAAGGGCGCGACGCCGTCACGCCGCGTCAGAGAAACCCGAAGACATCCGCGGACGGAGTCAGGCCACGACGAAGGGGCACGACGCCATCGCGTCGCGTCAGAGAACCACAAAGACAACCCATTTTGTTAATTGACGTCCGGATTGTCGGACAGCGACGAATGGGGCCACAAGGGCGATTTGAAGGTTTTGCAGTGAAGGTCGGGTCCCGGGAGGACCTCTGGCGCAGACAGAAATGAAATCGGACCACCGGAGCAACTCCGGTGGCCCGCGGACACCACCGGCGGAGCGACGACGGGGTGCGGTTCCGTGGCCGCACGGAACCGAAGCAGGGACGCGGCCGGCTGCCGCGTCTGTTAGCAAGAGGCGGCCCCAACCGTGGCTGCGGATCCATCACGCGGGGGCAGCGCGCCCCCGCCCCGGATTTCCCTCGCTCGGCCGCTCGGCCAAGCCGAGCCGAGCCGACCCGCCGGTTCGGGCCGGGTCGCGCCCAGGCCGGGCCGGGCCGGGCCGTGCAGGACGGGTCGGACCTGGACCCGGGTCGGGTCGACCCGGTTCGGGCCGACCCAGGGGGGGTTGGGCCGGGTCGGTCCGGGCCCAGACCCCCCCTTTTCGGACCTTTTCGGTACTTTGCTCATAACTTGAGATACGGGCCTCCGAACGACACGCCGTCAGTGGCGATGAGATCCTTGAATCGAGACGGTCGTTTCAGTATACTACACCCAAGGTTTCAGAATACTTTGGGTTCGGTCGGGTTGGTTCGTACACGAAACCAACCTGGCCCTCGGAGCGGAAACACTCATATATTGAGCTCCGGACGTCCGATTGACGTGCCGTCGACTTTGGTGGATTACTTTAAGTGAGACGGATATTTTGGATTACTCCGCTCGAGGTTTGGATGCCTTCAGAGTGCAGTCAGGTTGGATTGTACCCGAAATCCAACCGGGCCCTTGGAACGGAAAAGCTGTTATCTTTCAGACCAGTTGTCCGTTTGACGAACCATCAGAGGCGTTGGTGATCTCGTTGAAAAACGGTCCCTATGAGTATACCCTATGAGAGTTCAGGGTACAGTTGAGATACGAATGGGTTGGTTCGCTCACGAAACCAACCGGGCCCCTGGGACGAAAATGCTAATAACTCACAGACCGGGCGTCCGATTGACGCGCCGTCTGTTGCGTTGAGACCCCTATGACGAGGCGGTCCATTGAGATACTTCTTTGTGGGACTTTGAGATACTTGGAGTATCGACCTGTAGCTCATGGAGTGGACCCTCCCAGAGACGAGCGTGCGGAGTACGGAGACCGTGTAGCCGACTGAGACCTGACGACTGCTTGACCGACTCGACTTGGAGTGAGTCGACTAGCCCAGTGGACGGAGCACTACTTTGTGAGGTGCAGACCCATGGCGGACGGAGCACTACCTGTGTGACAGTGCAGACCCGCGGTACTCGTCCGGAGGGTACCTCTGCAGGCTACTAGGGGGTGTGCACTACTGTGTTTGGGTGGCATACCCCGGCGGGAAACACTACTGTGTTTGGGTGGCTGGCCCACGGTACTCGACAGGAGGAGTACCTCAGCAGTCTTAGGTTAGTGAGTAGTACCTCGGAGTCATGACAGGACCACTGTACACTCCAGAGACGGAGCTCTTCAGCAGTTACAGTTTCGATAATAAAAATCCTGGTTTGAGCTGAGTCTATGACCTTTGTGTTTCCTCATGATTGAGATGGTTTACTTGATAACTTAGGTATATGTATGGGCATATAACTGGGTAGTGGTTATCCTTTGATTTCATAATCCTTGTGTTTCCTCATGATTGAGATGGGTTACTTGATAACTTAGGTATATGTATGAGCATATACCTAAGTAGAGGTTATCTGTTGATATTTTCTTTGTGGTTATCCTTGTTGGTTTTAGTGAGACCTTGAGGGTCTCGGGGTCCCTACCGAGTATCGTTATACTCACCCCTGCACGGGCTATGCCCGCACCTCGTTGTGTTGGTTGCAGATGACGGACAGTGCTGACGGAGGCCGAGTGTTCGAGGACTAGACGGTACCCGGAGGTGGACTACACGACGAGTCAGTACCCGGAGGTGGACTACACGACGAGTCAGTATCCGAAGGTGGACTTCACGGCGAGACGACACTCGGAGGAGGTTGGCGGGCGATAGCGTTGTGGAGGCTATCTGTACCTACCCTTCAGGTAGGATCCATGGTGGACGATCCAGGAGCTGCGCCATCTATACTTACCCTTCAGGTAGGATCCGAGGAGGACGACCCAAGAGCCGCTTCCGTCCTTCCAGCTGTTGTCTTTTTCTGTTGTACTTGTTCAGCTGTAGTTGTACTTTCATTTGGGTTTGTATTTTGGCCCATTTACCTTTCAACACTTCTCTTTGTACTTAGTGTTTTACTTCCACTTGTACTCTGTGGTGTTTTGTTTACTTTTATAAAGGCGATGACTTCCCAGTTATCGGGATTTACGCCTTTGGTGATAGTCGCCAGCCCCTGGCCTATGGAAGGCGGGCTTGGGGTAGTCACGGAACGGGCCCCGAGGATGGGTCGTGACATGACTCCTCTATCGAATATGTAAATCCCTTCATTGTGGTCTCCTCTGTCATACAAAATGCCATCTACATTGGGACTGCTGCAAAATGATTGTGAAGTCCCTATAAAAGGGTCATCCTCCATTGAACATTCATCTAACCCTTCAATTGTTTTGGTCGATAATAGAACAATTGACCAATTTCGGTTTGCGGGGTCTGGAACATAAAATAATTGTACTACCTATGATGCCATTATAAATGGTCCGTCTTTCTCCCCTTCCTTACTGAAATCAACTTTCACAAATCCTAATACATCTATTTTAACAACACTCCTGTTATCAACCCACTTGCATTGAAAAATCTGCACTTTGAATTTCATATAATCCATCTCCCATATTTGTTTGATGATGTAAAAGTATGACATATTTTAATAAATTGGATTTCTATGCTCAGCACCGGAAACATGCATCACCTCAGCCACAAGTGTAACCCCACTATTCTACATTGTATTGTCTTCATCATGTTCATTAGTATAGAATGTATAACCATTAACTGCATAAGCATTGTAAGATAATACATACACACTTGCTCCTCTTACTAGCCATCGCAGTTGTTCTGAAATTGAGTCTGTATTTTCATCTAACTTCTTAAAAATATGGTTCCAAAACCATCCTATAAACTGTCGATTATGTGTATCTGATATCCATTTTTCAGCCCTAGAAGGATTCAAATGCTTAAGAATTTATTTGTGGGTTTGAACATATAGTTCAACCTCGAAACTATTATGCAAAACGTAAAGGTGTGCCTGCTCCTAATCTGTAATATTGATTGTGACAACCTCTCTTCCAGAAATTCCTTCACCCTCAAGCTGTTCAGTGTGATGAGATTTTGGTAGGCCAATGTTTTCCACACCAGACAGGTATTCGATACAAAATTCAACGACTTCCTCAATAATATATTGCTCTGAAATACAACCCTCTGGCCGACTTCAATTTTTGACTTACCCTTTCAAAATATTCATATACCGTTCAATGGGGGTACATCCATCTATAATGTACAGGACCACATAGTCGAATATCTCTCACCAAATGAACCATCAAATGAATCATCATATCAAAAAATTTCAGTGGGAAGAACATTTCCAATTCACACAATATGACGACAATTTATCTTTCCATAGTTGTCAATTTTACTAGGTCTATAACTTTTATGAATATAGCATTAAATAAGAAACAGAGCTTCATTAATGTATGGCAGACATTCTTAGAAAAAATGCAACGTAAAGCTATAGGAATTAGATTTTGCATCAAAACATGGCAGTCATGTGATTTCAGACCATTTAATTTTAAACCGCTCATTGACACGATGTTATTGATATTTGATGAATACCCCTCTGGAACCTTGACATCATTCAAGAAGTTTCAAAACTAATATCTCTCATTCTTGGAAAGAGTGTAAGCAGTAGGAGGAAGAAATGTTCTTTTTTCACCCTTCACTGGTGCCGAATCTTCTCGTATTCCCATCTCAACCATGTCTAATCTAGCCTTAATTCCATCCTTTGTTTTGATAGGTGCATTTAACAATGTGTCGATGAAACTATCATATACATTTTTTTCAACATGCATAACATCAAGAAAATGTATGACATACAGACAATTCCAGTATGGTAATTCAAAAAAAACTGATCTCTTTTTCCAACCAGTTTTCGTAAGGTTTTTTGAAAACGGTTTACCAAAAGTAGTGTCCAAATATTTTACTTTCTCAAACAATTGATCACCTGTTAGTAGATATGGTGCTATATATTCTTCTGAACTTATGTCAAATGATGTCATATAAGATCGGTAATTATGCCATTGGGGTAGAAATCTACGATGTCCTAGAAACACAGTTTTCGATGAATGTTTCAACCTAATTGATTGTGTACCCTGTTTGAAAATGGGACACCCTTGAGTTCCTTTAATGCTATATCCTGACAAATTTCCATAAGTAGGAAAGTCATTTATCATCCTGTACAACATGGATTTCAAAGTGAAATCTTTATTTTTGTAAGAATCATACAATATAACACCTGAATCCCATAATATTTTCAAATCCTCGATCAATGGAGCTAAATAAACATCAATATCATTACCCGATTTTTTTGGTCCTGATATAAGCATAGATAACATGATGTATTTTCGTTTCATTCATAACCACGGTGGTAAGTTATAATTTACCATCATATTTGGCCATGTACTGTGACTGCTGCTTTGAAAACCAAAAGGATTCACCCCATCTGTAGATAATGCCCGACAAAGGTCTCTTGTCTTGTTTCCAAATTCAGGATACTCGTGATCAATTATCTTCAACTATGGAGAGTCTGCTGGGTGACGTAGTTTCCTATCTTTAATTCTTGTATCTGCATGCCATGTCAATTGTCCTGCAGTCTCCTCACTTCCGTATATGCACCTAAACCTTGGAATGATTGGAAAGTACCATACAACTTTTATAAGAATAGAATCATCTTTGTTGTATCGATTAGCACCACACTTTGGGCATTCTTTAAGTGATTTGTGGTCCTTACAAAACAATATACAGTCATTTGGGATGGCGTGTATTCTTTTATAGATTAAACCCATTGATCATAGAATTTGTTTGGCATCGTATGTTCGGCTTGGGAGTTCATTATCTTCTAGGAGCATGTCATTCAAGAGACCAAGTAGTTCCGTAAAACTGGAGTCACTCCACCCATTGCTTGCCTTCAAATTATACAGCTTCAGTACGGTGGACAATGCTGTATATTTAGTGCAACCAACATACAATGGCGTTTTTGCACAACTCTTTAACTTCTCAAACAATTTTGGGAAATCACGAATTTCATCTTCAATTTTCCTTATCATTTCCTCAATATGATCTCCATCATCATTCACATCTGTAATCACATCCTCCATATGATTGTATTCACTATTCACGCTTGTAATCATATCAGATGATCCATAAAACACCGTGTTATCCGAGCCACTACCTACATTCATTTTTCCCCGTGTTTATTCCAACATGTATAACATCGACCTATTCCGTGACATATTAGGTGTTTTTACAACTCCTCTGGACTAATTTTTCTTGAATAAAAACAGCATAAACATGGATAAAAAATTTGAGAAGGGTCACATGCATGATCTTCTAAAAACTTGATAAACTCTTTCATGCCATCTTCATACTCTTTTGTCAACTGATTGGCATTCATCCATTCTTTATTCATATTCATCGTCTTTTTGGGTTCAATCTTTAACTTTCCTAATATTATGTTTTAATTAATCAAGTAGCATTTTTTGGGTTTTATAAAAAAAAATCATGGTACAAATGCCTCTACAATGAACCATCATTGGATACAATTTAACTGTTACTCTAACCTCACTAACTCTATGTCCACAAATTTCATCTCCAAACTATAAAATATAAAAATAAACACATCACATGTGGTTATAAAGGCCATACATATGTGGTTGTAAACATAATCAGTAGGATGCCCTCAAAAAAACAATTAAGGATATAATGGTCTACTCATACATGAAATAGAGGAACCTACCCCAAAAATTGTGAAAATACCTGAACTCTATCTATATATGGGGGACTATGCCCTTTATTTTGTATATCTCCATGGAGTACCAAAAACATATACATGGAGGAATCTTCACCGAAACATGGGGGAGTACCATACTCCATATTTTCTCTAAACATCTCACTTGTCACTTGTCAACTCTCAAGCAGAGTGAAGATAATTAAAATATCCAAACCACATCATGTGCAATTTCCAATGATTGAGGGAATCATACTATTGTGATCTACATGAAAATATATTTATAATGGGCTACTCATACATGAAATACTATCATCTAAGTGAAAAATAAATAATAATAATGAAAATAACATAGAACACAATTTGTTCAATGGATACACAATGTGTAGGGTTCTATGTCAAGGTTGGTTGTATACTACCATTTTTAAACTCATGTGAAATCCATATACATGGTGTGTCCAGTAGGGTGAACTTCTTGTATGGATAAGATACCTGATTTAATCTGACATATATCAAATTAATTAGAAGTTAGTCTTACAAAGATTGCATGATGCCTTTAAAAATACATGACAAATAGAACAACTTGAGCTAAAGGCGTGTATTTTAGATACATGCTAAGTCACCTCACTGGCTATGCATCACATTTTTGTGTAATACATGGTGTGTAGTCCTTACATGACAACTAGGTGTGTATAGGCTATACACATCATGTTTCTATGGTATCTATAAATGGTGTGAGTGAAGTAAAACACATATCATGTGGTTCTACCATTATTTCATGGAATGTACATGGTTTCATACTGAAGTTTATGTCTTGGAGATACATTGTGCGTGACCTAGGTTCACATGACATGTAACATTTAAAATGAAACTTATTCCAAGTTTGAGTCAGAAGACGAGTCATGTGGTGTAAATTTTAGAGATAAATGTTGTGTGGCGTTAAAATCTATATGAAATCCATGTAGGGTGAATCATGTTACATTTAACAAGAATACATACCATGTATTTTTAAAATATATAGAATTTTAAAAACATCATCTTCACACCATAAAGTGTCTCATAGAGTTCTCTAGAAGTGGTTTTCTATGATTCAGTGGAATTTCACTAGTAACAAAGTGGTGGTGCCATTGAAATGGGTAAAGTTTGGATTGATATTCAATGGTGGAAGAACTAAAACATGGAAAACAAATGGCATATCAATCATGCCAACAACTGCAACACCATACAAAAACACAATCGTGCTCACAATCTCAACACCATAAAAACCAAACAATCACAATTTTAGATTTTACAAAGCATCCCTTATTCAGTTTTGTTTGTTAATTCAGGGGTTATCACAAAAGTTTTATCATCCTGGGTTGTTCATTCATATGTAAAGTATATGTAAATTACAATTTTTTATATTCAAATGTTCAGTAGGAACCAACCAACATGCAATTCATTTAGTGTGCAAACAAGGACCACCAACGTCCACAATTTTCAGCGGGGCATTTAGCCCATACATTTCACATTATAACCATCAATATCAAATAGTAATAACATGTGAATAAGAGGAAACCAATGAGTAACATGTGAAAACTCACCGCGAAGGTGTCGTTCAGCACACAACAGAGGCACATTCGTGGTAGAGGAGAGGCGCACAACATAAGAGATTTCGAACTGAAAAGAAAACATAAAATAGCATAAACCCATGAGAATAAAATAATCTAAAACCGAGTACACCATTTACCACATCCCACAAACCCCAATAACCCACTAAAAAATTACGTGTGATATCTTTCTCATTATATTTTCCTTTTTGTATTTTACTGGTGAAATCAATGGATTAAAAACTATATTGACTAAATATAGGGTGCTTTATGTGATAAAAAATTCATGAACACAATTCACCCTCTCTTGATTCTTTGTGGTGCTCTTCTTCAAACAAAATCCTTATCCATATGGAAATTTATGACCATTTTTGGATAACTTCAAGTAAGAAACGCCTTTTTCAACACACTAGGAATGTCTATGCATCCATTTCATAAAGAGACTATACATACACCACTACAAATCATTATAAACTGGGATAAAATTGACATACCATTATAATTCAGTTGACAATAATTCCACCAAACTTTTACATTGAAAAACTATATATATTTTATTGATGAAACTTTAAATAGATGAAACTCCCATCAAAAATCATTTAGAAACATGTAAGAACATGTCATGTGAGTCCTACATTCTAACCATGATACATGTAGATATTCCTATTTCCAATGGAGAATGAGAAATTTGAAATAATTACATCTAAGGTAAATACCTAGTATTTAGTAAACATATCAACAATAATATCTCAAAGCATAATATAATAATATTTTACCCTAGTAACTAGGACTTCCTATAAGAAAGGTACTTGGGGTACAATCAAATCAATGGACCTTGGAGATGAAGAAGCTACGGTGGAGGAAGCAGCGGCAGGCGCAGCGGCAGCGGAGGCAGCGGTGGTGGAGGAGGATGATGGTCATGGTGGAGGAGGAAAACCCAGAGGTGGCGGCGGAGCAGGTGGAGGAGGAGGAGGAGGAGGAGAGGTCGTGGTGGAAGAGGGACCTGGTTCAACTTTCGTGAAAGCTTGACCACATTCGTGAAATGAGGGTCTGTTAGGGTTATTAAATAAAAACCGCTGGAACCTTTATTAGTGCTCGTTAAAAGTGCTGATAAAAGTATGTTTTATCAGTGCCTTTATTTTAGAGTTGATAAAACATACCTTTATTAGCGCTTTTAATGAGTACTGATAAAGGTTCTAGTGGTTTTTATTTAATAATTTATTTATATTCTTATATATTTATTTAAAATGGATATAAGATAAATATATATCTATTTATTAATAATTATAACAATAAAGAGTATATATTTATAAATATTGGTATATAATTGTCAATCTATACAAAAAACATTATTTTCGATTATAAATATTATAATTTTATGTAAATTAAGAATAAAAACCTTTATCAGTGCTAAAAAAGCGCTGATAAATGGTACACCATTATTAGCACTTTTTTTAGCACTGATAAAAGGTAGATTTATCAGCACTTTTAACTAGTGTTGATAAAGGCATACCCCTTTATCAGTGCTTTCTGTTTAGCGCTGATAAAGGGAAGCGCTTCCCTTGCCCTGTTTTGTGGTAGTGATTCACTTAATTAATGATTTACACACTCTTAACACAAATGAAACCAAATATTATTTCCCATATGGTCACCATTACCCAAACTCTCAACGAACTCATTCTTTCTCTTCCTTAGTGAGTCTGAGGGTTGGTCAGGGTAGACGTTGTTAATCATGTTCCTTGAAAACTGGTTAGGTATGATCATAATATCCTTCACTCTAGTGATTATCCCATTTGATTGCTAATTAATATATTTTCCATCATACTTAATGTCAATCCAGTTCCTTCTGGTTCCCTCCAATGTCTAAAACCAAGAATAATTGACTAAGAAACAATTTTCATAGCGAGGAATTACATAATCATGAAAAAAACTTATATGATGTCTAAATTATGACACCATTATTAATATATAACTCCTCAGTTTTAACCTAGGTTATTCATAACCAACTACTATTTAAATCCTCCATGATGGTTTTTGAATAGTTTGTGAATTCCCAAAGCATATCTCCTAGGAGTTTCAAACCAGGTGTGTAGAAAAGCCTGTTGTCGTGTATCAGATTACCCCGAGTCAGGCCCGAAACATCTTGTCGGAGTTTTTACCCCTAGGTACATCCATACCAAATCCACATCCACTTTTAGTATCCAGACATGGATTTATTTCTAGGAAACCACTCACTCTACCCTTTTCCAAAATTCCAAGACATTTTCCTAAGTGTTGACTCATCCTTATACTTATCCTTAAGGACATCCCTAGACATATCCTTAGAAATATACCTAGGGATATCCCTAAATTTTTATCTTCATAGTTTCTAAAGGTTGAATAAACCTTTCCTTTGATACCAACTATAGCGACCTAGGACTGACATACATGGATATTACATCATTTTAAATGAATATTCTGTACATTACAAAAATACATGTCCGGTGACCGTAATAGTTTAGTGTCTTTGGAAACTTAGAATCAAAATAATCTATCCTAGTGAAAGATATTGAATATCTCCCATAAAGATCTACATATTTAGTACTTTTACCTAAAACCTTTCTTCATAACCTAGATAAAAGAAACATAAAAAATGGGTGAGCTCAAATGCTTAGTAAGGGTAAATATAGAAATGCAAAAGCATAACATGAACAGAAGGGTATGAAACATGAGTTTAACATTTTAAGATCATACCCTATATATCATAGATCATAATAAAGATTGGAAATTTATAATACATGAATCATAAGGAAATAATGAACATGATCATTGAGTGTTAAGCATAGTAATAAAACATGGAGTTCTAGAAAACACATAAACACATAAAAACCCTATGTAAAGGCAGCATACCAAGGCCTTTGTAACATGTTTTGCTTGTGTTAGTCACCCATGTACCTGCTTTGGGCCTGGGATTCCCTTCCGTGTACCGTCTTATTTTGTGATTGGGATGTCCTCCCATGTACACCCTTCTTTCAGTATTGGGATGTCCTCCTGTATACACTCTTGGTTCGGGATTTGGATGTTCTCCCCTATTCCCTCTTGGTTCGGGATTGGGATGTTCTCCCATATTCCCTATTGTTTCAGGATTGGGATGTTATTACCTGTTCCCTTTGATCTCATAAAACATTTATTATTAACCAATGCATTAGAGGGAGATATAAGTCCCACCTATCACATAATGAAATCATACATGCATGTGTCACAAAACATTCATCATATCATGACCCATGAAAAGATATGGGTTTTATAAACATCAA
Source organism: Viscum album (assembly GCA_963277665.1). NCBI lineage: Eukaryota > Viridiplantae > Streptophyta > Magnoliopsida > Santalales > Viscaceae > Viscum > Viscum album. The sequence continues at coordinate 184,023,880 of OY728159.1, forward strand.
ATAATAACCCCAAAAAAATGAAATGGGAATCAATAAAATTTTATCACATCATAACCTATGGAAAAGAGATATGTTTCATAATCATTTCATTGAATCATAACCTGTGAAAAAGAAGTGGGTTTCAAAAGAATGTAACCTGTGAAAAAGAAACATAGTTCCTAAAGGCCATGACATTAAACATAACACTTTAATAGAAAGGATATGAATGGATCCTTTAGAAAATATCCTAGAATGGTATGAGTAACATCAAAAAATGTAATATTAGATGGAAAATAAGTTTTGAAATATCTTTCAAAATCATTTCTTGAGGAAAATATCCTTTCTTGTTTGAAAATGTCCTTTTAATGCATAAAACAATTTGAAAATATTTTTCATAGAAAATATCTTTGAAAACATATAAATAAGACTTAAAATCATTTTTAAAAAAATATTTTCATTGAAATTAATTTTTAAAACATTTTATTAAATATTAAACTTTTAAAAATGCAAAGAGAGCTTCGAAGAAATAACGGTGGGTAAATCTGTACATGTCGTATGAGGTCAAAAGAACATTCATTTTTCACGGTAAAAAGGTTAGAAAAGTTTCTTGTTCAGAAAAAAGATAAGAATATTCCATGAAGATATTGGTAAAATACAAAAGGGTAAAAATTTCTTTTAAAGCTTATATGATAATGGTATAATTTTCTTGGAAACCCTTTTTAAAAAACATAGATTTCTGACCGAATGGAGGGTATAGTCAGGATTTCTTAAAAACATTTTCTTATATAACAAAGAGTATAAATATGATACTAGTACATGATTATATCATGAATAAACACAGGGTAAGAAAATTCATGAATATCCTTTGTATATGGATCATAATATTTCATCAAAGTAAACATAAACATAAACAATCTTGAAAAAGAGTTGAGATTGTCTCAATAAACTCTTAAAACTTGGTAACTGGGGATCATACTCTCCATGTAAGAAATTAAATTAAGTGAAGAATATAATATCATGAAAAGGTTGTGATCCATTATATATAATGTAAAATTCAAATATATTCACTTCGAAAAATAGTTTAGGTGCATAACAAAACATGAGTCTCCAAGAAGGCAATTTGAGACAAAACATATTACCGGTTTGGTAACTTTTGAATCTTAAAACCCAGGAAAGAAGGATTATAAAATGGAAATGTGAATAAACATTAATTTAATTATAATATACATATAATAAAATCATGGGAAGTACATACACCACACCAAAGTAAAGAGTGTTTAACATAACATGCATCTCAAAGAAATTAAAAGTGAGACAAAAATCCCCTTACCTTGTGTTTTGACATTCTTCTTACTCAAACAAGATTAAAATATAATAAATATAAGTTTATTATAATTATTTTACATAGGAATATTATTATATATAATAATACATATGGTTTTATTATGACCTTATATTACCCTCTTGTTAACGATCCTTTGTTAAGTTTTCACTTCTGGTAATATTCTCTTTGTTCTTTGCATGTGTCTTAACTTGTTATTTCATTGGTCCTTATAATTATATCATGATTAAAAAATTAAAATGATGATATAAATATAATGTATATACAGTAAATTTTTATTACAATAATCTATAGCATAAATAAGTATGAAATGAAATACACCGTTCATGAAGACGGCGGCCCATACGTATGCATGAATGTTGTTTCCGTTTTAATTACCATATTGAAAGAATGTAAATGACATATGTATATATATGTATGTGTATATATATATATATAAGTATTATAGTATCATTATTATTTCATATTTTTCATACTTATTCATAAAATATATTTTTTATAATCATTCTTGAATGGTGAATGTGGAAGATGGCTCTCATCACGTCGTGGAGACGGTAAACTGTACGTATGCACGAGTGAAGATAACATTTCTTTAATGATTAAATGGTATGGAAGTGGATAGAATATGAATTTTAAAGAAACAATATCATGTTATATTTATTATTTATATCATTTTTATTCCCATAGAAATAAAGTGTACATGAAAAACAGTTTACACCACGGCGTGGAGACGGTAAGCTGTTTGTACGCACGCATGGTGATATTGTTTTTTGTAGGATGGGTAAAAGAAGGAATATGTTTGTCTCATAATAATAACAACATATCATCATATATTATATTCTTGAGTTATTACTTTATTATGGAATCAATATAGGAAGATGAAGTAGAAGAAGAAAAGAAATCGAATTGAATTGGTAAAACAATTACCTCTTCATTGAGGGTCTCCTTTTGATTTTCACAAAAGGAATTCTTAAGTTGTATTTCAGACCAAATTATGGAATCTATGAAGAATATAGGGAAGTTTTAATAGGTAATGGTTAGGGTTTGGTCGAGAAAAAGGGCGTTATAGGTGTGTATTAAAGAGAAGGGGAAATTCCCTTTTATAAGGGGGAGGATGGACACTTTAGGAAACTCCAAAACAATTAGTTTATTATAAATTGATTTTCGATTTCAAATATCTCAAAAGTGATTTATTTCAATGTTTAGATGATGATGGGTAGAAATTATCTCAACCAATGAATTTTAGACATGTTTAGGTCATATAATTAAGCTTATCTTTTGGCTTTAACTGTAACAACCCGAGATTTTATAAGAAGTATTCTTTTTAATTTATTTGTTGTCTTGTGTTGTATGCTAGACCAAGATTATATTGAGCTATATGAAACACCGTATTAGCTTACAGTATACACAACACTATTCTTGGATTTTGTTACACAAAATTTCAAGTTCGTTTGATAGAAGTTATTCTACGCAACATTGAGTGTATATATATATTCAATGTATAAATGAAATATGGTTGGATTCTATTATACACAACAACAAAGGAATCTTTCACTACACGCAACCATAACTTGTATTGCATTACAATCAATCGCAAACTTCCATGATAGGGTGTGTTGTACGCAATACTGAGTTTCACTAAACAACGATATGTTAATAAAATATTATATAAACTAGCCGTTATGAATAGTAATACCCATTTTTTTTAATTTTTTTAAATTTTATTATTCAATATGGTCTTCATTTTTGGATTCGGAATATCAAAATTAGCCTAGGGTGAATTTTTGGTATTTTTCTGAAAACTTTCAATTTTTGATGAATAGTGAAAAAACTTGGTTACTATTTAAAAACCGACATTTTATTTAAATAATTACTTATTTTATTTAAATTTATTTTAGGTCAAAATAGATACATAATAATTATATAAGTTCAATGTAATTAATTGGAGTTATTTTATAATAATTTTAAATATATAAAAATTTTATTGAACTTTTCACCGTCTTTTACCCACCTCCTAAGAGAATTTGAAAATTTACATAAAACTTAATTTTACCACTTCTGTTAGTAGAATTTTTAAAATATGAGAGACATGGTTAATATCAAGGATTAAAATGTGGTTCAATAAGATAAAAATAATTTTTGGTGAATAGTAACTTTTTACTTTTATCTACCACGGTTAAAAGTAAATATGGTAATTAAGGGTAAAAATGATACTATTATTACCCTAACACATGTCTTAATTATATTGGATAAGTTTAATTCGTCCAAAAACAACCTTAGTAATAAAATATTACCCTTTAGGTCCACTTGGAATAGATTAGGACACTTATTATTATTTTATTTAAAGAAGAGTTAAAAGAGTTAAAATCAATGTTTAATAACTAAAACATTTTTAATATAGGGTTATACATAAGATAAATTCGGCTATAAATATTCATTAGAAATATAAAATGATTTATTACATGATGGTATTTTATTTATAATTTTTATAAATTAAATAATTTAATTTATTTATGACACAATGATGATGCAGTCATTACCTTATTAATAAAATATTAACATAATTGATGTTATAAATACCCAAATAAATGTAATTTGAGACTTTCTATAAATTATACTAATTTTATAGGTTACTATGACATGTTAGTATTTATTTAATTAATTTTTTTCGAACTAATCATGCTGTTATGATTTTTAAAAAAATCAATTACCTAATAGTGTCAAAATTGACATAAAATAGTTTTTAAAAACAATATTATATTATTAATTGATATTTTATTCCAAAAAATATATGGTTTGAGAAAATGACTTAGATAAGGTTATATATATTAATAATGAACCACTTTGGGTTCGTGTGTCTTGTTATAGTATTTTGATTAACCATATAGTGTAAGAAAACAAGAAGACACGGTAAAAGATAAATTATTTAACTTAGAGTTAAATCTAAATTATAAGGTTAAAATAGTAAACTAAACTTGTATAAAACCTATTTTTTGAGAGTATTTTGACCCATACCCACTTTTTCTTTTAAATAAATCAATTTGGATCTATTATAAACCGAATATGACTTTATTATAAAATAATATTTTAAGTTTTTCCTAAGGTGCCCCTCTCCTCCCTTATAAAAGGGAACCTCCTCCCTCTTCTCTTTAAACAATTTTGAGCTTTCAATGTAACGCCCCGACCCCAGCTACCCAGAGTCGGTGCATTACTTCGTAACATTGGCATGATCACAAAAGATCAAGTCTCGAAAGACCGATTAGTTTAGTAGCCTTGGAAACACTAGATACATTCATAAGTCTTTCATTACATCAAAAAGTAAACAAACTACAATAACATGGTCTTCATAGTCCACACTCATATCCCTTTCTGACTACCCCTGCAGGTCATTCATAAAATACTTCTTCACATCCTGGAAAAATATTAAAACATTGAAAGGGGTGAGCTCAGATGCTCAGTAAGGTTAATAATATAGCGGAAGCTTTCATAAATAAACATTAACATTTAAGGCAATGTATAACTAAAACAAAAGCCTTTTAAACTTGAACTTCAACATAATATGGAAAAAGTAAAATGAGATAATTCCATTCACTTCTTCACATGGATATTCTACTGGTCGAATAATCACATGCAATATCAATAACCACTTTCATAATGAGGGAATGTATAATGCCAGACATTCTGAAACATTTTGTCAAGACCTCGGCCAAGACGTCTAAAATGATTAAGGCCTCGGCCAAAACCATAAATCAATTGGGAAAGGGCCTCGGCCAATTCCACGTCTAGTTGTCTCATGAGACCTACCGATGCATCGAGGAGCTATAGCGGGCTCCACCCATCACTTATTAAGTCCAATACATTCCTCATATGAATAGGTTTAAACATAACATAAATATTCGTATTAAAACTAGCATACGAAACGTCAACAATTTCTCCATAAACTATGGATGGTATAAAAATAACACATCCACAGTCAAATATTTCACAAAATGTTCAATGGGAGTTTTGTATCATAAATCAATTTCAACTAAACTTAAAACCCATCAAAGGATGTTGACATGGATGAAATCAAAGCTATTTGAGAGAAATATCTCTCTCTTTTTTTTGAAATCATTTAAAAGTCCCATAATTATAAAATAATACATTTACTTTGAAAATATTCTTATAATATTGTAATGGAATCTTCGACGAAGTTATAATGGCGGAAAATAGCCGCACCCGCCGTATAAGTTAAAAAAACATTCTTACCTTAAATTTGTCAAAAAGGTCAAAAAGTACATTGTTTGGAAAACGACGGTAAGATTCCTTTCAAAAACATATAATGGTATAAATGACTTTAACCCATTTTACATTTAATAGTAAAAATGTTTTGAAAGACATTTTTAAGAAACATGGATGTGGATGATAACGAGGTCCCAGTAGATAATTATGTATAAACAACCTTGGATAATGAAGAGGTTGTGAAGTAAACCCTTACCTTGTACTTTTCCTTGGTTGGGGTAGGTTAACCTCCTGTATAATGGTTAAATAATTGTTATTAAATTATACAAGAATCATATACATTCATATGATATCATATATGATCTTTTAACATTGCTTTGTTAACAATATCTTAGATTTATCGTTGTTTCGGGTGTTAACTTACTCGTTTTCTTTTATATGTTTTGTTACGTAAGTCGTGTTTTTAATGGATAGGTTGTATCTTATTAATATCCAGAATGATATCATGTCCTTAAACATTATTTTTAAATCATAAAATGATAATTATACTTGAATGGATACGACGGAGAATGAATCTCATCGCGTTCGTGGAGACGGTAGTCCGTACGTACGCACGAGCGACAATATCATTATTTTGATATTAAAATAATATATAATTGGATAGTATATCATATATAAAGAATCATTATCATGTTATATTTATTATTTACATGAATTACATATCATTATTATACCCATCTAAATAATAATATATTGAATAACAATTACACCACGACGTGGAGACGGTAAGCCGTACGTACGCACGTATGGTGACATGTCATTTAAATGATGGGTAGAATACTGAATATGGTTGTTCCATATTTATAATAACATCACAGTATATAGAAGATACTGGAGTTATAATTTTAGAATTGAAATAATAAACAAAGAGGGAGTGGAAGAAGAAAGAAACTTGAAAGAGGGTGATGAAAACGTTACCTCTTCTTCGGGTTCTTCCTTTTGATTTGATCAAAAGGACTCATTAGGATGGATTTCTGACTAAAGTAAAGCTTCTAGGATGAAGGGAGAGAAGTTGGGAGAGTATTTGAGTAGAGGTTGGCCGAACCAAAAGGCTTGAAAGTGTGAATAAGGTGGTAGAGGTGGGGGCCTTTTATAAGAGGAGAGGAGGGGCTCTTTTGTAAAGATTGAAATGTTACATTATTATACAATGATTTTAGGATTCTAAAGGTCCCAAAATTATATAATTCGTGTATAAGGTGATAAGGGTTCGAAATATCCTCATCCAATAGGTTTTGGACAAGTTTAAGCCTTGGATTTTTCATTATCTTCTCATTTTATTTAAATCGTTAAATAATGAGGTCATCGCTGCATCATCATGATGTCATAAATAATTTAATTTATTTAATGTCTAAAAATTATTAAAAAAATACTATGATGTAGGAAATCTTTTTAGATTTCCAATGACTATTTATAGTCAAAAATATGACTTGTATAACCCCATGTAAAAATTGTTTTAGTAAAACATTTTATGTTTGTGTCATTTTTTTACTTTAACATTAAATAAAAGGTATTTATGTCATTTTCCAACTAAAGTGGCTCCATGGCGTCCCCAAGTTGACCCATGGATTGTCTTGGTCGGCCATGACACATCCAATGAGGGTAGGACATGTTTCAAGCTCATCTCATATTATTAAAACATTATTTTTACCTTAAACTACACTAATTACCTCTAATCGTGATTAAGAACTTAAAAGTTACTATTCACCAAAAATTATTTTAATCTCATTGAACCACATTTTACTTCTTAATGACAACCATGTATGTCAGATTTTTAAAAAATAAAATCACAGAGGTGGTAATATTTCATTTAAACGAAAAATCAGTTATTTAACTACCACTTAGTGGTTTCACTATTCATCAAAAATTGAAGTTTTTCAGAACAATGCCAAAATTTCACCCTAAGCTATAATTGATATTCTGATTTCAAAAATGATGTATATTTTACAAAATTCCAAAAATATAAGTTGCATTAATTTATTTCATAATTAATTCCTGCTGTCACAACAAATAGCGTGTTTTTAAGAAACAATTTATATCAAAAGATTGACAATTGTTTATGTCCAATTTCAATGTTAAATTAATTCTAATGACCACCATTGGATAAAATGGTAAAAATATATTCCAATTATACTTTAAAACCACTAAATAGTATAATTTATCACTATAAATTATTTTGATTAAAAAAGTTGTTTTTAAGTATTTTTCACTATTCATAAAAAATTAGAAGTTCTTAGAAAAATACCAAAAATTCAACATAGGCTAATTTTGATATTCCAAATCCAAAAATGAATTCCATTTTGATAAATAAAATTTATCAAATTTCAAAAATTAGGTATTACTATTCACAACGGCTAGTTTAATTAGTTGTGGTGTGTGTTAGAGCTCGAGGTTGCGTACAACACACGCTATTGCATTATTCGAAGGGAAACGTACCGTGGAAGCTTGGGGTGTTACATTCTCCCCTCCTTCAAATAATTGCGTCCTCACAATTTCTAGGGTATTACTGCATAAAAAGACTCGGGTGGTTCTTCATCATAAGTTCCTCAGGTTCCCACGTTGCCTCTTCCATTTTATGATTTCTCTACAAAACCTTTACCAGACGAGTCGTCCGGTTTCTCAGCACCTGCTCCCTCACATCAAGAATTCTGATGGGCTCTTCGCAATAAGATAGATCGGGTTCCAGTTCTAATTCCTCATAAGTAAGTACATGTGTTGGGTCGGGCATGTATTTTCTCAATAGCGATATGTGGAAAACATCGTGAACTTTGGAGAGATTTGGCGGCATCACCAAATGATAAGCTACAGCCCCAATACGATCTAGAATTTCGAAAGGTCCGATGTACTTGGGACTCAACTTACCCTTCTTACCAAAACGTATAACTCCCTTCCATGGAGATACCTTTAGGAAAACATGATCTCCCACCTGAAATTCCAAAACCTTTCTTCTGTTATCGGCATAGCTCTTCTGCCTACTTTGAGCTGCTTTGATGTAGTTTTGGATTACCTTCACCTTTTCCATTGTTTCTTCCACCAGTTCTGGTCCCACAGGCTTTCTTTCACCAACATCATCCCAACAGGTTGGTGTACGACATCTCTTTCCATATAACGCTTCATAAGGTGCCATCTGAATGCTTGAATGGAAGCTATTGTTATAGGAAAATTCTACCAGTGGTAAATATTGATCCCACATACCCTGAAAGTCAAGAGAGCATGATCTCAACATGTCTTCTAAGGTTTGAATATTCCGTTCTGATTGTCCATCTGTTTGAGGGTGATAGGCAGTGCTCAAACGAAGTTCTGTATCCAAGGCCTTTTTAAGACTTTTCCAGAATCTTGAATTAAAACGAGGATCACGATCAAAAACAATCGATAGGGGTACTCCATGAAGTCTTACAACTTCATTAATATATAGTCTTGCTAGACGTTCAAGTGGTAGATCCTCCCGTATAGCCAGAAAATGTGCTGACTTAGTAAGACGATCAACAATGACCCATATTGCATCATTCCTTCTAGGAGTCTTTGGTAGTCCTATGACAAATTCCATCGTAATATTATCCCATTTCCACTCAGGTATGGGAAGAGGTTGCAATACTCCACCAGGATGTTGCCTTCCAGCTTTCACTTGTTGACAAACCATACACCTCGACACAAAATCAGTAATCTCCCTCTTCATATTGTCCCACCAAAAATGTTCCTTCAAATCTCTATACATTTTGGTGCTCCCAGGGTGTATAGAGAAATTGGAACTATGAGCATCATCCAACAATTCCCTTTTTAAATCAGGTATATCGGGAACACAAAGTCTCTTCCCGAATTTCAAAATTCCATCCTTATACACAAAGTCCCTCAATCTTCCATCATTCGCATCTTTAATCTTCTTCTAAAATTCTTCATCATCGGTCTGAGAACTCTTAATCCTTTCTAGTAATTATGGTTTGGCAACCATTTGAAAAAGAATTGACGTTTCACCTTCCCTAGTTATTCCCATGTCCATCTTCACTAGATCCATGAAAATTGGATCCCTTTCAATTCTCATCACATTCAAAACTCCATGGTCTTTTCTACTCAAAGCATCTGCCACCTTGTTTGCCTTCCCCGGGTGGTAATGTATCGTGCAATCATAATACTTGAGTAGTTCAAGCCATCGCCTTTGCCTCATGTTGAGTTCTTTTTGTGAGAAAATATACTTCAAACTCTTGTGATCAGTATAAATATCACATTTTTCACCATAGAGGTAATGTCTCCATATCTTTAAAGCAAAGATCACAGATGCTAACTCAAGATCATGAGTAGGATAGTTTTGCTCATGAATTTTTAGCTGTCGTGATGCATAGGCAATAACCTTATCATTCTGCATAAGGACACAACCAAGTCCTTTCTTCGATTCATCACTATAAATAACAAACCCATCATTCCCTGATGGTAGAGTCAATACAGGGGCGTTGACTAATCTTCTCTTCAGTTCTTCAAAAAATTCTTCACACTCTTTTGTCCAGACAAATTTAATCCCTTTACGTGTGAGCTTTGTCAATGGGTTAGCCAATCTGGAAAAATTCTGGACAAAACGTCGATAATAACCTGCTAAACCAATAAAACTGCGTACCTCAGTTATACTTGTCGGTGCTGGCCATTCTTGGATTGCCTTGGTTTTAGAAGGATCAACAGAAATTCTATCCTTAGAGACAATATGGCCAAGAAAAGAAATCTCCTGAAGCCAGAATTCACACTTGCTAAATTTCCCATATAATTCATGTCTTCTAAGAGTCTTCAGGATAATGCGTAAGTTATTTTCATGATCTTTATGGCTTTTGGAGTATACCAAGATATCATCAATAAATACCACTACAAATTCATCAAGATATTCCTTGAAAACTCTATTCATTAGATCCATGAAAACAGAGGGTGCATTAGTCAATCCAAAAGGCATTACTGTAAACTCGTAATGCCCGTACCTTATTCGAAATGATGTCTCTGGAACGTCTTCCTTCTTCACACACAACTGATGGTATCCAGACCGAAGGTCAATCTTTGAAAAGTATTGAGCTCCATGCAGTTGGTCAAACAAATCATCAATGCGAGGTAGGGGATACTTGTTCTTTATTGTTATAGCATTGATCTCCCTATAGTCGATGCACAACCTCATAGATCCATCTTTCTTCTTAACAAAAAGAACAGGGGCTCCCCAAGGAGAAACACTAGGGCGAATAAATCCCTTATTACTCAATTCCTCTAGTTGTTTCTTTAGTTCAACTAATTCCACAGTGGCCATTCTATAAGGGGTCTTCGATATGGGTCTTGATCCAGGAATTAAATCAATGGAAAACTCAACTTCTCGTTCTGGAGGATGTCCAGGTAAATCTTCCGGAAACACATCAACATATTCTCTCACAATAGGTACATCCTATATTTGAATATTTCTTTCCTCACCCTCAGTAATTTCCTTCTCTTCATCCCCAATAATTAAAATTAGTTGAGCTACTGGGGGTGGATCTAGATAAGAATTATGTGGCGACGATTCTGCTCTAAAGATAAGGTGTTCCTTATCATCATCATCAAGAATCGTAACCTCTTTCCTCTTACAATAAATTTTTACATCATGGTCCGAAAGCCAATCCATACCGAGGATTATATCAAATTCAATCATGGTTATGACGATGAGATTAGTAGGTAAAGAACATTTAGGTGCTCTAATGGGAACTAATCGACAAAACTTTGTTGCAACAATACTTCCCTTAGGGGTTTTGACCGACAACTCCCTTGTTAAATCAAATTGGAAATATCTAATTTTCTTAGCAAACTGGGAAGATATGAAACAATGCGATGATCCAGAATCAAATAATGCATTTGCTAAACTTGAGGAAACCATTAAATTACCTGCCACCACGTCTTTCAGAGCTTCTACCTCAGCAGTAGTGATAGCATAAGCCTGACCTTGATCCCTTGGCCTCTTCTGAGGTAAGTTCCCCTGACGCTTAGGCCATTAATTTGCATAATGTCCCTTCTCTCTACAATTATAGCATTCCACATTGACAGCCGCTTTCTTTCCCTTGCATTCATGAGCTTGGTGGCCTTTTTCACCACACTTGTAACATACTCCTTTTCCTTTTAGACAGGCACCAGGGTGCTTCCTACCATAATTATCACAGGGTGGAAATTCATTTCTACCCTTCTTCCCTATTTCCTTATTTCCTTTCCCAGAGTTTTCAGCGGATCTCTTCTTATCTTGCTTTGATTTAAAGTCATAAGACTTAGAGAATTACTTTTCCGTATTGATAGCGCACGAGACAATACCTTCGTATGAAAAGAAGGTTTGTGATACTAAAGCTCGACGGAGAAATGGTTTTAACCCATCAAAGAAACGACCAGTCTTACTTCTTGGGTTACGTATGTAATCTGCAGCATACCTCGCTAACCTTGTAAAGTTAGCCTCATACTTTGCGACATTCTCATCCTCCTTCTGCCTCAGACTCAGAAATTGCCTTTCCATATCCGCTCGATGGTCTCGAGGAAAGTATTTTTCTAAGAACAACTCTTTGAACTCCTGCCATTCCATGTTTTTTAATTAATCATCTTCCTTTGTGTTTTGAATTAGTGACCACCATTGATCGGCATCTCCAGTGAGGCGGTAAACTGTCATGACAACTTTCTCCCTTTCACTACCCCCCAAGGCATGGAAAATTTTCTCTAAGGAATTTATCCATTGCTAAGCTACTATAGGATTTGTACTCCCATTGAAGGTTTGTGGTTTTTGCCTCATGAAACGGTCTAGCATTGATCCTCCACGTTGCGGATCAGGGTGCTCCATACGAGTAAGGTTATTATTCATAACCTGCGTGAGTTGTCCCAGTACGGTGAGAAGCTGATCAGCACCAGTTGTATCACTAGCTCCACCATAATTATCTTTAGCAGGAGGGAAATCCCTACACGGAGTGCGTGCATTGATACGATTTCCATTCCTTCCACTAGGCGCCATTTCTAAACAATGGCATAAACTAGATTAGTTTATGAAATAAAATACATAATTCCATATTTGTAAAATACTTTACATAAATTGAACTATTTATGGATATAATCCATAATCATAAAAAGAAATGTTTCCTTTGAGGAAGTATATACTCATAACCCTTCATAGTGGTTTGTAAAGAAAATGAGAATTATCCTAAGCATATCCCCTGGGAGTGTCGTAACCAAGAGTGCAGCAAGGCCCGTTGTCGTGCACCAGTTCCCGTTCGAGTCTAGCTCAAAGCGGTGTTTTTGGGTTTTACCCCTAGGTACATCTGTTCCAGAGCCGCCTCTACCTGATCGTATCCAGACAGGGATGTATTGCTCGGAAAACTCACAAAATCTCTATAATACCAAAATTCTAGGAAGTTTTTCTATACTAATCCTCAAAGTCTATCTTCGGGCTATGTGCTCTAATCAGAGTTTATCTAAATCTAGCTTCCAAGGTTAGTACTAAACTGCCTCTGATACCAACTGTAATGCCCCGACCCCAGCTACCCAGAGTCGGTGCATTACTTCGTAACATTGGCATGATCACAAAAGATCAAGTCTCGAAAGACCGATTAGTTTAGTATCCTTGGAAACACTAGATACATTCATAAGTCTTTCATTACATCAAAAAGTAAACAAACTACAATAACATGGTCTTCATAGTCCACACTCATATCCCTTTCTGACTACCCCTGCAGGTCATTCATAAAATACTTCTTCACATCCTGGAAAAATATTAAAACATTGAAAGGGGTGAGCTCAGATGCTCAGTAAGGTTAACAATATAGCGGAAGCTTTCATAAATAAACATTAACATTTAAGGCAATGTATAACTAAAACAAAAGCCTTTTAAACTTGAACTTCAACATAATATGGAAAAAGTAAAATGAGATAATGCCATTCACTTATTCACATGGATATTCTACTGGTCGAATAATCACATGCAATATCAATAACCACTTTCATAATGAGGGAATGTATAATGCCAGACATTCTGAAACATTTTGTCAAGGTCTCGGCCAAGACGTTTAAAATGATTAAGGCCTTGGCCAAAACCATAAATCAAATTGGGAAAGGGCCTCGGCCAATTCCACGTCTAGTTGTCTCATGAGACCTACCGATGCATCGAGGATCTATAGCGGGCTCCACCCGTCACTTATTAAGTCCAATACATTCCTCATATGAATAGATTTAAACATAACATAAATATTCGTATTAAAACTAGCATACGAAACATCAACAATTTCTCCATAAACTATGGATGGTATAAAAATAACACATCCACAGTCAAATATTTCACAAAATGTTCAATGGGAGTTTTGTATCATAAATCAATTTCAACTAAACTTAAAACCCATCAAAGGATGTTGACATGGATGAAATCAAAGCTATTTGAGAGAAATATCTCTCTCTTTTTTTTGAAATAATTTAAAAGTCCCATAATTATAAAATAATACATTTAATTTGAAAATATTCTTATAAGCTTGTAAGGGAAGATTCGACGAAGTTATAATGGCGGAAAATAGCCGCACCCGCCGTATAAGTTAAAAAAACATTCTTACCTTAAATTTGTCAAAAAGGTCAAAAAGTACATTGTTTGGAAAATGACGGTAAGATTCCTTTCAAAAACATATAAGGGTATAAATTACTTTAACCCATTTTCCATTTAATAGTAAAAATGTTTTGAAAGACATTTTTAAGAAACATGGATGTGGATGATAACGAGGTCCCAATAGATAATTATGTATAAACAACCTTGGATAATGAAGAGGTTGTGAAGTAAACCCTTACCTTGTAAATTTCCTTGGTTGGGGTAGGTTAACCTCCTGTATAATGGTGAAATAATTATTATTAAATTATACAAGAATCATATACATTCATATGATATCATATATGATCTTTTAACATTGCTTTGTTAACAATATCTTAGATTTATCGTTGTTTTGGGTGTTAACTTACTCGTTTTCTTTTATATGTTTTGTTACGTAAGTCGTGTTTTTCATGGATAGGTTGTATCTTATTCATATCCATAATGATATCATGTCCTTAAACATTATTTTTAAATCATCAAATGATAATTATACTTGAATGGATACGACGGAGAATGAATCTCATCGCGTTCGTGGAGACGGTAGTCCGTACGTACGCACGAGCGACAATATCATTATTTTGATATTAAAATAATATATAATTGGATATTATATCATATATAAAGAATCATTATCATGTTATATTTATTATTTACATGAATTACATATCATTATTATACCCATCTAAATAATAATATATTGAATAACAATTACACCACGACGTGGAGACGGTAAGCCGTACGTACGCACGTATGGTGACATGTCATTCAAATGATGGGTAGAATACTGAATATGGTTGTTCCATATTTATAATAACATCACAGTATATAGAAGATACTGGAGTTATAATTTTAGAATTGAAATAATAAACAAAGAGAGAGTGGAAGAAGAAAGAAACTTGAAAGAGGGTGATGAAAACGTTACCTCTTCTTCGGGTTCTTCCTTTTGATTTGATCAAAAGGACTCCTTAGGATGGCTTTATGACTAAAGTAAAGCTTCTAGGATTAAGGTAGAGAAGTTGGGAGAGTATTTGGTCAGAGGTTGGCCGAACCAAAAGGCTTGAAAGTGTGAATAAGGTGGTAGAGGTGGGGGCCTTTTATAAGAGGAGAGGAGGGGCTCTTTTGGAAAGATTGAAATGTTACATTATTATACAATTATTTTCGGATTCTAAAGGTCACACACTTATATAATTCGTGGATAAGGTGATAAGGGTTCGAAATATCCTCATCCAATAGGCTTTGGACAAGTGTAAGCCTTGGATTTTTCATTATCTTCTCATTTTATTTAAATCGTTAAATAATGAGGTCATCGCTGCATCATCATTATGTCATAAATAATTTAATTTATTTAATGTATAAAAATTTTAAAAAAAATACTATGATGTAGGAAATCTTTTTATCTTTCCAATTACTATTTATAGTCAAAAATATGACTTGTATAACCCCATGTAAAAATTGTTTTATTAAAACATTTCATGTTTGTGTCATTTTTTACTTTAACATTAAATAAAAGGTATTTATGTCATTTTCCAACTAAAGTGGCTCCATGGGGTCCCCAAGTTGACCCATGGATTGTCTTGGTCGGACATGACACATCAAATGAGGGTATGACATGTGTCAAGCTCATCTCATATTATTAAAACATTATTTTTACCTTAAACTACACTAATTACCTCTAATCGTGATTAAGAACTTAATAGTTACTATTCACCAAAAATTATTTTAATCTCATTGAACCACATTTTACTTCTTAATGAAAACCATGTATGTCGGATTTTTAAAAAATCAAATCACAGAGGTGGTAATATTTCATTTAAACTAAAAATCAGTTATTTAACTACCACTTAGTGGTTTCACTATTCATCAAAAATTGAAGTTTTTCAGAACAATGCCAAAATTTCACCCTAAGATATAATTGATATTCCGATTTCAAAAATGATGTATATTTTACAAAATTCCAAAAATATAAGTTGCATTAATTTATTTCATAATTAATTCCCGCTGTCACAACAAATAGCGTGTTTTTAAGAAAGAATTTATATCAAAAGATTGGCAATTGTTTATGTCCAATTTCAATGTTAAATTAATTCTAATGACCACCATTGGATAAAATGGTAAAAATATATTCCAATTATACTTTAAAACCACTAAATAGTATAATTTATCACTATAAATTATTTTTATTAAAAAAGTTGTTTTTAAGTATTTTTCACTATTCATAAAAAATTAGAAGTTCTTAGAAAAATACCAAAAATTCAACATAGGCTAATTTCGATATTCTGACTCCAAAAATGAAGTCCATTTTGATAAATAAAATTTATCAAATTTCAAAAAGTAGGTATTACTATTAAAAATGACTAGTTTAATTAGTTGTGGTGTGTGTTAGAGCTCGAGGTTGCGTACAACACACGCTATTGCATTATTCGAAGGGAAACGTACCGTGGAAGCTTGGGGTGTTACATTCAAGATCATCCAACCCCTACCCATTCCCTTATAAACTTCCCTAGAAACATTATATATGTTCTGGTCTCCTCATAATACCAACTCTAGTGCCTTAAGAGGAAGCTTAAAAGAGGTACGTCGAAGAAGAGGTAATCTCTTCTACCGATTCTTTCAAGTTTCTTTCATCTTCAAATTTTTATTAATTAGTTGTTTAATTATAAAGTAATAACATAAGTATCAATAATATACTGATATGTTATTATAAATATGAAAAAACCCTATTTCACCTTCTATCCATCCTACGGAATATGAAATCACCGCGCGTGCGTACGTACGGAATACCGTCTCCGCGCTGTGGTGTAATCTGTTTTTCCACCACCACCTTACTTGGATGGGTATAATGGTGTAAAGAGTAAATATATATAGTTATTATAAAATTATACTGATTCTGAGATATTATATCATCCACTCCAATTCAATTCAATAATTATGGGAACGATATCATCGCTCGTGCATACATACGGACTACCGTCTCCACGACGCGATGAGATTCATTCTCCATGTTAACCATTCAAGAATGATTATAAAGTATATATAATGAATAATAATGAAATATATGACATGATAAATCTACTATATTTATGTATATATATATGTCATCTAATTACTTCCATTCAAGTCAATAAGGAAAGGAAAACATCGTTCATGCGTACGTACAACCTACCGTCTCCATGAACGGTGTATTTAATTTCATTTATCTATATATTATATATATATAATGAATATATATGATATATAAATCATTATTTACATTCTGGAAGTAAGTAAATCATTATATAAGTAATAATATTATCAAGAATAACAAGTCCAAACACGTATGATAAATAAAACAATTTTACCCAAAACGCTGATTTAACATGGAATTTACAAAAGAACGGGTAATATAAAGTCATAAGTAAACCATATATGATATAATAACAATGAATATGATTCTTTAATAAGTAAATGACATTATTTAAATCATTATACAGGAGGTTTAGATACATATGAAGCATATTAGACCTAAGGTAAGGGATAACTTTTCCAATCTCGTTTTTATCCGAGATTGTTTATTCGTAAGTATTTAATGGGGTTATTGTTATCATCCACGTCCATGTTTTCTAAAAATGTTTTCATGTATTTTTAATGTCCTTTTTACCCATTTTTTACTTTTACCACATGTTATGGAAGGAATCTTTCTATTTTTTACCATACGAGGAACTTTTTTGACTTTTCCGGCAAAAGTATGAGGATAATGTTTTTTTTAACTTATACAGCATGAATATATTTTTAAGATTTTATAATTACTTTTTTTCATGAAGTGTTATATACAAGATTTCATGACTATTTTCAACAAAATCCCCTTCTTTTAAAATTTCATGTAATTTTGTGAAAAGAAAATTATTTTGAAGAAAAAAGGATATTTTCATCAAAAAATCATTTCAAGTGTTTTATCAAAACCATTTTCCATCTAAGATAACATTATTTAATATGTGTATGTTTCAAGTATAATGTCTCTATTATTTTCATGGTTTCACTTTTCTTATTATGAAATGATATCCATTTGTTTTATATGGATTATGTTATGATGGAATGATGTTTATGAAACCCATTTTATTCATTGGGTTATGATGAATGATTTATGTTTTTGTTGTGGAACACGTAATAATGATTTCATTATGAGATGGGTGGGACCTATATCTCCCTCCAATGAATTGGGTAAAAATTTATATCTCATGAGATAGACATGGATAGAATGGTAAGTTAATCCGGTTCAGTGATACAGGACTGGAACGAGGAGTGAACGCGATTCAGAAAGGGACTTTGTCCACTAAGAAGGTCTGAAAGCAATTCCTTGGATACTATGGAAATCATATCATGTGTTTAATGGTTTTACACAATTAAATTATTTATTTCCATCCTATTTTATCATGATTGATGCTCCTTTATGACCTATTCCTTACGTACTACCAAGATTTTTTTCACAACTCAAGATTTTGATGTGTAAACTTGATGTTCATGTTTTGAAGTTCAAATGTATATGTTTTGTTTCATTTTATCCATGATTACCCTTAATAATAATTTGATCTCACCCTTTATATGTTTTCTTTTCCCCAAGATATAATGAAAGGTTTTAGGTAAGAAAAAAAGGGAAGATCTTTATGAGAGATATTGAAGATCTTTCACCAAGATTAGAAGATTATATTCCAAGTTTCCAAAGACACTAAACTATTACAGCCCTTTGGAGTCTATTTTTGTTATGTATTATGTATTCCAAAAAAGTAATGTAATTTCCATGTACTTAAAGTATGGGTCTCTACAGTTGGTATCAGAGGAAAGGTTTAGTTAACCTTTGGAAACTAGGATGCGAAAACTTTAGTGAGATCCCTAGAGATATTTCTAAGGTATGTCTAGGGATGTCCCTAAGGTTTAGTATAAGTATAGGTTATAGTCCTAAAATTATGAAAAAAATATTATAATTAAACCTAAGATGTTAGATATTGAAGGTACTCCCCCTTGATTATGATTTTTTCATCTCACAATATTCTTTTTGGGTTTTAGAAAATGGCTTGAAACAGGAAGATTCATGATAATGGAGGATATGATGGACAATGGAATGATATTATTCATGAGAAACAAAATTAAATTGGATTTGGATGTCCAAACATCATTATTATGCCTAATAAGAAATCTCATAATATGATCAATAATACCAACTTTGGTAAGTTTCCTGACTCGGCTAATAAGAGAAAGATGGAGTTTCAAGATGACCATAGAGGAAATAAAGTTCAATTTCCCTCATGTAAATCATGTGGGAAGAGGCATCAAGGAGAATGTTTCAAAGGAACTGGAAGATGCTTTGGGTGTGGAAAAGAAGGACACAAAGCCAGTAATTTCAAAGGTAAGGGTTCAGTTAACACTATGGACAAGGATAATGGTATTTCTAAGACATCAAAAATAGTTAAATGTTTTAAATGTGGAATGTACGGGCAGTATGCAAACCAATTCCCTAAGGGAAAGTATCATGAAGAGAATAAGCATGGTCATATGGGTAGTATTTATGTTGATGATGATGAGGAGAATACAAATGATATATGATATGAAAGAAGTGTTGAGGAATAAAATGATGAAGCTCGGTCGATGGTTTAAGAATGTAGTGGAATGATTTTATGTTTATCAAGTGTAATGTTGTATAGGTAATTTAATGGTACTATGGAATAAAGAAACATCCAAGGATTGTTACGCTATTGTTTTTCCTTGAGTATTTGAAAGTATACGTTGAATGGTACCGGTAACCATGAAAGGTTATTCAGATATTTTTGGAAAGCAAATGATATGTGCATAATGAAGGTATAAGGAGAAAATGAAATGTTTAATAGTATTCATGAGCTCATGACTGATATAAGGACAAAGTTATATCATGGTTTGAGTATATAGAAATTTTGGGATTTGGGTATGTGTAATGAGTTAACTTTTGACAGTATTCATGTTTTCACTAAGGTTATATGGTAATTCATGTGTCAAAATAATACACGATTAAGGTATTCACATGTTTGGAATGTGACCAACAAGATATGTCTTATGATATATGGGGGATAAATGATCGTATTCATGTACTTGTTATGTAACCTTTAAAGTAATCGTTTTCTTTATACTATGAGCTTGGACCGAAGTATTTTGGATAAGCGTAAATATTGGAATGAATTAATTTAGACATAAGATGGTATTGTTTAAGGATAGAACTTTTTTTGATATTATTGAAGGAATGTTATAATAATGTAGTTTTATAAAAATGGACAACCTACAGGACAGGAGACAACCCGTCACGTCAGACAAAGTTACGGGAATCGAACCCACAACCGAAGTGCGACATGCCTTTATCGCATACCACTGGCCTATAGGAAGTCCCTGGTTAGTATAAACTAGTTTTATTTTATTAAGCGGTATGATAGATGAAGTATAAGTCAATTTTTGGAACCATATATGATTAATCTCACCATAGATGGACTTATGTATATAAATTTTGCTAACCTTATGTTTGAGACAGATGAAATGACCTATCATTCTATCACATGATCTATTAACACATTGAAAAAGACAAATTCAACTTCATTTCTTTAAGAGGTGAAGTGGAAATTGTTCAAGGCATGAGTAACGATAAGATTGAACCAAAATCAAGTAAGTATTTCTTCTAATTCAAAAATTCTTCAACATTTGGGAAATGATCTTGAAAACCAAAAATGTTGTCCTATTTCCCTTATATCTGATGAATCATATGGTACCTTAGATCATCGAAAATTTATAGATTCTTGATTGTTGGATTTTTCATAACCATGTTCTCTACCACTCTCTATCAGAACTTGATGGTTAGATTTCTCTTCCATATCCATATTTTCACATATGTTCTCTTATGTGGAAACCCAGTGATTAGTTAATTTGGGTAACCATTACATTTCATAATTTAGTTTTCAAAGTTAAGTTTTAGTATTCCTTTTTACGATGTGGGTTTTTATGAAAGAAACATTCAAGTAGTAAACCATTTATAACCCCGATGAATTTCGAGGACGAAATTGATTTTAAGGGGGGTTGAATGTAACAACCCGAGATTTTATGAGAAGTATTATTTTTAATTTATTTGATGTCTTGTGTTGTATGATACACCAATATTATATTGCACTATACGCAACACCGTATTAGTTTGTAGTATACTCAACACTATTCTTGGATCGTATTACACAAATATCAAGTTTGTTTGATAGAAGTTATTCTACGCAACATTGAGTGTATATATATATATATATATTCAATGTATAAATGAAATATAGTTGTATTCTATTATACACAACAACAAAGGAATCTTTCACTACACGCAACCCTGACTTGGATTGCATTACACGCAATCGCGATCTTCAACGATAGTGTGTGTTGTACGCAATACCGAGTTTCACTAAACAATAATATGTTATTAAAATATTATATAAACTAGCCATTATGAATAGTAATACACAATTTTTTAAATTTTTTAAATTTTATCTTTCAAAATGGACTTCATTTTTGGATTCGGAATATCAAAAGTAGCCTAGGGTGAATTTTTGGTATTTTTCTAATTTTTTTTAATTTTTGATGAATAGTGATAACACTGGGTTACTATTTAAAAACCAACTTTCTATTTAAATAATTATTTATTTTATTTAAATTTATTTTAGGTAAAAATAGATACATAATACTTATATAAGATAAATGTAATTTATTGGAGTCATTTTATAATAATTTGAGATATATAAAAATTTTATTGAACTTTTCACCGTCTTTTACCTACCTCCTAGGAGAATTTAAAAATTTACATAAAACATAATTTTAGCGCTCCTGTGAGTGGAATTTCGAAAATCTGAGAGACACGGTTAATATCAAGGAGGAAAATGTGGTTCAATAAGATAAAAATAATTTTTGGTGAATAGTAGATTTTTTCTTTTATTTACCACGGTTAAAAGTAAATAGGGTAATTAAGGGTAAAAATGATATTATTATTACCCTAACACATGTCCTAATTCTATTGGATAAGTGTAATTATACCAATAAAAACCTTAGGAATAAAATATTACCCTTTAGGTCCACTTGGATTAGATTAGGACACTTATTATTATTTTATTTAAAGAAGAGTTAAAAGAGTTAAAATCAATGTTTAATAACTAAAACATTTTTAATATAGGGTTATACATAAGATAAATTCGACTATAAATATTCATTAGAAATCTAAAAATATTTCCTACATAATTGTATTTTATTTATAATTTTTAGACATTAAATGATTTAATTTATTTACGACACAATGATGATGCAGTAATTACCTTATTAATGAAATATTAACATAATTGATGTTATAAATACCCAAATAAATGTAATTTGAGACTTTTTATGAATTAAAATAATTTTATAGGTTAATATGACATGTTATTATTCATTTAATTAATTTTTTTCGAACTAATAATGTTGTTATGATTTTTACAAAAATCAATTACCAAATAGTGTTGAAATTGACATAAAATAGTTTTAAAAAAAAATATTATATTATTAATTGTTACTTTATTCCTAAAAATATAAGGTTCAGAAAAATAAATTATATAAGGTTATATATATTAATAATGAACCACTTGGGGTTAGTTTTACTTGTTATAGTATGTTTATTAACTATATAGTGTAAGAAAACAAGAAGACATGGTAAAAGTTAAATTATTTAACATAGAGTTAAATCTAAATGATAAGGTTAAAATAGTAACCTAAACTTGTGTAAAACCTATTAGTTGAGAGGATTTAGACCCATACCCACTTTATCTTCGAAATAAATCAATTTGGAGCTATTATAAACTGAATATGAATTTATTATAAAATAATATGTTAAGTTTTTCCTAAGGTGCCCCTCTCCTCCCTTATAAAAGGGAACCTCCTCCGCCTTCTCTTTACAAAATTTTGAGCTTTCAAGCTCAGAAAAACCCTGACTATTTCCCTTCTAAAATTCCCTAGAAAAATTATAGAGGTTCTGGTCTCCTCAAAAGACCAACTCTTTTGCCTTACAAGGAAGCTTAAAAGAGGTGCGTCAAAGAAGAGGTAATCTCTTCTACCGATTCATTCATGTTTCTTTCTTCTTCACCTTCTTCTTAATTAGTTGTTTCATTATAAAGTAATTACATAATTATAAATAATATACTAATATGTTATTATAAATATGAAAAAACCATGTTTCACCTTCTATCCATCCTACGGAATACGAAATCACCGCGCGTGCGTACGTACGGAATACCGTCTCCACGCCGTGGTGTAATATGTTTTTCCACCACCACCTTACTTGGATGGGTATAATGGTGTAAAGAATAACTATATATAGTTATTATAACACCATAATGATTCTGAGATATTATATAATCCACTCCAATTCAATTCATTAATTATGGGAACGATATCATCACTCGTGCGTACGTACGGACTACCATCTCCACGACGCGATGAGATTCATTTTCCATGTTAACCATTCAATAATGATTATAAAGTATATATAATGAATAATAATGAAATATATGACATGATAAATCTACTGGATTTATGTATATATATATGTCATCTACTTACTTCCATTCAAGTCAATAAGGAAAGAAAAACAACGTTCATGCGTACGTACGACCTACCGTCTCCATGAACGATGTATTTCATTTCATTTATCTATCTATTATATATATATATATATACTGAATATATATGATATATAAATCATTATTGACATTCTTGAAGTAATTAAATCATGATATAAGTAATAATAATATCAATAACAACAAGTCCAAACACGTACGATAAATAAAACGATTTTACCCAAAACGCTGCTTTAATATGGAATTTACAAAAGAACGGGTAATATAAAGTCATAAGTGAACCATATATGATATAATAACAATGAATATGATTCTGTAATAATTAAATGACATTATTTAAATCATTATACAGGAGGTTTGGATACGTACGAAGCATATCAGACCTAAGGTAAGGGTTAAC
Organism: Viscum album; assembly: GCA_963277665.1. Lineage (NCBI taxonomy): Eukaryota > Viridiplantae > Streptophyta > Magnoliopsida > Santalales > Viscaceae > Viscum > Viscum album. The sequence goes on from OY728159.1 coordinate 184,048,086, forward strand.
TTTTCCATTCTCATTTTTATTTGAGATTGTTTATTCGTAAGTATTTAATGGGGTTATTGTTATCATCCATGTACATGTTTTCTAAAATTTTTTCCATGTATGTTTAATGTCCTTTTTACCCATTTTTGACTTTTACCATATGTTATGGAATAAATATTTCTTTTTTTACCATACGAGGAACTTTTCTGACTTTTCTGGAAAAAGTACGTGGATAATGTTGTTTTAACTAATATGGCATGAACGGATTTTATCAATTTTATAATGCCTTATTTTCATGAAGATTACTCTACAATATTTCATGACTATTTTCAACAAAATCATTTTCTTTTAAAATTTCATGGCATTTTGTGAAAATAAAATGATTTTGAAGAAGAAAGGATATTTTCATCAAGAATTCATTTCATGTGTTTTATCAAATCCATTTTCCATCTAAGATGACATTATTTCATATGTGTATGTTTCAAGTATAATGTCTCTATGATTTACATGGTTTCACTTTTCTTATGATGAAATGATATCCATTTGTTTTATATGGATTATGTTATAATGGAATGATGTTTATGAAACCCATTTTATTCTTTGGGTTATGATGAATGATTTATTTTTATGTTGTGGCACACGTAAGAATGATTTCATTATGAGATGGGTGGGACCTATATCTCCCTCCAATGCATTGGGTAAAGATTTATATCTCATGAGATAAACATGGCTGGAATGGTAAGTTAATCCGGTTCAGTGATACAGGACTGGAACGAGGAGTGAACTCGATTCAGAAAAGGGACTTTTTCCACTAAGATGGTCTTGGAAGCAATGCCTTGGCTACTATAGAAATCATATCATGTGATTAATGGTTTGCCACAATTAAATGTTTTATTACCATGCTGTTTTATCATGATTGATGTTCCTTTATGACCTATGACTTACGTACTACCAAGATTTATTTCACAACTCAAGATTTTGATGTGTAAACTTTATGTTCATGTTTTGAAGTTCAAATGTATATGGTTTGTTTTATTTTCCCCATGCTTACCCTTACTAAGAATTTGATCTCACCCTTTATATGTTTTATTTTCCCTAGGATATAAATAAAGGTTTTAGGTAAGAAAAAAAGGGAAGATCTTTATGGGATATATTGGAGATCTTTCACCAAGATTATAAGATTATATTCTGAGTTTCCAAAGACCCTAAACTATTACGGTACTTTGGAGTTTTCTTTTGTTATGTATTAGGTATTCCACAAAAGTAATGTAATTTCCATGTACTTCAAGTATGGGTCTCTACATTAACCTTTAGTTAAACAATTTAACTATTATCATGACAACTTGTATTTTTACACTATAGGGTTAATATAGTTACTATAAAATGAAAACAGAATCACAATTGGATTATTTATGAAATATTTGACACTATAAAAGTCATTTGGTCAAAACATATACTTTTTATGAATTTTATAACATTTAATACAGTATTATTTATTTTAAAATCACATTTATGTCAATTTTTGACACTATTTATTACCTAACTTTTTGTAAAATCCAAAAAACATGATTACATAAAAAAATATACATTAACTAATATATAATATGTCATAATCATCCAAAAAAATTTATGGATGTCTTAAAATATCTAAAATGAGTTTTTTAATATTATTAATGTCATTTATTTGATATCTCAATTAATTAAATAATTAGTGTATAATTATTGTATAAGGATTTAATTAAGTTATTTATTATTTAAAAATTAGAAATAAATTATCATGATGAATATAATTTTCTTATATTTTAAATGAATAATTATAGTTGAATTTATATTATTTATAACCCTATATAAAAAATATTTAGTTATTAAATTTTGAATATTACTCTTCTAACTCTTCTTTAAAAAAAATATAATAAATGTATTAATCTAACACAAGTGGCTTAACGAGGATCATATTTTTTACCTAAGGTTTATTTGGGTCGAAACACACTTATCCAATAAAGTTAGGACAATTTTTAGTGTAATTTTATATTATTATAATATTATTTTTACCTTTAATTACCCTATTTTTTTAACCGTGGTAAATAAAATTCAAAAGTTACTATTCACCAAAAATTATTTTGATCCTATTGATCCAAATTTTTCATACTAATCACAACCATGTATATCCTTTTTTCAAAATTCAATCACAGAAGTAGTAAAATTATGTTTAATGTTAATCCACAAATGTGGCAACAAGGCGGGTAAAAAGTCATTAAAAAAGTTCCATGATTTTTTATATCTAATTATATTATAAAAATGACTAAAATGACCTACATTGGGTTAATATATGTATTATTTATCTATTTTTAATTTAAAATCAATTTAAATTAAAATAATTATTTAAATGAAAGAGTCATTTTTTAACAATAATGTAGTTTTTTTCACTATTCATAAAAAATTGAAAGTTTTTAGAAAAATAGAAAAAATTCACCCTAATATAATTTTGATATTTTGAATTAAAAAATTAAGTCTATTTTACCAAAATAAATTTCCATGAGTGTCTAAAATTATCTTTATTAAAAGAACACTAAAAGCAGTTCATTTGAGAAAACAATATTTTTAAACATAGAAGGATTTTACCAAGAATCATATATTTTATTATCAATATGTTTTATTTATATAAAAAAATTATAAAAAATATTGGAAAGTAGTTATTTCTTTTCATATAACTAAGTTTAATGGATAGGTTATAATTATCTTATTTAAATAATTAAAACAATAAAAAGATATGGTTTATAAAAACTCATTATTGAGTGTATCGTACACCAACTCAGTGTTGCGTGCATCGTATGCCAACTCAGTGTTGTCTGTAACATACGACAAGTTGTCTTAGTGTGAAAAGAATATTTGACTTATTGAAAATCTATTTTCAGTGTTTTTTGAAGTAAAAAATATCAAAAGATTAAATTAATTTGAAAAAAAATTCACCAAAATCTTAGGGTGTTACATTGACCCTTTTCATAACTAGCCAATTACAATTTTAAAGCCAAAAATGCCACCATTTGATGGAACAAATACTCTTGTAATGGACTAAATCTGCTTTATTACATCCTACATTGGGCCATATCATATACCTGGGTCTGCACACTTTCCTATGTCATCAATCATAAATTGCCCAGAAATCCTCCTCAAGTGAGGGTGTTAGGATTTGAATCCGGGTCAAAACAAAACAATATAAAAATAATAAAAAAAATGTATTTTTAAAAATTTACTTTAATTATGGTATAAAGGTCTATCACACACACACACACACACACAGATATATTAAAATCCATTTTCTAGAAGGGCTGAGAGCGTCAAAATTTTATGAGCTTGAAGATTCAAGTACATCATCGCCATGATGTAACATCAAAATAAACACTTTATTTTCCTACTATCATGTTATCTGATTCATGAATGACACAATGAGTTCCATATATCATGTTCCATGGTTTACAAATAACTTCCCTTGATTATTCATCAATGTAAAACCTTAATGTACATGAATTATTTTCTTCATGAATCATTATCCTTTAATTAAAGGGAATTGAATTATCTCTACTCTCATTTTTATGGTGTTTACCAATTTTTATATATTATATATATCCCATATAAAATAACCCATACACCATGGGATATTCAGATTTTAATGATGTGATTTTATTCTTATTCTTTGATCAATCTCCCTACTACACTGCAACATTTTGGTTAAAGATCATGACATGGTTTCTGCTGCTCTTCACATTATTCCTCTACAACTCTCAACCATCACTAATATCAAGCTCCAAAAAAAACCCACTCATCTTCTCCAATGATTTTAACCAAGTATAATATATTTAAAATAGTGTAAATTTGAAAAATAGATAAATATATATCTATAGTTAAATATATAAATCATACTATTATTAATAATATAAAATAATATATTAAAACCAAACAACTAAAATTGTACTATACTATTCCATTTATCTTTGTTAAATTATATTTATTAAAAATAATAATCATAATCAATATAATAAAATACATATTAATCTATCCACACAAATTAAAATATTGTGTTAACATAATAAGGCGACCTCTCTGCTGCATGAAGACTTTGGGGAAGGGTTCGAGTCCCTCGAGGCTCTAATTTTCTAGGAAATGATGATGCTTCTTTGGAATGAGGGTCCATCAAGAGTTAACCAATATCCTTTTTCTACAAGGGGATAAACATATTAGTTTCACCCCTATGGTGGTGAGGGGATGTCTCTAGTTTGAGCCTCCTCGAGTACGTGTGTGGATTTCTTTTGTATTTCCTCTATCCCTGACTAGTTGTAATGATTATTATATATTAATACTATATTTAGAGTTATTTAATAACAATATACTATTTATAGTAAAAATGTTTATACATAAATATAATTATTATAATAACATATGTTAAAATTACATTAAATTAGAGTAAAAATTATCAAATCTCATGCATGTTTTTTACATATATATATTTCTTGATATAATTCATAAATCTACAAAGCTATCTCTATGTTATTAGACAACACATTTAAGATATTTGATTTTGTAGGAATAAATATGTTATATAATAACATATAATTTGGAGTAGAATAGATAACTCATATATTATGTTTTAATGTTCTACTTGTGTTGGTGGTAGTGAAGCAAGACCCCAATAATGTGAGGGTTTTAAAAGGGGTTGAATTAAAAATACCCCAGATTTTTCATTTTTTTACACTATAACTATTTTTTCCTTGATAAATAATAAACATTGATATAAAACAAAATAATATTCAATAATGATCAAATCTATATAAAGGAATGCATATAGTAATCATTCTGGAGCATATGGAGTATAACAACAAAGAACACTAGAGACACAATCATTTACATGGTTCAAACCAATGTGAAGCTTATCCAAGGCGTGTTATTAGATCACTAATCTCATATAGAGTCACTAAAACACACTAATTTAAATCTAATGTTTAGGGAAATTCTCTTCCATCCAAAGATGTTGACCTATATGAGTATTTAAGGATACCTACCAAAGAATACTCTCCTTAAGTGTTTATGGTAACTATTATTATGGGAACTTATATGTATAAGGAAATGGTTCACTACCTACATTATTTATACAAATTGGTAAAAATGGTATAAAAGTAACCCTCTTAGATGGGTGTATTGTCGACACTCTTCTTCTATACTGTTATAGTGTATGGACACCTTCACTCTTAGGTAATAAATCACCATACATCCATTATCTGCTTCTCAATTTCTAATATTGAGTGTCTATAGATCTTTATAGTTTCGTTATTATCTTACCTATATTGCGAGTATTCATATATATAATATATTACTCTCTCATTTTCTCACACACACTCACAAAAAAATTCACACACACATTCAAATAAGAAGAAATTAAACAAAGAAATAAAGGTACACATTGATTTACAAGGTTTGGACATGATTCCTACATCCTTGAGAGAACATTGCTGTATTTTAAATTTAATATAAGTTATAATAATCACAATACATTAATATCAATAATTACAAGTAATCCCAAATCACATCATCACATGTGTACAAGTGGTACCACCCACTTATAAAGTGTCTCAACCGATCATATAGTTTCACTAACTTTAAATATTTGTAGATGCCCCACCATTGAACCTTAGTGATGGCCAACCACATGTAGTAATTGGAACATAACTACTGACATGCGTTGAATAGTAAAAGTTGTCTTTACCTTCCAAGAAATAACTCTTACAAAACATTTCCTTCACCAAAATATTCCAGGAATGATCTTCTCATATTTTTATCAATAAATCCCAATACAGACCCATAAAATCCACTCAATTCACCTTCTATACAACTAAACACTTGCACACCTATATTATAAGATATAATATTTTGATCAACATGACTCTAATGAATATTTCTCCACATAACCTAAACCCCAAATCCGATTCATCTTATGGAGTTTCTTTTTTTGGTCAAATATAAAAAAATTAACAGGATTCACATACTTAATAATATCCCACTAGAATACTAGTTCAAGGAAATAAAGGTAACCCTACAAAACATAGAAAAAAATAATTATTCCACTTACAGAGCACACAATGACTATATTTCATTATATTTAACCACCCCCCATAGAGGCACAGTTTTGTCTCAATAATTATTGGGATAAAATATTGGTGAACCTGTTAGATGAATTTTTCCATATGACTATTTTTATAGCTTGATCTCACCATCCTCCAATAAAATTTGGATGAAGTGATATTTCAGGTTGATGTGTTTTGTCTAATGATGAAACACCAGATTATTTTCCAAATGTTTTGCACTCTGACTATCACAATAGAGAAATCCACCCTCCTAGATCCTTTTGAGTTACCCCATTAAACACGCCAACCATATCAGTCCCTTATACTCTTTTATTTATGCCATATATTTTTCTTTCGTTGTGGAAAAATAAACTAGAGACTGCATCCTTGACATTTATCTAACTGTTATTCCTCTAAATGTGAACAAATAGCCCATTGTACTATTCTGAATATTTGAATCTCCCCCATAGTATACATTAATATATCCTTTTAGTATATCATATGTATCAAATCATAAGATTGTATAATTTGATACTTTGAGATACCAGATGATCCATTTCATGTCGTCTCAGTGCTACTTCCCAAATTTGACATAAAATGACTCACAACTCCCACTATAAATGTAATGTTTAGCTGAGTACATACCATGATGCACATCTGGATTCCTACCAGTGACAAAAATAGAACATTTTCCATGTATGTGACCTCATATTTATTTTTCAATGATTTATCCTTAGATAATTTGAAGCGTTTAGATTATGAATTTAAGAGTGGATTACATACAGACATCACAAATATTTCAATTATCTTTCAGATTTAATCCCTCTAAGACAACACCCAAATTTTAGATTTCCTATCTCTCTCAATATTCATCCCCATGGTTTTCTAGTCCTCTTTATGATCCTTTATCTTAAATATTTGAGAAAAATCATCCTTCAACTTCTAAATTTTCCTAATTTTCAATCCTTCCCGAAGCATGTCATCCACATATAGGAGTATGATGATGAAACTTCCATACTGATACACCTTGCGCTAGAAACAATGGTTTACATTACTCTTCATGAAACATTCTACACCATGAGTGTGTAATTTTTTTTATCCCATTGTCTTAGTTCTTGTTTCAATTCATAAAGACTTAGCTTCAACTCACACACAGTCCTTATTCTATTAATATATGAAACCCAATGGTTGTTTCATGTAAAATTCATCCTCTAAATCATCATAAAGTAATGTCATTTTATATCCATCTATTCTAAGAGAAATAATTTATTACCAATCATGCTCAATATTGTTTGGATGATACTTTTCTTAAATACTAATGAGAATATATCATAGAAATTCAATTCTTTCATTATGTTGAAATCCTTTGAAAATCAACACATCCTTGAACATCTTCATACCATCATCATATTATTTTAAAAAAAGACCCATTTATTCTCAAGTGATTTCTTTCCCTATATAAGTTCCATTAGCTTATAAGTTTCATTCATATATAGTGAATCTAACTCTTATTTCATATCTGACACTAAATTTTTAAAATCATTGTAATCGGTAACTTATTCTCGGATTTAAATTTATTCTCCATTCATTAAAAGAAAGTAGTACAAGTCAACTCCAAATCATTGAACTTTTTGCTTGACTCTAATAGATCTTCAAAATTCAACTTATGAATCTACTCTTTTTGGCATTGTAACTTTTATAACATCATCTTTTGGTACTATGATTCAAGCCTCCATAGTCCTTGATCTATATAGTATATCTTTCATTAACCTAACTTATGGACTCTCAGTGCTTCCATATAAACTATCCAGAACTTTTTTTCTTCTATTACTCCCACTTGGATTAACTTAGACCTGGTAAGGTGATTCTTTTCTCTCAAATTACTTTTCTACCAAATTTTGGTCTTTCTATAATACCTTTAAATTGAATATAACTTGTCTATTTTTATCATCCCAAAGTGAGAATCCAATGTTTTGATCACAATATCCCACAAATAATCATATCTTTGACTTAATAAAGAGTTTTTTTCCTATCTGTGGCATCAAAATGGACATAGGTGAAACTTTCAAAAAAAATTAGAGGGTTATGTTCCAATGACTTTACAGACTATAATTGCTCTGGAATATCTTTACCCATTGGTGCTAATATATTTCAATTAAAAATATATGTTTTAGTGTTAACCACTTCAACCAAAATTTCCTTGGATTGACCAGAATGTAATCTCATGCTCCATGCATTTTTAGTTAATGTGTAGTTAATTATTTAAACCATACTATTCTACTCTGGTGTCCTAAGTAGAATATTTTTTATCATTATTTACTTCTTCCAAAAGTTGTTCCCAGAGTCCCTTTCACTATACTCATCATTATTTTTAGACCTTAAAAATGTTGGATTTGGTTCCCTATAACCAAAAACTTTATACTTTAGATTACCTATTTATGAAAATATTTGAATATTAATAATTGTTTTATCATTGATTGATTGTTCTTCTATGCAACATTAATGTGATAATGTCCTCAGAGTATTTCTCACATTTAAAGGTCATAACAGTTCCCCACTATGATGAGAACCTTGATGTACCATGATTATATTCTATAACATATAAGTTATATTGTAAAATTATGTCATCTAATGGGACATAGAGGATGAATACTATCAGATTATTGATTCTTGAAATCGAAAGAAGTTATATCTCATAAAGTTCACACAAGTTAATCTCTATGATCGAAGATTATTAGGATAGACTTTATAGTATGAATTCCTCATGTTTCTGTGTCATTGGATATTCCTATCCGTGGAAGTTTCATACTTTGATGTATTGATGAAAACTGTGATGCCATATATTCATGATGAAGTAGGATATGTTGGGTGTGTCATGAGAGGTGTGAACTTAATGAATAAGTCAAGGAAACATTTTACCCTTCTAAGATTGGATGGTGATATCTTAGGCTCTTTGATTAAAATGGAACTCTAAAACAAAATTCCATAGCCATGATGATCGATGAGCTCATTTTTGGGAGTTAATGAAAGTAATATCGAGAATATAGGTTGATTAAATGAGTATGAATATTTCTTAAGGAGATATTGAGACAAATAGATTATATTACACAGAGAGAATTTATATATGGTTTTTTCCATTTCAAAATTAAATTATTCCTCTATGTGTACCTTGACATGTTTCTAGATGCTAATCCTAAAATTTAGGAAATCCTTCCTAATGCCATAGAGGATTAGTTGAAATAAATATTATTCTTAAGACTAAGAAATAATATTTATTTAGGATTTATTTATTGCTATTATTCAGCCACTAATTATATTTATGTCATAATATAAATATGATTTGAATATTTAAATAAATATTAATTTACAAGACCCTTTAATAGAATTCTTATTTATCTCTTATTTTATTTTCAAGGTAATAAATAATATTTATTTATTTATCTATGCAAATATAAAATAAATAAGGAATTATTTATTATATTAAAAATGATATTTATTTTCGTAAGTTAGCATGTCCTATTATATAATAATAATATTATTATTACAGGAATGGGGAATATATTAAATTTAATATTTGATTTAGCTCCTTTGTGTAATTATTAATATTAAACCCTAAAAACCCTCCTCAAGAGTCACTGAACATGTGCTCTGATTCAGTACACTACAAGGCCTCATGTGAACCACCTCGTATGACAGAGGCTGCCAAATAGCTGCGAGGGCCTATGAGGTTACCACTGGAAGACTACGCCTTTGTAATGAGAGTGTGTAACATATAAGTAAGTAAATGAGACATCACCTAGAAAAACGTGAATAAATAAAGTCATAATAAGGAAACAAATAAATAAATGACCCATGCTATAATAAAATTCCCTAAATGACGATCAATGAGTCATAAATGTCATATTCATATATACAAGTCAAAAAAATAACCAAAAATAATAAAAAAGAGGTAACAACTTCCAAACAACCCAAAAGGTCATAGCTCTATCCCAGTACCTATCTGTAAGATCTATCCCATCCCAACTCAATAATATTCTATAGGGATCTTGTACTTATCCAATCCTGGATCCATGAAGTCTATTTGTATACCAATTGGTGGCCTGGACATGGTGTGAGTACGACTTAATAAGCCACTTCCAATGGTGTCTAAAATCATATCCAGTTTGTTCCAACATAGTGCATGCTTATATGTAATAAGATAGACAAATAATGAAATTAAATAAATAAAATAAAACATTCTTGATCCATGGGATCTATGGAGACACCTGGGTTGAACATACCTGCTTTTGTTAGTGTTGGATGACTCTGTGCCTATCTTGATAACCGCAGAAACCATAGTCACCACAAAGAATATATATAATCATCATGTCATTCCAAATATCATATATCATATATAATTCAATTTCTCATACCATCATTCCCAATCAACAAGTATCATGTGGAATCCAAGGAACTCATCCCGTCATTCCAAACTCATGTAATGAACAGAATCTACGGAGCTCATCCCAACATTCCCACTTATGTTACAACGGGAATCCAAGGAGATCATACCAATTTTCCCATTAATTTATTATTTCATATCACATATAATTTAGGAGATCAACCCATCATTCCCATTTATTTAGTATCATGTGTAACTCAGAATCCACAGAGCTCATCCAAACATTCCATTTTATTTATCTAATCCAATACATTACCATGTATTCCATTTAGGTGTATTGTAGCTCAAGGAAAAAGTCAATAAAATTTCCATTACTTTCAATTTCAAGAATCTTATTTTATTTTTAACTACCTAGGGGTTTTAAACACCCCACTCAACCAATTTTATTATCAAGTACATGTCAATTACCCATTTCAAACATTTAGGAACCTTTCATGTTTTACTAAAAACAAGGAGAGGTCATAATGAACATCATAGTCATCCTCCAATTACACCCATGGTCCGTTCTCTAGTCTAAGACACATCTTGGATGTCTCGTTAATATAAAATAATCAATACATAACCCGTGATAACCCTAAAGGGGGGGGGGAAAGGTCTCGATTATAATTACAAGGGTCAACATAGTTTTAAAGGGAATCAAGACTCATTTTAGGGAATAAACTAATTAAATTTAGGTTCAAGGCCAAATTCACGACATATCGACATGGAAACATATATAATATACACTATTAAAAGGGATAAACCTCAAGGGATATCTCAAATACCACTTACCTTAGGTTAGTGGTGCCACACTAGTATAATAATAGCCTTCGATTCAAGCATAAATGGAAGGAAAAGAGAAACCAAATGAAATCCTTGAAAATAGCACATACAATCTTTAAAAAGTGGGAACAAAAAAGACAATAGATTTAAAGATGAAATGAATAATACTAACTCTTATACTTACCTTGGGGATTCAATAAACTTAGAAAGAAGAAGAATCTGACATGAAATGAAGGATATCCATCAATCTTGAAGGAGAAGGAGAGGGGAGCATATTGATGAGTTCTTGTGCATAAAACAGGGGGAAAATTCAGGTTAGACTTAAGTCGAGAAAATTAAAAAATTGAAATTTTCCCATTTTTGTAAGCAGACACACTTTTTGGCCAAACCGTGCACTAACCATGTTAACTACATTGTCCAAAAACTCCACACCCCACATGGTTAAGCACACGATTAGACAAACCATTCTCAAACCCTTAATAATGTATTTTCAATAAATTACTGGGATTTTCATGGTTTTTAGGCCCCATCTCATGGTTTAAAAAACTATGGTCTTGTTCTTTCCAACCCACACGGTTGTGGTGCATGGTTAGCCTAAACTGTACACTAACCATGCACCTTATCCCGCCTCCCAAAAAATATAGGATTTCAAGTCCCAAATACCCAAGACACTACTGATACCTCTCCCACTCCCTTGAACAACCCACTAAGGTAAAATTAAGTTTATTTTTTAAAAATTAAAAAGAATACATACCTTAACTAAGGAGTGGGGCCTTAAAATCTTACCACCATAAGGTAGCTTGTTCTCAATCTACCCCATCACACGCCATTGATCTCCTTGATGAATAGTTGTGTCTATTGAGCTCACATATCTTATGTAACATCCTATTACCCATTTTCATGTATTTCTATTACTTATTTTCAGTTCCCTTTTTTATTTTGGTGTGTTTTGGGACTCCTGAGGATAAAGATAATTTGTTGGGGAAAATGAACTAAATTTTGGGGATGTATATTTATTTGAATTAATGGAGTATGAGTATAAATGTATCAAAGGCTTTGTGGGATTCTCCCCAAGTTTGGAGAACACCTAACTTGGTTTGGGGATTTTGAGATGAATTTGGAGTTTTTGTAGTCTACTAGGTGATTACACACCATATAATGATTACACATCATGAAATACTTTTACATGCCATGTAAAATATTCACATAATGTAATGGTTTCTAAGCATATGTCATGATTTGAGTACAGAGCATGAAAAACATACACGCCTTAAAAAATGTTTACACTTAATGAAAAGTATTCATGTCATGTAATGGGTGCTGGGTAAATGTCATGAATTTGTATAGGGAATGAGAAGTTACACATCATGAATATAATAAATGTCATGAAATGGAAAAATCAGGATTTTTAACATGGTGTGATGGGTTTTTGGAATTTTTAGGTTTCATGGATTACACGATGTGAAAATGGATTACATGCTATGTAATCCTCACAGTTTCTATTTTTAGGGAGTTTTACAATTGATGAGTTTTCATTATTCAGCCATATCATATTGTATCTTGACCTAGGAGCTCTCTTAGGCAATTTTGGAGACCTCCACTCCTTCCAGATCACTTATTCCAGTGATTGGTATCCGTTGTGGTTGTGGTACATTTCCCAAAGTGATTAATCCTTATAATTTGTTTGCGTTGATCGTAGTGGAATCGCTGTGTTGTGTTATTGGACCTGTTGAACTATAATGATAATCTTCTTGATCCTTTTTATATCCTTTGTGCGATATTCCTCCAGAGGCTAACTATTTTGTTGGTTGTGGTGCGGTGTGTAAGTTTCTTTGAGTTATGTTCTAATCTATCCTCTTTTCCAATCATTTTTCTTGTCAAATCAATTTTGAGATGTGAGGATTGTTTTTAGGGCCTCCATCATTATCTTTTCATTCTTCAATGTTGGTGGTTCCTATTGCAAGCACGTTTGAACCATGTTTGAGGTAGGTGGTTCTGTCTCTAGCCTATGTTGAGTGAACTGTATTGCTCTGGTTTTTGATAAATTGTTTTATAAATTAATTATCATGATTAATTTATTGATTTTTGTGTTTGTGAAAATGGTTTTTTTGAAAATAAAGTTTCCCCTTGTTTTGGTAAAAGAAAAGGGTATTTTGAATTCATTGTGAATGGATTTGTGAAATTATTTCAAAGCATGGTTTTGATGGAATGGTTTGTAAAATAGAGAACATGGGAATCCTTAGATAAATATGAGGAAGGTGTAGTAATAGGACTTTTCAATTCATCAGTGGGTTCACTCATGGGGTGTTCCTCTGCTCCCTAGGACTGTTGATCCTGATACTTGATAGACCTGTTAGGGGGGTTCACCTTCTAGGGTGTCCCTTTTATTTCTAGATCTGATGTATATAACTAGAGACTTGGTGAATGAAATCATCTATGTTTAGGTATGAGTGTCCTAGCTAGCCTAACCTATAGTGATCCTTGGAGTGATATGTTACCTGTACTTTGGCTTGTACTATTTTGTGTTTGTACTATCATGGATTTGATATGACATGTGATGCATGCGTTGTTTCATTTGACTACTTTATGTACATGAAATTCTTTGAAACAGTTTTACCTGACTTCTTTTCAAAATGTTGAAGAAGGGAAAATTAAATGTTTTTCCATTATTTCGATATAAAAACAGTTAAATTGTTTATCATACATTATTTTCTTTAAAGTTGTGCATGTTAAAATTATTGTACCGAGAATTTTTATGGAACACCTAGGTGGGATCCTATTGAGCATGTTATCTCACACCCTATGGACCCCTTTAGTGGTGCATAGACCTTTGTATGTCTTTTGATGTAGGGAAAGGCAAGGCGCCACAGTGAGGTAATAAGGTTTTCTATCAGCTATGTCTAGGTAGCTAGTGGTAAGATGGTGGAAGTTTACCCACACTATCACATGGAGGAGTCAGTCTTATGTTTTATTAGACCTTTGATATTGGACTTGTACTTGGGATGTTCTAATTATTTTTGAGTTTTATTGTTTCAATTGTATTATTTTAATTATGAAATATGCTAACTCTTCCGTTGTTTCACTATGTTATATATATATTCCATGTTGTTGCTTCAGGTTGGGGGAAATCTTTCCCTTTGGTTATTTTTTGATGTCCAAGTGCTAGTTTCCAACCCGTGGGGATTGGGAACTCCCTTTAGGTATGTGTCAATTCGGGTTGGGTACCATTTTGAGAGGGTATCCAGGTTAGGTTCATTACATCTTACCCCTGCTCCCATGTTTTCTTCTGAACATATCTATGTTTACACAACACATAAACCAGAGAATTTTTTTTCTCACAAAGTGTCTTCTCACTATGATCCACAATATAAACTAGATTCTCCTTAAAGGATGCATCAACCTCAAGATCAATATCACCATCATCAAGAGCATGACATAGATCCTAATAATACCACTTAAGTTTAGATATATGAAACATGTCATGCATGGAACCAAACCACTATGAAAGTTCTAGTTGGTATGCCACTAGGATGAATCTTTCCACACTCTCAAATGATACCATGTACCTAGGCACTAGTTTTACCTACCTCCATAAGTGACGGTGTCCCAATCCAGTTGACACATGCACAAATACCTAGTTTCCAATCTCAAACTAGAGATGTTGTCAATGTATATGTACATACAACTTATGCATAATTTTCACCATCACTATCTTCTTATGAATCAACATGACATGTTCTATTATCTATTATATGAGGCTAATTCCAATCATTGCTACCTTATCCATATCTAGATAGCATAAGGGTGAGAAATATAGTCTCCTATATAAATCCATGTAAGGTTCCATTAGAATGGTCTCATGTTAACTGCTATTATAAGAGAACTCTACCAAGACCAAGTACTTCTCCCAGGAGCTCCCAAAATTAAGGAAAAATGCTCTCAATATGTCCTCTAGGATCTATATAGTTCTCTTTTATTGCATGTCGATATGGGGGTGGTAGGGAGTGCTTAGAAGCACCTTCATACCCACTGATTTCTGTAACCCCTACCAAAAAAGATACGAGAAATAGGTATCTCTATCCAAGACTATGGTATAAGGAACCCTATGTAATCACATAACCTCACATACATAAAGATTCCCCAAATCATCCTTTATGAAGGTCTCCTAGATAGATATGAAATGAATTACCTTGGTCAAGAAATCTATAACTATCAACATGGTTTTATTCTCCATGGGTTTCCTTGGTAGAACAGTTATAAAATCCATCATAACATCATCCTATTTCCACTGAAGAGTAGGAAATGATTTTATGAAACTAGCAGACCACTAATGCTCTGCCGTCACCTATTGATATATGGGTAACCTTGTGAAAAAACCCATTATCTTAATCCTCATTCAGGGCCACCAGTACTATCATGGTATATCCCAACACATTTTGGCTATCCCAGTGTGTACCACTCACTTAAAATCATGGTACTCCCTCATTAGTTCTTCATTTATATCTGTAAGATCCAAGAAACACTTGTGGATTTGAAGGATCTCATCCTCATCAAGAAACCAAATTGATGGATACTTCCCAAAAAAAATTATATACCTCAAATCCAAACACATTGGATTATAAAACTATATCTACATATGATCTAGAAGTGATGTCACGATATATATGAAGGTAAAGTCTTCTTTCCCCTGACATTCCTACACCCCCAAATGCATATCATTGAATAGAACCATCGACTTCCACTCACTAATAGACTCCCAAACAACCTGAGTTTTAGTCTTCATGCTTAAACCAATTACAACTATATTTCCCTTTTTAGGGGTATAATCCAATTAAAACTCAAAAGAGCGCATGTATTACATCCACCTTCATTACCAATGGTTCAAATACTAGTGTGAGAATATATATTTCAGGATTTTATCATTCATATAAACAATGAACCTATCACCCAGAAGATAATGTATCTAGTATCTTAGATCATGCACCACTACATCCAACTTGAAGTTATATGTTAGAGAGTTTCATTCATGTGGTATCAACAACTAGGACCCATAAGCCGCAACATGACCTCCATGCATCAGACTGATCCCAACCCGATCCATGATTCATCATAATATATAGTATACTCCCTATGAGGATCAGGTAGGGTCAGGATCAATGCTATGGTTAGTCTCTTATTCAACTCATAAAACATACTCTCACATGATTCATACCATACAAACTGCATCCCCTTCCTGGATAGGCCGATCAAAGGAGATTCCAGGTGGGAGAAGTCCTAAATGAATCACCATTAGTTTTCTACCAATCCTAGGAAGCTAAAAATTTCAAACACATTCTTGATCCAATCCCAAGATACCATATCTCAAACCTTATTTGGGTCAATATACACACCATCCCCACAGATAATAAGCCCCAGAAAGTGTACTTGGTCTATCCAAAAATGATACTTAGAGAGTTTGGCATAAAGCTGATGCTCCCTTAGTGCACTTAATAAAACCTCCAAATTCTGAGTGTATTACTCCATTTACGTGTAGTATACAAGGACATATCCAATGAAAAAACCATGAATTAATTCAAAAAATAGGAGAAATATCCAATTCATTAGATCCATAAACAAATTAGGTGCATTCATTAGTCCAAACGATATAACCATGTACTCATATGAACCATATCTACTTTCGAAGGTATGTCTAATGGTCTCACCTAGACCTAGTGATAACCCAATATCAAATTAACCATATAAATCACTCAATATCATCTCAATGGGTTAAAAAAATCATTGGTCCTAGGAAGAGGGTACCCATTATTGACTATCATTTGGTTTAGCTTTATATAATTGACACATAACCATAGGGAGCTGTAAGATTTTTTAGAAAAAAGGTTTGGAGAGCTCTAAGGGGAGGTACTCGGCTTGATTAAACTATGGATTCCAAGTCATCTATCCACATATTATATCCCAATAGCTCTACTGAAGCTATCCTATAAAGTGGAATGGAAACATGCTCCGCTCTTAGGATAAGCTAAATCATGAACTCGATTCCCCTACCTGGTGGTAGTCCCAGTAATTCCCCTAGAAACACATCTTGAAACTAATACACTATAGGTCTAAATACATCCTATTGAATACCTTCATCACATAACATCACACCGATAACTTGGGTGGTCACCTCACCCAGCTGCTGACAATACCTGCACAACCTTCCTGTACACCCCATTCCTCATCATGTATGTACTAAATTCCATCCCGAGATATGAACATAACCTTCATAATAAAGCAGTGAATGTGATATCGGTATGGAACCATCTAGTCCATACCAAGAATCAGATCAAAACTGGTCATCTCAAAAACAAAGAGATCCCACAAGAAATGACAACATCTGATCTCTAGGGAACACTACTAAAAACAGTGGACACCCTTTGACATTCTTACAATGGAGTGTAGAAAAACATAACTCCATACAAGTACTCAAATCCATGTCCAATTCTTACACAAAATGAATTGATATAATGGATTGAGAAGCTCCTGTATCAAAAAAAGAACAAGCTAAAGTTAAGGCTACCAAGATCATACATCGGATTGTAGATGGCTTGAAATCTTGATTGATGGGAGTAGGCTGCACCACATGTAATTAGATTGAACCATGACCTGAGTTCCAACCTAAATTCCCTTCCCAATACTACCCTATAAGTGTGGATGCTCCTAAACCAATGCTCTATATCCTTTGCCTCACCCTGTTAGGCCCATGGATCTCCAACTTCCCACATATCAAGATATTTCTGAAATGACCTCAGAATGAAACATTGGTCTAGATCCTCAATCACTCATTACCTATTGTGACTTCTTTAAAAACATTTCAAGGTGAGCCATAATTTTTAATGCTCAAAACTCCTTTGGTTCCTGATCACACTGAGGTCAAATATGTCCCCATCAACTAAACTGGTGACACTACGGTGAAATGTCACCTAGGGTCTCATAACCATTATTGTCCCAGTGAGTCCCCTCATAATGGAACTTTCATCTACAAGATGATCCACTATCTGTCCCTATAGAATCCAACTTCTATGGTTCCTTTCACTTAATCAGGTTCCATTTAGAGATAAGTGACCGGTTCACCACAGTAGAAAATGTGTCAATTTAAAATAAAGTCACTAGTACATGGATAACGTATGTCACGACCCCCTACCTCCAAAGATACCACAATGAGGGGAGAGAGATAATGACCCCCAAGTCCCACCTCTAGTAGGCCCTAGGTTGGTGACTAACACCAAAGGTATAAAAAATATCATGATATGGGAGGCATTTACCTTTATAATAAAAATAGGATTGAGGGATAATATGAATCATCCACAAAAGACTCCAAGACATGATATAAAAGAAATCCAAAACCATCCCACATGCATGTAAAAATAGAAATAATATAGATAAAAGTCTCCAAAGTAAATACCCAAAAGTAAAGCTAAAGTAGTGGCATAATATCTATCCAATGTTCTGAGCTAGTAATGTCTATAACAGTCCACATAATACTCCTAGAAACCTAAAAACCATTTTATATACATAGGGTGAGCATACCAGTATACTCAGTAGGAAAACAAAATTCTCTCATGCACATGTGGAAGAAGCATACTAATGCACCTGTGAGAAAATAGAAGAACCAAACAACACCTAAAAAAGTATAATAACCCAACCTAACCTCACCATGGCATGCTCACCAAATAACACAATTCAAGTAATATAATATAACACGATCACATTGATAAGGTTACCCAACACTACTTCCCCCCTAGTATGCTGTTCTCACACCCCAATGTCACACGTCCTAGCACTCCCATCCCTTTTGTATACCACACTTCTACACAAGCATGGTCATAAAAAACTTCACCTGATGACACCTGGGCTCACTGCCCCACAAGCACGACCACATCACATCTCACCCAAAAACACCTAGGCCACAACACACCCCCTTCCAAAACCATAGTAGTAGGGAATCGTGAACATGTAGGACATCAACCTTGTGACCTAATCCTACAATGAATGACTCCCACCAAAATCTTCCCTAAAAGAACAGTCATCTATTCCTTGAAAAAACATGGTCCACCACCCCACAAGCATGATCATACCTCGCTTGAAAACACCCTGGCTATCTTATCTCGACCACAGACACCCGAGATATCACAACCACCATTTAATTCATTAACAAACCTTTGGCCATCACATATAGTGTAATACCCACATCATATAGAAGAGTGATAAGGAAATATCAAGTACCCATACATCTTTACTCCTCACTAGAAGTTGGGAAAACACACCCCACGTGACTATGTGGGTGTTGATACATAGTTATCAACATGGATGGGGTGCGTATAGAAATCATTAGAATATAAAAGTTTATATATGTATCATCAAACACTCAAGACCAACCTTGTGGTTCACAAAAAACTAACCAACTCACAAAAATGTCAGTTTTTCTTCCACCTATAAATTTATAACATCACATAACAGGCCACAACCCCATTTCACATTTCAAAAAAAACCCATTTAATCATCCCATTCTTTTCATATTTAGTATCGACCACATTTAATTGCACAACCAAATAACAAATTTCATCCCATTAACCAAACCAAATCATCCCATTTCAAACAGTATTAAACAATTATTTATTTATTCCATCACTACTCAAGCATCTAGTACAATGTAACCACCACCTCACCGCCCTAAAAGTATGGCCAAACAAACCACCTTTCCACCCCAAAATCACAACACACGAACCAAATTTCTGCCCCAAAATCACAACACATGAACCACATTGCCACCCCAAAAGCATGAAAAACGAACCATAATCCACACATTCCCCACCCATACATCTCCATCCTGCAAGCATGACCACACATCACAACTAATAAAGTTCATTTTAAAGATTTACAATGAGGCTTCTATTATATTCCACTTTATTTTAGGGGTGTTATCACACAATTCGTAATCCTAGGGAAACCATTTCATTATACAAATACAATTGGTTGATCAATTTCCATTTCAGGGTGATATTACCACAATCACAACAAAATCCGTAATCATAATGCATAAAAACCACAAATTCCATTGGGGAATCAAGCCCATACAATCCAAAATATCATAATAATTTCAAAGCTATAAAAAAATGTGAAAAAACACCTTTATCCTTAAATTTAAATTAAAATATTCTTTATTTTTGATTACACTAGTAAAACCTTAATTTGTAGGTAAAAAAAATAAATCCCATCCCGCATGATACACAATAAAGAGAAATGAGGGATTCCCTACCTCAAAGAAACTTTGCTGATTTGCTGCACACCACAGAGCGAAGAAGAATTCCTATATACCACAACCACACCATTTGAAAACAAATATCAACCTACACCATTACCAAAAACCATCCAAATGAAACCCAATGCACACCCCAAACCATGGAAACATCACTGCAATGAATCCCTATGAGAAGAATGAAAGAAAACATACCAAAAAGAAAGAAGATCTTACCATGGATTTCCAATGAACAAAAACCAGGACCAATGTATGAAAGAGGTAGGTAGATGGCATAAAGAATTTTTTGGGGTGCCTAGGGTTCACCCAAAATGAGTGGAAGAAGAATCCATGGCCAAATGAATGAAACTTTGTCCAAAAAAGAACTTTAAAATTGCACTGTATCGGGGGTTTACAGGACATGTAATCCACTTTCATGTCATGTATTCCTCGAGGTTTAGTTTCATCGAAAAACACACTGCCTTTTTATTATTTAACTCTGGAAATATATACATCATGAACCAGCCCTAGACAAGCTATGAAACCATATTTCTCATCATGTAATACACTTGCATGAAGTGTATTTTATACACCAGCTATGTCACACCTCCAACACCCATGAAAACTACTAGATCCTCCCCTGAACACTCCCAATGCTCAAAATTGGAAAAGTAACAGATCAGGAAGGCACATAACATTACATAAGATACCACTCAAATGATTCTCATCCTTGAGAATACAAAACCAATCCCATAATAAAAGGGGTACGAATAACCAACTTGTAAATATCCTGTGAATTTACTAAATCATATACCCCCATGAGTGTCAAAATAGGTGTATTAAAAAACCACTTTTTCATGCACCAGTTGACAATAGAGTTAATACCCAATGTGCTCTTTTCAGGGTTATTACCCCTAGGTACAACTGTTCTAGATCCTTATCCACTTATATTATATAGATATGGGGTTTTTGGATTTAAAACAACTTACTCTATACTTTACCAAAATTTATGGATGTTTTCCTATGTTTAGTCTTATACCTAATGCTTTCACTATTGTTTTCTAATCTTAATCCCATAAATAACTAGACATTCCTCTGATACTAACTATGACAACCCATATCTTTTATACACTTTATTTCATGATTTTATTACATAAAAAAATACTTAATACAATCCCAAAATATTGATAGGCATAGTGTATTTGGTAAATTAGATACATAGCATAATAAATTAAATAATGGACATAATAACATTATTTGAAACTTATTAACTTTCTCTTAAAATCCCATTGCCCTTCTAAAATTGAACAGGATAGCCTGAAGACATACATAAGAAAGGGGTGAGATATGAAGACTAATAATAGAATAATCAAAGAATAAAATGATGAAAGTAATATATGTGAGTCAAGAGGCATATCAAGGTGAAATAAAATGGGTGAGAATCATAAAAATGAACATAAAATAATGATATATCCTAAATGGAAATTAGGAATGGGGAAACAACATAAAACATAATATCAGAAGCATAAGTCATAGATAACCACCAGGACATCATAACGTAGTTTTATCAGTATAACATCTAATAAACAATACACGGTTTCTCATGAGATAAAAAATTACCCAATGTATTGGAGGGATATATAATTTTGGTCTCACCCATCAGTTTTATATTATGTACAAGAATTTGTGTTCCATATAGATCATACAATGTAAGAATGTATTTCATCACTTTTAATCCCATGATTTAGGAGTGTGGGTTACAGACATGGGAGTACCTAATCAATTAATTATAGTTAAATATATGTGAATACCACATAGTATAAATGGGGATGGGTATACACAACATAAATGCATGGCATGGAAAATCATAAGAGAATTTCAGCATCATAACAAGTGTATATAAAGGATCAGAGAAGGGTTTAATGAGAGTGAAATATAGACTCTCATCACATGGTAATCATAAGGAATGTAAATGTATGTGTAAAAATACAATACAACATGAAAATTTGAAATTAAAAGGCTTTATATAATGAAAATATTTGAATAAAAAGAAGAGAAAGATAATATCTTACCATGAGAGGGTGCTTCTAAAACCTTGGGAGGAGATTCTTAAGAGCACGAGAACACCTTGGGAGGGATTTAGAGTGGTATAGGTAGATTAAATTCAGGATAAATGAGTTTTTAGTGAAGAGGAAAGGAATATTTGGTGGATATTTATAGAAAAAGAGAAGTGAATTATTTATTAATTTCTAAACATAGGTTTTGAATTATATAATAAGATAATCAATAGCAAAAACCTTCCCAAGGTTTTTGGTCATGGTTTCTTACAAATATAATGAGTTTTAAATATTTTATAAGTCCAATAATAAAACATATTAAAATAATACCACTAGTGATATGGAAGTGATCCATGTTTATAAAGAATGGATTTTAAAACCTTAAAATATAAAATAGGTTTTGGAAGATTTATTAAAGTATTATAAAATTAATAAAATAACTTAAAAACAGATGATTTGAAAGTTAAAATCTATATTTTTTGATGGATTACTTTTATAACATTTATTACACAATTTTGTGTTATTATGATGTCATAATACATGCCTTATATTTATAAAGTATTTAATTTTTACCCAAAAATTCAACTATCTTATAAAATAATTAAAAATTCACCATTAGATAATTTAAGTATGTTGATTTCAAAAAAAAACATTTATTTTACTAAAATAATTTTCTGAAATTTAGATTTTTCACTTTGAAATAAAAGTCTTTATTTACTAAAAATACTAGATTTTATGACACTAACAATGTTCTAACGCTTATAAAAATTACATTGCACTTCATTAAATTATATTAGCATTTATATTTAAATAAAAATTATTTAATAAGAATATTTTATTAAAATAACATTTGTTTAAAAAATTCATGAATTTATCAAAAGGTTTGTCTTAATAAAAACTATTTATTTCCCAAAAAATAAAATTTTGATTTCTTCATATAAAAATATATTTTTTATAAAACTCATTACATAATCATTTATAAATTAATAAAAAATATAGTCACTATTTTATTAAAAAATAAAAAATAAAATTCATAATACTATACATAACCCCTTACTACACCATCATACTCCCTAAGGGAAAGGTGTTTGGTTGTGGAAATTTCTCAAGGTGGTTTAGTGAACATGTTTTGGTCCATGATCTTGATAAACATGAATTAGTCCCATTAACGATTTTGTTTGAGATTTAATTGTTGAATATCATCTTGAGATTAGTCAAGGGAAAATCCTAGTAATACCATCTCCCTCAAAATATATAATAAATGGGATTTATAGGGTACAATATTACTGGTTGATTCCTTATTTCATCTATATCAATTCAATTTTATCATAAAACTTAATATAATATTATTAAATATCACAATACAATAGTTATATTATAAATGATTAATATTATCAATATTCTTTTTAATTTTATAGTCCATAACTGTAGAAAATGACTATAGTAGTGAATTTTTTTCTACAAATAAATTACTTAAAAAAGAATATATTCATTCAAAAAGGGAATTTAATTTATAAATTTTTGGGTTTTTACATCTAATTTTTGAAAACAAACCACCATTGAACCATGGTGACTGATGATTTCTTATTGAAATTTGAACCATAGTATTGATATATGGTGAATAATTTAAGTTACCTTACATCCCCCTAAATGAATCTTTTGAAAATTTTAATTTTCCAAAATACCTTCCTAATGTATATCTTCTCATATTTCTATTAATAAACCCAAGAAAGATCTATAACATCCATTCAATACACCTTACATACATATAACATCTTACACACCTCTATAAGAAGATAGAGTCTTCTGATTAACACACCTTCAAGGATAATTTTTTTCTACCTATTCTTGAATCCTAAGGCTGAATCATCTTCCAAAGTTTATCCTTACAACCAAATATCGAAACATGAATAGAATTCACATTCCTAACAATAATTATCCATAAATTTATGGGTCATTGTTTTATATGGTATTTTTTTTTAATTTTTCCTAGAGTAAGTGTTATTTGAAGAATTAGGATTCATATTGGGATTTTGAGCATCAAAACATCTCAAGGATATGTTTTTTTGGATATGGATTGATGAATGATATATGTTTTATCCACTTTGGTGAGAATTAGTGCAAGTTTGGGGTTACCTTTATTGATATTTTTATACCATGTGTCCATTCTCACCATGATTGGATAATTTTATGGTGTGGATGGTTTTCATTAGTTTTCACAAAGGAAAATCCATACGTATGAAGTTTTCGCTATGATATCGAGGTGTCTCATCTCTACTGGGATAAGAATGAGTGTCGTGACCTCTTCCTGGTTAAAATAATTCCATGCCCCAGAGGGGCCACATTATGACCTTCTCTTGCATGGAGGATATGCCATGAAGTGAGGGTGGCCACAACAAGATGTATTGTGGCCTTAGGTGTTTATTTCTACTAGGGAAGTCATTCTCCATGAGGAAAGGGTCACACCGCATGGGAGTGCTTATGGGTGAGGCCCTGTACTATGTCACATTAATCCATATCATGACCTAATCGTAGGTAATTATGTAATTCCAAGACCCCTTATGGTCACCCAATGCTATTCCCTTATCCATTTTTTATTTAAAAATGGTTAGACCGATAAATTTAGAAAAAAACCCTTTTATTTTAGGGCGAGCATGTCTATGGGGAGGGATATTTAACCTATCTATCCCCATCCTCCCATTTAATCCCCTATAGAGAGGGGTGAGTTTATGTGATTTAATAGTGATTCAAGGAGATTTCATCCCTCTGTGTCTTTATGTTCTGGTTTCCATTAATCACATTCTAATTTGATATAATTTTAGGCTAGTATATGACATTGTTTCAAAAATATCATGGTGGAATCAAGCTAATTTGATGGGGATTTTATATACGATAGATAAACAATATTTTGAGAGGTTTAATTCTTGTAATATTTCACTATCTTTTTTGAGGTATTTTTCCCTATTACTTTTTTAGTGTTTTTGGTGAATTCATATTTAATTAACCATTAATTCAGGTTTTTAAATTGGGGATTTTTTGTTCCTTAGATCCAAGTGTTCATTGAGAGTCTAACACACAACCTTTATCATGGTTTTAGTTACATTATACCACTCAGTGAGTTTTTATGTGATCATGATTCATTGGTTAAATTAAATAATTTATTATAATTTTTTATAGATAATATTTTTTTTATAAGATAGGTGCTTGGGTGTTGGTATGAGCTTAGAAGAGTCATGTATGAGCATATATGAGGATTAATGGAGTATCACAGGGATGGTAATTTCAAAGTAGAGGAAGGTGATCCCTTTAATACAAAACCATATTCTTGTTTATAAATTACTATGTGTAAATTTATTTTTGTATGGGATTAGGTAAAGGGATAGAGATCAAGAGCACCCTAGAGAAATTGATAGGATGGCATTGATCCTCCTTGACATGAAATTAGTGATATTTAGAACTTTAAGAAAATTTAAATCTCTATATGAATATGTCTCCAAGGGGATAAGGTTTTTATTGTGTTATTGAGAGACCTCAAGTAGGTCTTAGGATATGATATGTGAAATGGGTAGACTAGAACGGTTCTTTAAGGCTAGTTTGGTAAGTATTAGAGGCTTTATCTTAGGGGTGATCAGTGAGATGGTTGTATATATTACACATGATAATGAAAATTCTTTTTAAGGTTTCATGTAATCTTATATTTTACCATGAGAATTATGTGTTCTCTAAGGATAGATTTAGCGTGATAGATAGGGGTATCATTCAAGTGATGGGTTGGGATATTTTCTAAGTGTTATGTGAGATGAGACTTATGTGTGGGTCATGGGAATTATTGAAAACTTGGAAATAGGTTTCTAGGGTTTTAGAGTGAGTTGGATTGGGATGGACCTTCGATAGTGAGATTAAGTTGCAATGATGGATTTTGATGTGGTTTGAGACCTACCTTTTTAGGATATCCATTTCCTAGAGTGAGAAGGTCTTGGAAAAAACCTACCTTTATTGATAAGGCAGTTGCCAGGTTGTGATGTGATATCAGACCTTACTATGAGTGATAAGGTCATGGTTAGGATAATAGACTCACCCTGATTGATAAGGAGTTGGAATGTACTACCTTGAATAAGAAGTTTGGCCTAAGTTGTGATGTGATATCATACCCTACCTTGAGTGATAAGGAAATGGTCAGGATAATGGCCTCATCTTGAGTGAGAATAAGTTAGCCTTGAATTCCATGAGTGAGAATGTTTTTCTAGGTTATAATGTGACAAGAGACGTGAAATAGACCCCACCTTGAGTGATAAGGTAGTGTTCGAGACATTTATGTTACCATCAACTCGAGTAATAATGTTCTAGAAGGACTTCCATGAGCAAGAATTTTGGCCAAGGACTTGGATGCAAGACCCTACCCTATATCTTTAGGTAGTGGTCAAGAATTGGGGACACCCAACCATGAAACTTCATTTATGGGTTTAAATCTATGGAATTAGGTGGATGGATTCCAAAAATGGCCATAGGATGAATGGACGAGTGTTGTGGTGTCTTGGTTAGTATCTGATGACTCAATGTGTGTGTGTGTGTGTGTGTAGTGGAACCAGGTGGATTAGGTTGAAGTAGGTATGGTTTGGTGTCAGAGTGTCCTAGTTAGTACACAATAACCCAACATGAATGTTTATTTCAGTTATTTTTCCATCATGCCTACATACACATGAAGATTTATATTAGGGGTTGTAATGAACCAACTTGGGTTGACCTAGAATGTCACCCGATCTGGCTCGCCACAAGTCCTCAATAACACCACCTCATACATGAGTGGATTCTAACTAGAATAGATGGTCTAAAAGATATTGTGGGGATACTATAAACTCTATCATGGTGTAATAAAAATAGATAAATAAAATAAACCCATTCATAACATAAACATTAGAGTACACAATATAAATAAAATGATACAAAAAAATGCTATAATAAATTAAATGTGGAATAAAAACTCACATGCATTTTAAAAAACAACAATAGGTCACTTTATAGGCTAACCAGATATAAAAATAACAAGTTGAAAATTAATATATAATTTTCTACTATCAAATATAAGTTTGACTCAAATACCTGATCTATATAACTAAAAAAATTCACTAGCTCTATCAAAAGACTCCTCATGATCCATCCCACTAGATCATGAAATACTAGGCCTTAACCCTAACAAAAACACAACCTATTCTCCAACCTGAAAGAAGATATATAGAGTCTTCACACACACCAAAGTGATCATATAGGCGGTGGGAAATAAATCTTAGTAGTCAACCCCAATGATAGCCCTAAAATCTACTATCATAATAAGTTCATGAGCATGATATATGCCCAACCAATTCAAAAATAAATAAGAGTTATTATAAAATAAATAACTACATAAAATAAAGTGGGTTAAAAAAGAAACAAATAAAACAATCAATAGTGGGTTCTAGCTTGATACCCAAAGTAAATCAATACCAACTCTATCATACACCAGAGGACTTATAACACATGGATCACCCATCCACATAACATTTGGAACATCTTCCCAATCAACACTAGTGCTTCAATATGTACAACATGAGGAAAATCACATATACCAAACCATAGGATGTAACCATAGGTATGAAAAATCATAATGTGAAACTCTACTGGGATCTAGGTTTCCAATGGAATGATCTAAAATAGCGACATGAACCATATATCACTGAGAGAACCCCTCCAAAACACATTAGTCCTATATAACTCATTGAATCCATAAAATAAACATTAGGAAAGGGAGAATACTGAATCCTGAGTCTTTAACATGTTTATAACCATGGAAAAAACCCTATTCGTTGAAAATCCACTGGACCATGAGAGGGTTTCACTTCTTCAGAACATCCATTAGCTCCCTATTATTTTTTAACCACAACCAGTCGACAATAGAGGATAAATTCATATAAACCTGAGGTAAAATTTATAATACAATTATATCCAAAGGTACCCTCTAAAATCTAGGCACTATGAATTTATTTCCATAATAACATGACCAAATTCAAAAAATCATGGGTTGATACACTATTGAACTCATCATATAAACTTATGAATCATCGACACTAACTATCTTGTGGTAAACAAATATCATGTCCTCCATGATCACCTAAAACACCAAAACAGCCACTATAGGATCTCACCAGTAGTATTTGGGTCATATGAGGACACATCACATCACCTACACTGAGAAAGTATAAAACCCTTTCTGGGTCAACCAAGATATGGGTATTCCTTAGTTCCCTAGTTCGTATCTTACTCAAACCATGGGCCACACCCGATACCTAAAAGATAAATAATGACTCGACACTGAACCCAACCATGACCAATAACTCTCCCACTAGGGAAACCACAAGGATATAATAAGACAAATTAAATTGAATCCTCTATTTCATCTAAAGAATGGGACACACCCAACATGAGAAACATCTTTGAGTATGACTCAATGGCCAACCACTGATCCTCGATCAACAATGAACCCACAAGATCATCCAAGATCATTACTATATCTAAAAGGTGATTTTGAATGTTCCTTGTTATCTTAACAAGAATAGAACACCCTCAAAGGGGTACTCCATCCCAAGTTAAACCTTATGTACATTCCATTATAAGAAATCCTCAGTTGGCCTCCCCAACATACAACCCATCTTTGGTTACTACCTTTCCCATAAGGGAATCTATAATGGGTCCCTCAGACCCATATTAACATCAAATTAATGGATCCAAACCATACTGAAAACCCCATAGTGTTAACAAAAACTTAAGGATATTATAGAATAGATCCTCAAACATAGGATCTAAAGCCTCAAATGGGAATTCTAGACCACTCAAACATCAATCAACTGGGATAAAAAGCCTCATCCAAGACATAACTGGATCCCAAATTTAGGAACCATACAAAAGAACATAAAAATAGATTTCATTTTCATATTCAATATTGGATGACCACTAAGCTCATGACCCTTAATCATGCCTCACAAATCAAAACCCAACTTACATGAGGATTTTAGATCAACACCTCAAGTAAATCCTCTCAATAGAACTTGAACACCCCTAAACACCATCAAGATGGCCTCTAAACACCAAAAGGATTATGTAATCATGATATATGTATAAAGACACCTATAATAAACTACTCAAAAGTCCAATTCTAACTATATGGAGATAAAATGAATAAAATGGAGTAAAAGTGAAAGTACATGGCGTATACCCCATTTACAAGGCATATACCACCAAAAGTTTTCCATGACTATATACCATAGTCAGAAGTAGATTTTAAAACCCAATTACAAAGAATATACCAAACCTACATGGTATATAACCTACATAGGGTTCTTGTACATGTATTTGGATATGTACCCCACATGGGGTATTATTAAAAACCACACATGACAACTAGCCATGTTCCTTGCCTAGGGTTTAGCTATGTACTTCACATGACCAAGTTCCCTAACATAGGGTGTGAATCCATGCCCCATGACACACTTCATGTCACCCCACATAACATGTCCTGAACACAAATTTTTAGTAACATTCTCTTCCTCACAATTACTGAAATAAAAAACAAAAAATATGTTTCCTCATAACAATATGATGTGTAATTGGGTTCCCTAAATGAAAATATCATGTTATCTTCTCGAAAACCTCATTTCTCCCCAAAAAACCATATATCGACCCCATGGAGTCCCCACTGAAAATGGATTTAAAATATAAAAAATATAAATCTATGGTAAATTATGAATAGAACATAAAAATGGCCTACCTTTAGGTGTAAAACACATATGTTTCACCTGAATCCATGCTCTGTAGTAGCTGTACATCGATTCGGCATAAAAAAGCTTCACGGTGGGACATCTCTCTCCCTCTATACCTCCATATCTCTATATTCCCTCTCATTTGAGCATGAAAAATTGTATATCCATCTAGTAATTCATGATAAGATAAAGGGAAAGGAGGAAAATAAAGGTAGGAAATGAAAAAGAATATAATAAGAAATAAAAAGAAAAGGAAAAGGGGCTCGAGCTTGGCCCCGATGCCCGTGATTGGTTTATTCCTCACCTAGGAAAAATACACCATTTTAGACTCAACCACAGAGTCAAAATCTCAATTCAATACTCCAAAAAGAATATATCACCATTAAAAATTGTGTGGATAATTAATATATAATTAATTAAATATTAAATATTCCCCCAAAATTCAAACTTATTGAAATTCTACTAAACTCATATCCTTGGGTAAATACCTTATTCCAAGACAAAAAAAGCGATTATAAAAATTATATGAGGTCATATGATAAAATAAATTTTTATTTTCCATGATATAGGCATGGAAACTAAAGGTTCAAATTCATTGTAGTTTTTCTCAACCTATAATGATAGAGGTCATTATAATCTCCCCACTATAATGCATCTCACCCAATGAAAAGCCTTAGTGGTCAACCAACTCCTATAGTCCCACTCCAATCTCTAATACAACTGATGCTATCGTGAACATCCATTTTGTAACAACTGAAACCCTAGTAACCTGGAGCCAATGTTTTATTTATTACATTGGCATAAGATACAAGGAATCACATCTCAAAGGATCAAAAAATTTAGTATTCTTGATAAAGTAGATACATTCATGATTCCCATATTACATTTGAAAACACAAATTATAACATAATATTATTTTAGAATATCATTATTCCCTCTATCATATCCCATCATATCATCATAGTATACTTCATGGATTCGATGGAAAGGAAAAAAATAAGGGTGAGTTAAAATGCTCAGTAATGGTTAAATATAATAGAAACTATCGTAAATCAATAATAATAATCAACATAGAAAGGTATATAACTAAAAACACATTCCATTTAAATAACTTAACTCTCATAATCAATATGGAATGGAATCTAACTGAAAAAATGACATTTAATAAATATCATAACTATCATAAATGGTTAAGGCATAATCAATATGGAATGTTATATAACTGAAAACACATGCCATTTAATCCATAAAATGAGAATGAAATTCATCCAGAGATAATATCATTTCAAAAATATCATAGATAATAATAAATAAATTCTCATTGAAGGAAATTCTTATTTATTGTATTTCATGATATCAAGCATCATGAGAAACTCTATTATCAAGACCCTTCTCAAGACAGTTTAAAACTGATGGGTAGGTATACACTATAAATCCATTTAAGTAATGTTATCCAACTTATTCATATCATGAGACTTTATATGCATCAATGGGATGTCTATAATTAGGCCCATATATATATTTATGTCCAAATCATTACTCATATATTGAATAATCAATTTAATTCATGACAAATATTCCTTACTATTAAATATCTTTATTGAATAAATAATATAGATTATCAATATTTCACTAGCCAATCAAATAAATTTTAAAGTAAAACACTTTATGTATAAATGAGATTCAGTTTAAGAAATAATAATAATTATGATAAATAATATGAATATTTAGTGTAAATTTAATTTCAAATGACATAAGAAAGTGAATAATTCAAGGAAAAGTTAATTACTATAAAAATGAATCAAAGAAGTGAATGTTGATACAATCCTTGGTCAAAATAATCATAAAATATCTTGTGGAAGAATAAAAATGGTATCAATAAAACATATCCCTATTTAAGTATATGTAAAATAAAGTTTTTTTTAATTGAAAAAAATAAATACCATAAAATATCCTTAAAATCACTCTTGAGGAAAATGTAATTTTCATTTTGAAAATCACCTTTTAAAAATAAAAGTTAACAATTTTTTTTAAAATAATTTTGTTTTAAAACAACCATTGAAAATTATAAAAGATGATTTAAAATATTTATTGGTCATTATGGAAAAAAATTCAATACATTCCATACATGTTAAAAAATATTCCTTTCACTTTTTTGGTAAAATCCAAATGAGCATTATTTAGAAGATGACTTGAAGATTCCATCATAATAATTTTGTAAAAAATTTAATCATGGGTAAAAATGCATTCAATAAATTATATTTTATAATGATAATAACATATTTTATTTTTTTTAAAAAGATATTTTTGGAAGAAAAATGGTTTTCGTCCGATAAGATAAATGAATTCCGATTTTACTAAAAACATTTTCTCAATCATTTTAAGTTCTAAAGGGTGGAAAATGGTACTATTACTTGAGAAAATCACGAATAACTGGAGTAGAAAAAAAATTAAAGGTGTTTATTAGTTAATTTTCAAATGATTTCCCTCAATGGAAACACAAGTATAATCAATCCCGATTAAAATGAGATTCTGAAATAAACACTTACAAAGATCATAACATTGAAGTGAAAATTGATCTATAAATCAATTATGTGTGTCAAATGTAAATCCACCTAAAAAATTGGAAATAAAACATAAGATAATAAAAATTAATTATACAAAAATAATATTATAATATCATACAAAACATAAATATATAATTAGCTATATATTTTCAATTTACCGTAATTTAAACCATCACTGACCCCCAAAAAAATAAAAAGAAACAAGGGAATATAGATATGATATTATATGTAATTTAACATACAAATATATCCACAAGATATATAATTTATTATATTCAATAGTAAAAAGATACAACAATTATAAACATTATGTCACCCTATATTTTAAATACACTAAATTTTTTATTTCAGTTAGATTTTTCAAAGGTAACATACATAAGTTCTGATAAAAAATATAGAACACAAGAATAGGGTGATCCATTATCAATTCTACCCCCAAATTCAATCTGGATACCCTCATATGATCCACACTACTAATTATCCCATGCATTTAGTTCTTGTATTAAATGTTATTTAAAATATAAATTTGTTTTTCTTTGGTATTGTTCATATAAAAAATGTTTTTGAAAAATTATCATAAAAATATAAGCATATTAAAATAAATGTAATAGATTCAGTACCACTTGTAATAAGGAAGAAAATTATCTGGTAATTATCCAATTCATGCTCTGAAATATAGTAGACACTATGCTCCCCATCATTGCAAGCTACTCATCCCGAGCTATCCATTTTGACTCCATCTCATGTATTATATTATTGATCATTATATATATATATATATTTTATTTTTAACTAATTTATACTAGTAACATTATTCAGACCTTTATGAGGAGGAATCACAGTAAATTAATATGATCTCCTCCCAAATAATCATATTTGGGAGTATCTATTACCCATCACTCGCACTTGACTGACACGATCCTTTCCCAAGACATGCGTAATAGCATCATTGTGGGAGACTAACGATGGTTTCAATGGATTTTCATCACCTGAATCTTTATCTTATTTATTGAAAATAGAAAAATATAACAAAATATAGTCTTTCAAAAAATTGAATTGTAATTTTATTTTTTTACCCAAATGTTTTTAGTGAGCCCATTTAAATAATTCCAATAGATTTATTTTGCTCAATGAACCAAAATTGAGGTTCTATATACCTATATTGTTAGATATAATGCTAAAAATACATTATTTATATACAATATTTGAATACCAAGTGATATAAACCAAGATAAACTTAAATATATTTAAATAATATAAACATTACATCTTAAAATAATCACATAATCCCAATAATGGAAGGTTTATTTTATTTTAATCTTAAATTTATAAGAAACTCATTTTACAACACTTGTAAACATTATTCAATAATATTACCCCTCCATACACCTTCTAGGATTATCATAAGATATTCTTATCTTCATCACTTAGGGGATAAAAATATATCAAAGGGGTGACTCATATTCATTGTAATGGTAAACATAAATAATAAAAATTTATGATCATAAGTGAGCATAAGATAAGCATGTGGGTATGAGATCATAGTCAAGGATCATGGATATAACAATAAGAAATCATAACATTGATCAATAATAATAAATCAGGACACAATGATCCAAGAAAAACATAATACAAAATTCATCATAACATGAGAACATTAAAACGAATGTTAATATGGAACAAACATTAGCATAGGTAAATTATATAATTTTGAGAAAATTAAATCATTCCCAAACACCAATTTGTGAAAAAACAAAATATATACACACCATGTAGTGAAAAAAAAACAAAATAACTATGTTTCATGTTGTAATTTTTTTTCAATGCTTCCTATTTTGAAAAAAATGTTTATACATAATATTATAATCATTTTTTGTTCAAACTTCATGTTGTGAACAAAAAAAATGTCCATTCTTCCTATTATGAATATTTTTTCCATGCATAACATCATTATATAATGATATATAAAACCATTTACAATACATTGGATGGTGACATTAGACCTCAATCATCACATAATGATAATCCTAAATATGTGCCATAAAAATCATGAAAACATCCCTAATTCCATCACCACTTAATTAATCCATGTAAAAGAGAGTTGGGTTTCATGAAAAATCTCATAGAATATTTATAAGAAAAAATCAGTTAACATTTCATATTATGGTTACTTTAGACTTGAATTCACTTTCTTACATTCCAAAAGATCTTTTAGGTTTAGATTAATAGAGAATTTGGTCAAAACTCATACATAAAAACAATATTTTATAAGGTAGACACTTCTAATAAGAATCCATTTTCTCAGAATATAAAAGATCTAAAATTAACCATGATTTATTTTCATGAAAAATAATCATGAATTCAACTTGAATTCTTCATTTTCTTTACCCATCCTTAAATCCTTGTGAAGAAACTTCTAAAAACATGGGATGAGCACAAAAATATTAGTAAGGAACATAAGTGAAATAAATCTATTAGACCAATGAAAAACATGAAAACCTATGAAAAAACAGGTCTTAAAAAACATTTTATTATAAAAGACAATCATTTTTTCATTTAAAAATATCATTATAATACCCTTTTAAATAAAAATATTACCTTGAAAACTTATTATCATGTATAGAAAAGTCATGTAGGTGCCTTAGGTAATCATTATATTAAAAACCTTACAAAACCCCTACAATTATAATATCTATATGAAAAAAATACAATATAATTATCTGGATAACATAATCACAACCCAATTCATTGGAAAACTATCTGTTCACATCCATCATTTAAGTTATAATGGGATCACTCGATGCTATCTGAGTGCACCCATCATATAATCTATATCAGACTCACCCTTTATTTATAATTGGGTAAACCCTTCAAAAATAATGTTGAAAAACTATATAATGAATAAAACCCTTGAAACACACTTTTAAACCAATGCGAAAAAATTGGATATCAAAATACCCTTTCTTACCCAAAAAAGGGAAAGAGAGTTTTTATTTGAAGATAACATAAAAGCTTGTAGAGGAAGCCAAACTTGAAATAATGTTCATAGTAGAGATAAAATTATTTTTATCTATATTTTTTAAAATAGAACATTTGATTTTTTATTTTTGTAATGAAATTCACACATTCTGTAAAAATATTCCTTTTGAAAAATTTTGATCGAAATTTATGTAAAATCATTTATTAAAATGTAAAAATTGCACACATAATAAATAAACCATTTTATTTGAAAATAACTAAGAAAATTTATAAAGGAAACATCAAAATATTGAGGTATCATGATGTAATGAAATTATGTTCAGGTTGTATATGTAAAAATATACATTCTTTTTGACATTTGTAAAACGTGTTGAAAGAGAAAATTTAAAATAGTATTTTTAAAATAAAGTCCCTTACCTTTATTCTAACTCATCATGTATGTTTTTTATCTTTCTGAATAACAAAATTATGTTAATTTTTTAATTTATTAAGAATATTTTTCATGTTAATTATTCCCTTATTTCATTTAATACCAAGTTATATACAATTACATAATCAATTAAAAAAAGATCAGGTGTTTTGATGATATTCTGGTCATATGTAAGAAATGACTTCAGTAGGTTGATTATGGTAAAAGAAAAAATTATTCCATCATATTAAAAATAATTATCATAAAATAATTAAAATTTTTATAAATCAATTAAACTTTTAAATCCAACCATTATATATGGTTATGAAAAATGAATTATGTTACAATCATGTAGATGATAAGTTGTACGTACACATGAGTAATATTTCCATTTTTAAACAATAATTATGAATAGAGGGTAAGTATTATTTTATCTTTACATAATGATAAAAATATCAAAAATATAATATTACTACTTTAAATATATTTATACATATCATCCATGTGATGTGGTGATGAAAAGTGAATCACATCGCTTCATGGAAGTGGTAGCTTACACGTACACATGAACGACGTTATCATTTTTTAGTGAATGGAAAGGTAAGATGGAAAATGATATATTATAATTTCATAATGATAAATATTTTATGAATATAATATATAAATATTAACCTTGTCATTATAATCGATCCATGATAGATTGTGATGGAAAATGAATTACATTGGTTCATGAGATGGTAGTTCCCCGTACACATGAACGATGGTTTCATTTCCCATTTGATGGAAGAGGAGATGAGTATAAGTTATAATATTTACATAATAAAATATAATTATATGTATGATACTTGTTTTATTATTTTAGTGCGTTTTAAGAATATTTGAAGGAGTTGGATAAAGAAATAAAACATAAATGTTCAATTAAAAATGATACCTCTTCTTCAAAACAACATCCTTTTCTTAACATCTTAAGACCACTAAGGATGGTTCTATGACTAAACCAAGACTTCTATAATTAGGGTAGAGACTATTGAAAGGTATTTGGGTAGGTATTGGATGAAAAATTGGTTTTAATGTGTGATTAAATGAGAATAATTGGTGTTATTTTATAAGAGAGGGGAGGGACAGTCCTGGATTTACTAAAAAATATTAAACTAATATAAATTCATTTTCACTTAAAAATTTCTCCAAAGTATTTTATTTCAATAATAATATGATTATGGGTCGAAATAATTTTATTAAATAATTTTTTTTACAAGTTTTGGCCACATTTTTACCCTTGTCATTTGATTTTAATCCATTGTTAACCCCTTTAACTTTTACCATGACAACAAGGATTTTTACTATTTGAGGGTTATTATAATTACTATAAATGGAAAAAAAGACCCATAAGTGGACCATGATTGATATTTCTAATAAAATAAAAATCACTTGGACTAATTTATGTTTTTTTAGTAACTTTATATCATTTAATAAAATATTATTTATTATAACGTATCATTAATGTCGATTTTTAAAATTATTCAATAATTTGATTTTAATAAAATAAAGAAAAAAAGTAAAATTTAAACCAAAATTTTTAAAAAATCTATAACATGAAATTTCATTCTATATAATTTTTGGATCATAATAAATATCTAAAATTAGATTATTTTTATTATTTTTAATATCATTTATTTTATTTTTACATTAATGGAATAATTACTACGTCAGTGTTGTGTAAATATTTAAGTTAATTATTTCTTCACTAAAAATTGAAAATAAATTACCAAGATGAATATAAATATTTTAGATTTAAAATTAATATTTATAATAAAAAATATTATATGTTTAACCCTGTTGACGCTCCTTTCCGTCACAGAGCCTAAAGGAATGAAAAGGGAAATACCTTGAACCCAAAGTGATTCATCCTTTGAAGAAACATCAAAAATTGACAAAGGCATGAACAAAGATTCATTTGCACTTGGGTCGTGCAAGTTCCACCAAGGACGCACAAGTATACTTGCGCTCTACCCAATGGTCGCGCAGGTGACTTGCACGCCCACTTTAATTTTTCGCCTAGGGTCTTCCCTGGCCTATAAATACCCCTGGTGGGCCCCCCATTTAAGGACGAAAAATTCCAAAACCTCAGATTTGAGCTCCCGGCGCCCTAGTCTCTTCTCAAAGCTTCCAAACACTTCTAAGGTAATTTCTTACCTAGAACGGAAGATCTAAAGAGGAGGAGGAAGGCCTAAGCGTTGAAATTCATCAATACTTGCGCGCCTAGGTGGCCAGCCCTTAAGGGAAATGACCACACTTACGCGCCGCCTTAATCCTTCCATATAACTTGCGCGCCTCTCTTTTGGAAGTCTCCAGGGTTAGTATAAAAGGCTTGAGCCAAGCCTCACCCAAATTCTACCCTAAGGATTGAAAGTCGCGCAAGTACCCAGATGCCGCACAGGTATACCTGCGCGACCAGGACTTGCGTGCCCACGCAGTACTTGCATGCCCACATAGTACTTTCACACCCCTTTATTTTTGGGTGCCCCCTCTTGCCTATTTCACCTCTCTTATGCCTATCCACCTCTCCTATTCAAGATTAAGCCTTCAGAACTCTCTCCAAAGCCATTTATGGAATGATTTCTTTGTTGGATTCCTTATCTGAAAGGAATTCTGTGGAAAAACTCTTAAAACCTAGTGATTTACATGTCACTAAGGTCAGATATTTCATTCATTAAACGTCATCCTTTAAAATGAGAGAATCCTTAACCTGAGCCTCCTTTTCAGGAGTAATCCCCAGTCCAAATTCTCATTAATTTGGGCATCCTCCTTAGGAGTAAGCCCCAAGTCCTCACAAATATGGGCCTTCTTTTTAAGAGTAAGCCCCAAGTCCCCTCTCCTAGGCATCCTCCTTAGGAGTAAGCCCCAGTCATAATTCTTTTAACCTGGGCTTCCTTTTCAAGAGTAATCCCCAGTCTCCATGTTCCCAAATATGGGCATCCTCCTCAGAAGTAAGACCCAACCATGGTTCTCTTAACCTGGGCTTCCTCTTCAAGAATAAGCCTCAGTCTTAAAGTCTAAAAATATGGGAATCCTCCTCAGGAGTAAGCCCCAAGTCCCTTAACCTGGGCCTCCTTCTCAGGAGTAAGCCCCAGTCTTAATTTCTCTTAACCAGTTTTAATTTACTTTTGATCTAGGCTTCCTTCTCAGGAGTAAAACCCAATCATAAGTCCCCTCCTAACTTGGTCATCTTCCTTAGGAGTAATCCCTAATATTATAGTATCCAAATCTCCATAAATTACATACAAATTTATGGACCTTGTTCCTGGGTTTCTTCCCTGAAGTAAAACCCAATACTCATCTATTTTGGGCAGTAATACATACATAAGCCCCACGTCATTGCATATTTCATGGAACAATTTTTTGGTTTCACCAATACCTCTTGTTTCTCACACCGAGCATGACTCACGTGAGCTTAGAGTGTAAAAGTAATCATGAAATCTTTCTTTGATCCATCAATCATGCATAAATATCATACTCCCTCACTCGAACTACGTTGGTTCTGATTCTTTTCTAAATAAAGGATATGTAGGTAGCCCATCTACAGGTACGATCCCAAACTCTGAAATAATCCATGTCCTTATGAATGACAATAAACTTCAAGTTCCCCACTGAGTGTCTTTAAAACTAGTATGGTCATCATAATGACCAAGAGACTTTTATGTATTGAAGGATACCATTGACTAAGAATCTCTAATAGATACATATGATTCTCTATCGATAAAGAACCTTGAATACATATAAAATATTGTCTAAATTTCCTATATATTAATCATTGATTGTCAGATCTGAAGGAAAGCTCATTTTATACTTGGTAATGTAATAAGGATTCATGAACATAACATAAATCTATAAAGAGTGTCCCGGAGTAGATAATAATCCTCCTAAAAAAGGTGTGATGAGTCCGACCTCCCATCCTCTCAACCAATGCAAATTCCTAACCCTTATCAGTCCACAACTAATGAGCGCCTACCTTTGGAAAGTAGGTCCAAATAGATATGAAATCATTGGATGTTTACAGTTCTACGAACAAACCCGTTAGAAACTGATTGGAAGGTTTGAACCCATAATCAACGAGGTCATCCCCAATTCCAGAGGAAACAAAAAATGGTGAACCCGACGTGAATCATTAACCAAGTTAAAGTGATGTTTTACTTATTTGTTAGGCCCATATTTAAACTCAATGAGAGGGCCAATAAAACAATCAATAACATATGTGCACATCCAAAAGATGTAGCGGCTGAACTTATCTTGATTATATATGTTATATCAAACATGCACTCTTTTTCAAGATCTTCTGCATTACAATAATGGATTTTGTTAAGTTCAATGCTGTGAATACTTCTGCTGTGAAAACCTCTGCTATGAATGCATCTACTGCTACTCCTTCTGGATCGTCATTTTCTCTGAGGATGACATCACCAACTCAGCATCTTCAACGCTGGGTATCAAATGCATTGGTTAAGGAGTACCGTCAAAACGATACTATTCTGACTCTAGAGGCTGGTCAACAAGCCCTCCAAGTCAATAATTCAACCTGGTCGTCCGAACAGCAATGACCAGTGATCAAGAAGCAGGTGGTTCCAACCACCGTCTTCAACCATTTCAGGTCGTTATCCCTGAAATGCAATCACCATTCACTCCCGTATTCTGGGGAGGTAAATGAGCAGGTCCCTCAGGGCCTTAATTCAGGGAGACATGAGTCCTTCCCAAGGATTCCCATCAATAATCACCACTAGAATCATGCAGCAGTGCGCCCTCAACATGATGAGGGTATCGTTTCCAGGCATTCGGCTCAGGTTCCTCGAACCTGAGAAGGAAAGACGAACCGCCAGAGGCGAAATCCGGTTAACAGTGAGCAGGTTCTCATCTCTGCCATCTCCGGAGAAGTCCACCAACCTAACTTGGTGGAAAGCAACGAGCGGGCACACACACCCGTCCGTTTTAATTCAGCTCTCCAGAAGACTCATTTGGCAGCATCACTCCAATCTAGCCAGGAAATTCTGGTGGAGTACTATAGACAAGAACATACACCTGTTTATAAATCATTGGCTAGTCAGCAGACTCGTCTGACTACATGTGATGGAGCCCGCCAACCAAATGTGTTGAAAACTAGTAAACAGGTACATTGTCACATATATAACTTATTTTAAAGTTATTTTTAATTTATTTTCCATTCATTCTTTGTTTTGGGGGTTTCCAAAGGTTTTATGAAGAATATGTGAGTTTTCATTAATTGGGTCAAACCGTGAGCCCAATTCCAGATTTAAAAATAAATTTTGTTTTTTTTATAACTTTTTCATTTTTTAATATTTTTCAGTAATTAAAACTCCTAAATGTCCTCCCCTGATATAGTAACACCAAATTTAAATTTGCATCCTTTATAAATCCATAATCATGAGGGATTTGGGTTTTTATTTGAGAATTGGGCCAACCTGAAAGCCCATTTTCCAGTTTTAAATTGTTTCTTTAAGTTTTTAATATCTTATTCATTATAATTAATTTTTTGGTGATTCCACCTCCCCCTTGACCATAATAATCCCAGGCGCGTTACCATTAATTTTCCGCCTCTTTGGAGCTCGTTTGCATCATGAGTGAGTGCTGAAATTATTAGGGTTTCTAAAATCGGGCAGATTTTAGGAGGTAAGTTATTTCCATCATAACTCTCTCAATTCTTACTCTTTTCCCCCCATTCCAGTTCCTATATGATCTCATAATACTTATTCAAACATCACTTGAATGGTTGGATGTTTTCAAATTCAGATTCTGGTGGATTTTGGGTCGTTTTATTCAATATTGTTTTGAGTAAGTGTTTCTCTCTTCAATTTTTCATTCTCCTTAGGGTTTCCTCCCTCTTTCATTATGTTCTAAAATATCCAGAAGTTAGGGTTCGATCCTAAGGTATGATTTTTTATCTTTTGGGTCAATTTTTGGTGGTCTAGGTCTAGATTTATATTCCTTGTGGTGCGGCGGTGGTGCACTTAAGGTTTCACACCAAGTTTTGAGGGTTTCGACTCAAAAGGTAGGTGATTCCATGTGTAACCATTTTATGATGAGTTATCTTGCTTGGATTATTAATTTAGTATATTTATAATCTGATTTTTTTGGTGTGAAAACTATTTTTTGATGAATTTGGTTAAACATTTAATTTTTAGTTGTATTTTAGTTTGAAATTGGGTACTTTTCATGTGTGACTCTTGGGGTAATGTTTGGGTTTAGTTTATAACATATGAAAGTGATTTATTAGTCTTGAAAGGGGCTGAAAATTATGGTTTGGTAATTCTTTATTATCATGTAGTCCTTGAAAAGAGATTTTTGA
Source organism: Viscum album (assembly GCA_963277665.1). NCBI lineage: Eukaryota > Viridiplantae > Streptophyta > Magnoliopsida > Santalales > Viscaceae > Viscum > Viscum album. The sequence continues at coordinate 184,090,818 of OY728159.1, forward strand.
TTGAGTTTAAGGTGTAAAACTGTGTTGTACATTTTGAAGTTGATTTATGAAAACGTGTGTTTTTCATGTGTATCTTTGTGGTATTATTTGATGTATTTTTATAACACTTGGGGGTGATTTAATAATTGTTTGAGGGCTGAAAATTCTATTTTGGATTGTTATTGGTATGATTTTGGTTTTTTAATGAGGGGTTTGAAATGGGTTTAGTGTGCAAACAATGGTTATACCTCTTAGGTTTGTTTTATAAAAATTGAAAATGTTTTATTTGGTTAAAAAAAGTTGGGAAAGGGTGTATATGTACTTTTTGGGTGAGTGTGTTCACCTAATGTGGGTTTTTGAATGGTAATGTGGTGATTTGAGATGTCAAACATTTTTATAATGTTTTATAAATTACCGAAATGTTTTACTAAATTGTGTTTTGTGTGCGAAACACGGGTGTGGGATGTTTCATGTGAGTTTATTGATAAAATGAATTATGAAGGTGAAAAGGGTATTATGTAACATGTGTGTGGGCTATTATTTGAGTTTAATATCTTGTAATGGTTTTATAAAATCGTTTAAAGGATTTGTGGAAGTGTTAAAGAAATGGGAAAAGTGTTGTAGGCAATTTTGGTGTGAGTTTGATTTCAAAATGCATTTGAATGAAAAGTGGAATTTTGACTTGTGTGATGTACATGAGGCTATTTGGTTAATGTGTGATGTGGAAGTGATATTTTCATGTGAAAACTATACTTCTTGGATTGTTGAACTTGTTTGAGCACAAAGGGAAAACCCGGGTATCTAGGTGGGTGGACGTGTACTAGTATGCTAGTGAATCCATGAGGTTTGGCCTCAGTTTCACTTAGCAAGATTGACGATTACAACTCTAACTAAACTATGATGATGATGATTGGGGACCACTAGGTTATGGTTATGATCCCTACTAGTGGATCGTGCACGAGAACATATATTTTTGGTTGTTACTCTCACCGAGATACGAGGTACCTGGGACCCACAGCTAGCTAGTGCCTAGGGGTTATTTCCTATTACTTGTGCTCATTAGATCCTTTGTACCTACCATCGGCATACGGTATTGTTGGCTGGAAAATTCATTAGATTTGTTATTTATTTTAAAAATTTTGGTCCTTTAAAATTATCCCACATGAAAACTGTTTTCATTTATTATTGCATCCTTTAGAAAATTGTAACTAGGATTTCTTATTTACAAAACTTGCAATACTTTTTGTCATGAAATGTTTATCACATGGAATCTCTTAGAGGTGGTATCCTACTGGGCTTTCACTCACACCATACTTACACCTTTGGGTGTAATTAGACTTTCTTATTTTATGTCACAGGTTTGGGTACAGGATTTATGCCATTGGTTCAGGTTTTTAGATGTCCATTGGGATGCAGTGTCGTGGAGATGGCTTGAGGGCAGTGCCTATTTCCATGTGGAGGTTCTTGGGCTGTCATTATTTGGTTTTGTACCATTGTAATGGTCTTTAAACATAGTTTTAACTTATGTATTTCAGTTCTGAAATTTTGTAAAAGACGGTTTTAGTTAAAAAATCCAGATCTGTTTTATTGAGTTTGTTTGTTGTTTAATGTTTATAAAATTGGGTAAATCGTTCCCAATTATCATGATATGATACCCAGGCACTTGTGCCAGCCCGTGGGGATCGGGAATGCCCTTCGGGCCTTGGAACAGTCTGGGTTTGGTGCCGGTTTGATGGTGACCAGATCCGGTTCGTGACAAAATGGTATCAAAGGATGTTCTGGTTAACTCTTTGGGTCACGTTATTTAGGGAACAGTCGGGATAGTATAAAGTTAGGATTGTTGGGACTTGGTAGTTCGGTTATGGGTAGTGTGCCTGATCACCACACCTCATGATAGGATTCAAGTCACCAGGGGAAGTTGGGGTTTATCTAATTCCATTGGTTTTCTTGGTTTGATGATGATTAGGGGAAATGAAAAGAGAGTTGGGTTAATGGTCTCAGTGAGCTCGCAGGGCCTGAAAAGCCATGTGAAGCTGGGTATATTCCCTAGAAAACTCTCTGTGACAGTGAATAGAAAATGGCCTCCAACCATATTTCCAAGTCACCCACTTAAACTAGTTTCCTCTCGCATTGTTTTGTGCTTTAGTTTTGAAATCTTGGCACTTTGGTTTTAAGGTGACTTGGTTTTAAGAAGCGTAAAGTTTTTATGAAATGATTTTCAAATAAAGAGGGAATTGTTTGGTTTATGAAATGGTGGAACTAAATTTTCAGAATTGTTTTGAAATGTAAAATGGTGTGCTTACACCACTTTGAAATCAGGAACTATATTGAAGTTGGTTTTGAAAAGTGTTTCCAATAGAGTTTTCTAAACAATCTAAGTGTGTTTCAATGGGATGAGATGTTTTGAAATTGATGTGAATATCTTTAAAGTGAGTTATTTTCTAAATGGTTGTGACTTTCTGAAATTTTTTTTAAGATGTGAGTTGGGATTTTGATCTCATGGTTAGCGGTTTTGAGAAAAAAGGATGTGTTGGTTGACCGTTTTGGTTTTGAAAAGTGGAACGAATTTTTGTTTTAACCTTTGGTATTTTCATGAGAAACCACATGAATGGGGTTATATGGGAAGATGGATGGTAGATGACATGACTGGATGAGTGTCGATATGGATATGAGGAGGGTGCCCGGTGTGGCACAGAAACATGCATGTGTAAGGCCCATGGGATACCATTGGTGGATGTGCTAACCGCTGAACCATTTGTTTTCAAAGAAATGTTTTTAAAGAGAAACATGAAGACTTGATGAATTGTTTGGAATGATTAATATTATGTGTTTTTTTAAAATGTTGATGTTGTGGGATGTTTTGAGTCTAAGAACCCCTCCTGTTTGAACTGTGTTTTGGGTTTGGGTTTGGTAAGTAAGTTGTGTTATAGGGACAGTTAGTGGTCTCTTATGAAAAATGTTTTGGGAAACCTTTATGATGGTTACCTTCATGTGTTTGGATCTGGTTTGTGGTATATCTTGACTAATGGACCATCTTGGTTGGGTTCTTGGGTTCAACCGTTGGATAAGGTACACCCCCATTAAAGGTTAGTGCACAACTCAAGTGAAACCAGGATTGTTTCTCCGTTTGAAGACCCTCCAGTTGATCAATATAAGGAATATTTTTCTTTAGATTTTTAGATTGAGTCTACACCCATTCCTTTCTTTGATTTTTAGATCCTCTTGTAACAGGAGAGTGCTCGTGGAAGGGTGAAAGAGACCATAGTTTCTTATGTTTCCTGATTCATCGAAGGTGGATGTGGTCTAGGGTTGTTAGTGTAGATGAGTGTCTCGATGGTGTCTAAGAGGGCCTTTGGGGTTCTTCAAAGTTTCATTGAAGCATGAGTTCATGTTAAACCACCAGTGTGGGAAATATGGTCACGATAGGTAATTGTGGCCACTTTCTAGAATTGTGTGTTGTTTGGGATGTTGTATAAGGTCCCTCTCCATGCATTGTTCATATCAGTCACAATGGCCATGTTCAGTGATGACTTATGATATCATGTGCTTGATTGAACATATAGGTGAAAGTCGTGAAATCCTCCGAGAGTCTCTGTTGTGTTGGGTGAATGTCTCCATTGGAAAAACTTCAAAATCTTTCATTTTAGAGGAAGGTGAGTGTAGGTGTTCTTTACTTCTATTGTTTCTCACCTGAAGAAACAAGGTGTGATGTGTGTGCATCTTTTTAGCCCTTGTTTTAGTGAAATATCGAGATAGGGTAAAGTGAGTATGGAAATTGTTATATCTGGAAAACTTATCTTGGGTTGCGGTGTAGTTGTTGGTGGCACCGAAAGAAGAATTCTCATTTAGTGGGTTTCTAAAGACTAACTGCGAGGCCGAAGATGCTTCAATCATTTGAGCTCCAACCATAGGTCTCGGAGAGAAGATGGCTCATAGTCAGGGGAAATCACAGGGTCTTTTAAACCCTTGTACAAAGTCCTATCCTAAATATGAAAGATAGGATGAGTTTAAACCTCTGGTATCATTAGCTTTTTTTTTCACGTTTGGTGGAAATAGATGGAGGGCCTTGTACCCATAACATCACCCAATGTCATTCCCTCCCCCTTTGGTTTCCATTGAGTCTTTGGAGAATGGTTGGAAATTTGGATAGACATGTTGAGCACATGGTTTGTGAACGATTAAGAGAGACTGTGTGCCTGGAAGCCATGCAGGAAGATTGATCAGCACAGTTAGTTCACGGTTTCACAAACTGTGCAGACTAACCGTGCGACCTTCCCAAATCTTGAAATTTTTGGGTCTTTCTGTGCCGGCCCATGCTGGTCGATTAAGATGGCTGGTTCTTATGGTGGGGAGAACCACTATGATTCTCATGTATGTTCCTTAGGAAATTTTGAATGGAAGTCTACCCTAGGTACCAGGGAGTCCGTTCAGGCCTCCCCCTATTAGTGTCCTGATTCTGTCTTGAAAAAAAATATTGGTTCTCTTATAGTGGGGAGCATATTAGTGTCCCCCCGTACCAGTAACATAGATTTATCTATGGTTTTGGCTTGGTGTAGATAGTCTCGTTCGGAGATATCTAGATACCAAAATCTTCCTTGAGTAAATGTTGGGACTGGAGATCACCCAATGGTTTAGTTAAAGTATAGTAAGTGTAACCTTGTTCAAAGTTGTTGTTCGTTTGGGTGAATTGCTTGAGTCTTGTTCAGATAGTGTTTTAAGAGTTTTATTTTGGGATAAAGTATGAATGTTATTGATCCTTTCAGTAAAGTAGTGTAAGTTATGGTTGTGAGATTAATACTTCCTTAATTGATCACTGGAGGTGTTTTGTCCTTTGGGGGTGAAACCTCGCAAGGGAGTACCTATTGGTTTCTCAGTGGGGTTTGGTTGTTGATTTAACCATGCTGTGACTTTCTGGGGTGGAAAGTTTTCAAGGTGGGTATAATTGTCACATATATAACTTATTTTAAAGTTATTTTTAATTTATTTTCCATTCATGCTTTGTTTTGGGGGTTTCCAAAGGTTTTATGAAGAATAGGTGAGTTTTCATTAATTGGGCCAAACCGTGAGCCCAATTCCAGATTTAAAAATAAATTTTGTTTCTTTTATAAAATTTTCATTTTTTAATATTTTTCAGTAATTCCAACTCCTAAATGTCCTCCCCTGATATAGTAACACCACATTTAAATTTGGTGCCTTTATAAATCCATAATCATGGGGGATTTGGGTTTTTATTTGAGAATTGGGCCAACCCGAAAGCCCATTTTCTAGTTTTAAATAGTTTCTTTAATTTTTTAATATATTATTCATTATAATGAATTTTTCAATGATTCCACCTCCCCCTCGACCCTAAGAAGCCAAGGAGCGTTCCCACTAATTTTACCCCTCTTTGGAGCTCGTTTTCATCACGATGGAGTACTGAAATTCTTAGGGTTTCTAAAATCGGGCAGATTTGAGGAGGTAAGTTATTTCCATAATAACTCTCTCAATTATTACTCTTTTCCCCCCATTATAGTTCCTATATAATCTCATAATCCTTATTCAAACATCCCTTGAATGGTTGGATGTTTTCAAATTCAGATTCTGGTGGATTTTGGGTCGTTTTATTCAATATTGTTTTGAGTAAGTGTTTCTCTCTTCAATTTTTCATTCTCCTTAGGGTTTCCTCCCTCTTTCATTATGTTCTAAAATGTCTAGAAGTTAGGGTTCGATCCTAAGGTATGATTTGGTATCTTTTGGGTCAATTTTTGGTGGTCTAGGTCTGGATTTATATTCCTTATGGTTCGGCGGTGGTGCGTTTAAGGTTTCGCACCAAGTTTTGAGGGTTTTGAGTCAAAAGGTAGGTGATTCCATGTGTAACCATTTTATGATGAGTTATCTTGCTTGGTTTATTAATTTAGTATATTTATAATCTGATTTTTTTGGTGTGAAAACTATTTTTTGATGAATTTGGTTAAACATTTAATTTTTAGTTGTATTTTAGCTTGAAATTGGGTACTTTTCACGTGTGACTCTTGGGGTAATGTTTGGGTTTAGTTTATAACATATGAAAGTGATTTATTAGTCTTGAAAGGGGCTTACAATTATGGTTTGGTAATTCTTTATTATCATGTAGTCCTTAAAAAGAGATTTTTGATTGAGTTTAATGTGTAAAACTGTGTTGTACTTCTTGAAGGTGATTTATGAAAACGTGTGTTTTTCATGTGTATCTTTGTGGTATTATTTGATGTATTTTTATAACACTTGAGGGTGATTTAATAATTGTTTTAGGGATGAAAATTCTGTTTTGGATTGTTATTGGTATGATTTTGGTTTTGAATGAGGGGTTTGAAATGGGTTTAGTGTGCAAACAATGGTTATACCTCTTGGGTTTGTTTTATAAAAATTGAAAATGTTTTATTTGGTTAAACAAAGTTGGGAAAGGGTGTATATGTACTGTTTGGGTAAGTGTGTTCACCTAATGTGGGTTTTTGAATGGTAATGTGGTGATTTGAGATGTCAAACATTTTTAGAATGTTTTATAAATTGCCGAGATGTTTTACTAAATTGTGTTTTGTGTGCGAAACACGGGTGTGGGATGTTTCGTGTGAGTTTATTGATAAAATGAATTGTGAAGGTGAAAAGGGTATTATATGACATGTGTGTGGGCTGTTATGTGAGTTTAATATCTTTTAATGGTTTTATAAAATCGTTTAAAAGATTTGTGGAAGTGTTAAAGAAATGGGAAAAGTGTTGTAGGCAATTTTGGTGTGAGTTTGATTTCAAAATTCATTTGAATGAAAAGTGAAATTTTTGACTTGTGTGATGTACATGGGGCTGTTTGGTTAATGTGTGATGTGGAAGTAATATTTTCATGTGAAAACCATAATTCTTGGATTGTTGAACTTGTTTGAGCACAAAGGGAAAACACGGGTATCTAGGTGGGTGGACGTGTACTAGTATGCTAGTGAATCCGTGAGGTTTGGCCTCAGTTTCACTTAGCAAGATTTATGCTTACAACTCTAACTAAAATATGATGATGATGATTGGGGACCACTAGGTTATGGGTATGATCCCTACTAGTGGCTCGTGCAAGAGAACATATATTTTTTGTGGTTACTCTCACCGAGATACGAGGTGCCTGGGACCCACAACTAGCTAGTGCCTAGGGGTTATTTCCTATTACTTGTGCTCATTAGATCCTTTGTACTTACCGTCAGAATATGGTATTTTTGGCTGAAGAAATTCAGTAGCTTTGTTATTTATTTTAAAAATTTTGGTCCTTTAAAATTATCCCACATGAAAACTGTTTTCATTTATTATTGCATCCTTTAGAAAATTGTAACTAGCATTTCTTATTTACAAAACTTGCAATGATTTTTGTCATGAAATGTTTATCACATGGAATCTCTTAGATGTGGTATACTACTGGGCTTTCTCTCACACCGTAATTACACCTTTGGGTGTAAGTAGACTTTCTTATTTTATGTCACAGGTTTGGGTACAGGATTTATGCCATTGGTTCAGGTTTTTAGGTGTCCATTGGGATGCAGTGTCGTGGAGATGGCTTGAGGGCGGTGCCTCTTTCCATGTGGAGGTTCTTGGGCTGTCCTTATTTGGTTTTGTACCATTGTAATGGTATTTAAACATAGTTTTAACTTATGTATTTCAGTTCTGAAATTTTGTAAAAGACGGTTTTAGTTGAAAAATCCAGATTTGTTTTATTGAGTTTGTTTGTTGTTTAATGTTTATAAAATCGGGTAAATCGTTCCTAATTATCATGATAGGATACCCGGGCACTTGTTCCAGCCCATGGGGATCGGGAATGCCCTTAGGGCCTTAGTACGGGCTGGGTTTGGTGCTGGTTTGATGGTGACTAGATCCGATTCGTGACATACATACACCTGCTTACACTCATCAATCCTGCCAGCAGCCTTGTCTGTCAGTATTGAAGGAAGATCGTCAACCATGTTCAGTGGAGTGAAATTAGAAGGAAAATACACCTGAAAGTATTGATCAAGCCTACCAATAGTCTCATTTGGTAGCATTTAGAGAAGTAAGTCAGAAATCTTCGACAACAAACAGGAGGCAGACTCAACTTTCTGCCCCCACACTTGAGTACTGTCAGGATTCACTGATAGGAAAAGGAGGACAGGAGCAGGTACATACACCTAATCCAAGCACATAATGGACGTATATCCCCATTATGGCAGCTGAAGTCACCAAGAATATTCTATTAATGGTGAAAGAGCAGAAGCAAATACCTGCTCATATCCTGGATGCTTTCCAGGATATTATAACAGTTTCAGCAGCATCTCCGGGAAAGACACATAAATCTATCCCTACAAGTGGAGTAACACATCAATAGTTCACTCCGGAATAGACACACACATCTATTCCAATGCAAGAGGGTTTTGAGGCGTACTCCCCCATATCATACAGATAGCCAAGTCAGGTACATACACCGGGTTTGAGTAGAGATAATCAGCATAACCTGATCATTTCTCCTAACCAGGCACAAACAACTACCAAATTGAGTAAGAAGGTGTCTAAGAAGAAGACCCACCCAGCACAGTCAAGAAATCAAAGGACCATCTGTGACAAGGCCTTACTCGATGATAGAGTTCTTGATGCAGTCAGACAATTATCTATTGCAACTCAAGATTCTACTCTTTCAGTTCCCAATAGTTGGGACATTAATTCCGAAGGTCTGCATCAGACACTTCCTTATGAAGGCTTGCTTCATGACAATTCGGTCGATCTCGAAGTTTCATCTTTAGATGAGAGCCACAAGAACTCTCTGTGTGGTTATAAGACCAAGGAGAGAAATGTTTCATCTTTTGCTGTAACCCACCATGGTGGTCCTCCCCATGATGATGAATTTAGCTGCGAAAGTCCTCTCCGTAGTAGTGATGCATATTTCTTGGAAAATGCTCCAATGGACAATGTAGTGACGAGAAAGCCCTCTTATATTGAGGCACTTGTGAATATGAATCCAGTCATGTTTGATACTTTACCACTATCAGGTGAAACACTTTATCAATCAGAAGATAACACAGGGTGTAGGTCATTCTCCGAACCACCCCTAAGTCATGCATCTTTTAGTTTGATCAGTGAATTCTCTACCGATCTTGTTGAATCCGATGAAGCAGCAAGGAAGCACCAGCTCTGGTCTAATCAGGTAGAATAATCTTCATTGAATGATAAAGAGGAAGTACTGAATATGAGAAAACAACTGGGAAAAGATGAAGTGCCAGTTATGTTTTGGCCTTTGGCTGATTCTCAGTATGACATTCCAGAGATGTTGACGGAAGATGGAATTCATGATATTTGTCTCAACATATGGAAAACTATTTTTCAGTTAAAAAAGAAAATATTATCTTATGATGAATATGAAAATCATGTCAAGATAATAGAAGGGTTACAACGCTAAATTTATTTGGAATCTCTCTCAGTTTCTCGATACCTGAAGGCTGAAAAGTAGTAGAGATCCCTTCAACGTTCATGCCTTACCGTACTAAGAAGATTGCACCAGTTAATTGCAAATGCCCCATCTGGTATTCATATTAGGGGATGGGGTGTTCATGGAGCGTTAAATTTCACTATACTCTCCAGTCAGCAAAGACCGCCAAAAATGGTCTCATGTAATGTTATTGCCCATGGCCAGCCACAATCAATGGGTTTTGTTTGTAATAAAAAACTTTCCCAAGAACATGCTTCAACTAGTTCCTCTCAAAATCAAGCATACAGAGAAGAAGTTGTTGAATTACTCCTTCATCAAGAAAACAAGAATATTGAACAGGCCTCTCATTTGGAGCAAGCACATCATCAAGTGACAGAAGTTTCAGAAATCATCCAATTGTCTTTTAAGCCGGGTGATAAAAGTGGATGTAGGTTGATGCATCCAGCCAATTTCCAGACTAAATTCTGCAAGATCAGGAGATATTTCAATAAGGTCTTATATATATCAAGTCAATAACCACCCTATCTTTCCAGACTGGGGACTCTTTTAACCCAACCCTCAAAATCAACAAATAGGATTCGAGGAGTTGATAAAAGACAGCAGGAACAGCCCCAGTCCACAGGACTAGGGACTTTTTCAAATCTTCAATCTCTCCCTCAGAGAAATTCAGTATTCTCTCGATTAGGGAAGAATACTCAAGAGGAAATAAGAGACAAACTATCATGATATTCTCTACAAATTATGGTTCGTCAAGAAGTTCCTGAGGGATCGAATCAACAAAAGGCAATGTCTCATCAAGGACATGTAAGAAGACAATATTGCAGAAATTCTGATAGAAGAGATGCGATGCATTATGCATCAATAAATTTCATCAATGCCATATTTTTTGATCCACCAGATGAGGCTCACTCAGAGGGATCAGATGAAGAGGTTCTTGCTCAAGAAGTTTTACGCACAGACACAAATGAAGAAGGTGTGCATACACAAAATCAAAGGATTACTCAGAACCTAGGTAATCCTTCAAGTAACCCACTTCCCCTTCTCCAAAAGGTGTCTAATAAGGGGAAAGGAAAGAATCAGGTTACATACCATTCCTCTGGAGAAGGACAATCACTCTCACTAGAGCAAAGATTTTCACAACAAGAGGAATAAATTAAGGAATTGAGGAGGTTGAACGCAGAATTACTTCAAGGTAGCCTTCCTCCTAAGCGTGCTAGAGTCAGTCAACCAAGGGAATTTGTTGCGGCTACTAAGATGGATCAAGAATATCCTCCTCTACCAGTACACCCCCATAGGTCTAATCTTATGGGTCAAGTGCTACAATAATCGGCAGTACTGCCATCGGTTGCAGTACCAGTTTCCACATCTGTACCGGCTCCAGTCATTGCACCGGCTTAGGTCCAAGATCAACCAGATGTTTCTCAAAAATTAATAACTACTATTGAGTCATTAACAGCTCATTTGTAATATATGTAGGTAAATCATGCTCAAATTCATCCAGAAAAGAGAGCTTACCCTGAGTGGGTTGATAAAATTCCCCCCCCCCCCATCAAATTTTGAAAGTACCCCATTCCAAATCTTTAATGGTTCGGGAGACTGAAAGAAACACTTAACACATTTTGTTTCTCGTTGCGATCCTATGATGGGAACCCCTCAGCAACAAGAAGCAGTTAAGCTCATGTGTTTTGTACAGTCATTACAAGGACCTGCCTTTGTCTGGCACACAAGCTTGCAATCTCGGTCAATTACCGGATGGGAGGATCTCCGCCAAAGATTCCTTCTCCAATTCAGTTCAACGTTGCCAAAGACAAATGTTTTTTATCTTAAAAACTGTAAGAAAAGGGAGAATGAAAGGGTCTTAGATTTCATTGCTCGCTGGAAGGGATTAACTTATTCCCTAAGCTTAGCACTCCCTCAAGAGTAATTGTTGCCAATCTGTGTGGTAAATCTGTGTGATGAATTAAGCATGCCATTGATCCCTTTAAAATACACAAGAGGGTTTCGAGACCTTACTTCAATTGCTCAACAGATTGAAGATTCTATTATGAAGACTAAGGATAAAGCTCATGTAATTCCATCAGCTCCAAGAAGGATAATGGGTAAAGCATAGACTACTACAATTATGCTTAAACAAGCACATGTACCTACTTCTACTTCAAAACCTTCATCTTCTCGAAGGGATCCACCTTATGAGCGCCAACAATAGAGACCGTTTCGTCAAGATGATCAAAGAGATCAAAGACGGAAAAAATTTGAGGATTTAAAGAGAAAATTTTACTCTTTATTAAATAAAAAAGTTCCTGGCTACTTCATTTCGACTCTGGAAAATAATTTGGTTCAATTGCCAAGGCCCAAGAGGCCGAACAAGGAAAGAGATGAAGACCGTCCCAATTATTTCCCATTTCATCAAATGTTGGGGCATCCCATTCAGGAGTGTTTTATCTTCAAATACCTCCTGTAAAAAATGGTGGACTCGGGACAAGTCAAGTTGAAAGGTTCTTCAGCTCAGGTATCATGTGTAACTACTATGAATCCAGAGGAAGAGGGCGAGTGGCAAGAAGTTAAGAACAAAAGTGCGCAAAAATATGATGATTGGATGGTCAGAAAAATGATCAACCAAACTCATGCCATTTTTCGAACACAATTGAAGAAACCAATTGTGTCTTCTATCATGAATGCCGCATCAAAACCCTCTTCATCAGAGGGAAAATCCTCAAAGAAACGACATAATTCAAAGAAAGAATAAGAATTAGAAGAAGATGAGTATGTGTCAAATCCTAAGTTGTCTTTGAATCTGGTAGATTTCATGGCATCTACTTAAATGCCATGGGCATCGCCCCACCAAACGGCATAACCTAAATAGGCTAATCAGGTAGAGTCTTCATCGGATGAAGAGTTGATCTTTGGTTCTGTTAATATGATTCAATTAACAGATCCATATGCCAGTCATAGTTTTAATTTTGATGAGCTGGAATTACCTATATGAAATAGAGGAATCATAGGAAGTTCCAGAGGCTCAGGATACAGGGGAAGAGGTGGATCTTTTAGAGGACACTATTCCAATTCTACCCTTTCTAGAACTGTGTATGCGGCAGAAACTCATTGTAGAGCCCTTCAACGAGCTCAATAAGAACAAGAAAGTTCTTCCACACAAGGCAGACTCAGTCCTAGCACAATTATTTTGGAAGATCGGTTTAGGGTTCCATCTTCTTCCTCTCAGTAAGGAAATAGACCTAATCAGTCTAATATTCCAAAGCCAGGAGTATTACCAACTCCTATCCCGATGTAAGATGCACCAACTTTGAAAGCATCAGCTTCTAAGGCACCTGCGAAACTACATGTTCCTATTGGGAAACACAAACCTTTGGATCAAAAGTATGATGTATTTAAACACTTGTCCCAAATACTAGCCAAGTTATCAATTTTGGATTCTTTGAATTTATCAAAGTATCTTTGGGAGGCACTCATCAAGGATTTGTCGAGTCCTCAAGAGTTTGAAACTGAAATTGCTGCCACTGTAGTCTACCATGTACAGAATAATCCTGCAGAATGCCATGCAGTGATATCTTTCACAGATGAAGATGAAGATGATGCCATGCATGGACATATTAGACCTTTGTACTTATATGGAAAGGTCACTGGTGTAGACATCTGAAGAGTTTTCATTGATAATGGTTCAGGACTCAACCTCATGCCCATTCATACACTTTGTCGATTGGGCCTCACAGAATCTGATTTATCTCCTTCTACATTGATGTTACAAGGATATGATAAAAATGAACAAGAACCACTGGGTGGGATTACACTCAGAACTCAGTTTGGATATCTTGTATCCAATTCATATTTCATGGTTATTGATCAAGACTCAACCTTAATCATCTTTCTTGGTAGACCCTGGCTACATCAACATGCGACTATCCCTTCATCATACCATAAGTGTCTCAAATATTGTTTCGATGGTCAAATTGGGATAGTGTATGGTGATAAATCCCCATTCAAGACATGTGAATCTCAATAAATTGAGGAGGAATTTTATCACATGAAGGATAATAAGAAATCCACGACAGGGGAGGTCACCAAAGTTAATGCTCCATATGGTTTGGAAAAGATTCCAGTAAACCCATTTACACATTTGAGTACAGATTATGTGTTACCTATCAGTCAAATTGACAGGATAGACCCAAATAAAAATACTCTTATGGAATCCTCCATAATGTCAATCATGGAAATCGAGCCAGACAACATGGGAGAAAGTGATGATCCACCAAGCAATGATGAAATCTCAAATGGAGATGTCTTCATTTCATCTGTTGAAATCCAAAAAGTCTATACTTCGCCAATCAGATCAGAAGAAGTTATAGCAATTTCAGAGGTAAAAAATGATGTCGATTTTCAATCCATCATCTCCTCTATATTACCCAAGGAATACCCTTCATCATCAATCGGGTCGGAAATGGAAGCTTCTTCTTCAAGATGTGCAAATTTTAATGTATCTTCTGTTCATGAAAATTATGCTTCATCATCTACTATGAAAGTAGAAACAGAAGAAATAACACATGTTAAAGAAGAAGAGGAAGATCTCAAGGATGCTCCTCCAGCATTTGAAGAGGGTATCTCTACCACCATGGATGAACTCAGAGAAATAAATCTGGGTACAAAAGAAGATCCACGCCCCACTTTAATTAGTGCGGCCATGACTCTTGAAGAGAAAGAGATGTATATTTCCTTTTTAAATAAAAATTGAGATATATTTTCTTGGAACTATACAGAGATTCTAGGGCTTGATCCTGATGTTGCCACTCATCGTTTGGGTTTTCCAGAAGAACATTGAGGATTTCAACAAGATGCTAGAAGAACACACCCAACCTATGCTTCCAAAATTGAGGATGAAGTAGATAAGCTTATCAAAGTTAACTTCATCAGAGAAGTTCAATATCCCAAATGGTTGGATAATATTGTCCTAGTGAAAAATAAGAATGGGAAAATTAGAGTTTTCATTGATTTCAGAGATCTTAATCTATATTGTCCTAAGGATGATTTTCCTGTTCCGATTATATAACTCTTAATTGATGCAATAGCTGGATATGAAGCACTTTCCTTCATGTATGGATATTCTGGATATAATCAAATCTGAATGGATCCAGAAGATGATGAATCTACAGCTTTCAGAGCCCCTCAGGGTGTGTTATGCTATCGGGTAATGCCCTTTGGCCTAAAGAATGCAAGCGCAACATATCAGCGTTCCATGCATCGTATCTTCAAACCTTTTTTAGGGAAGTTTTTTGAATGTTATGTGGACAATTTGGTGGTTAAATACAAAAAATGTTCTAATCACTTGGATGATTTGGAAGTCATATTCCACAAACTTCGGCAACATAATTTGAAGATGAACCCCTTAAAATGTGCTTTTGGGGTAACCTTAGGGAAATTTCTCAGCTTTGTTGTACACCATCGTGGTATCGAGGTCGATCCTGAGAAGACAAAGTCAATCCTTGGTATGTCACCTCCTCTAAATTTAATGGAATTGAGAGGACTTCAAGTAAACTTGGCCTATATTCGGAGTTTCATCGCCAATTTGGCAGGCAAAAGTTTACCCTTCACCAAATTGATGAAGAAGGGAGTCACTTACCAGTGGACTAAAGAATTTCAAGAAACATTCGATATTCTCAAGAAGTATCTCTTGAGTCCACCGATGTTAATGCCACCTGTTGAAGGAAGACCACTTATCCTCTATGTGACATCTCTAGAGTAATCATTGGTTGCCTTTTTTGCTCAGAAGAATGATGCTGGGAATGAAAATAGCCACTACTATCTCAGTCGGACTATGATTGAAGCAGAAACCCGATACTCAAATATTGAGAAGTGCTGCCTAGCATTAATCTTTTCAGTTTAGAAGTTGAGACACTACCTGCAACATCACAAGGTCCAATTGGTATCTCACAATAACCCGCTCAAATTCATCCTTAGTCGTCCAATGTTTACAGGACGTCTGGAAAGATGGGAAGTTATTTTGCAGCAATTTGATATTAAATGTGTCTCAAAAGGAAATAAAAGGCCAAGCTCTGGCTGATTTCCTTGATGAACACCCTTCAGTGGAAGACACATCTTCAGATATTGAACTCCCTGATGAGGAAGTATTCTCTATTCAAGAAAGTCTTCAAACATGGGAAATGTACTTCGATGGTGCTTCCAGAAGTCCAACAGGGAGGAAAATAGAAGATCCTGAGTTCAAAAAAGATGTGTTAGGAGTTGTACTCATTTCCCCAGAAAAAGGAATTTCTACCTTATTCCTTCTCATTATTGGGAGGCAGTACAAATAATGAAGCAGAATACTAAGCTCTTATTGTAGGATTGGAGTTGGCACTTCAAGCACAAGTGAATCACTTAAAGGTGAAAGTTGATTGAGACCTAGTAATAAAACAAGTTAATGGGGATTATGCAATTAGAAAAGAAGAACTAATCCCTTTGTATGATTACGTTAGAGATTTAATGGTGGAGTTTCCTTCGAAACTGAAATTTTCTTATGTCCCAAGATCACAAAATGCCCAAGTTGATGCACTGGCTAATATAGCCACAACTATGGAGGATCCAAATCGGGACGATACAACCATCAGTATTTCCCACCATCATACAATTTTACCTTATGTTCAATCCAGAACAAAGGAAATCAATGAAATTAGTCTCATCTCTGAACCATACAGTCATACTACAGGATGGATGACACCTATCAGGGAATACCTTCAAAATGGAACACTTCCACTTGATAGAGCCATGAAAGAACAAGTCCGGAGACGTGTGGTCAATTTCACTCTTTATGATATCCCATATATCTTAGAGAAAGTTCTCTACAAAAGGGGTTTCGATGGAGTTCTCTTTAGATGCATTTATGGTGAAGAGACAATGGCTGTCATGAAAGAAGTGCACATAGGAGTCTGTGGTGCCCATCAGTCTGGACACAGATTTTCTGATTAAATTAAAAGGCTTGGATATTTTTGGTCTTCAATGACACAAGATTGTGTTGATTTCACAAATAAGTGTCATTATTTCCAAGTACATTCCAGATTCATTCATCAACACCCAAAGTTGCTTCATAAAGCTAAATACTCGTGGCCATTTTCCACATGGGGAATGGATGAAGTGGGACCTTATCCTTTGGCTACATCCAAGCATTTTAAGTACATTCTTACTAATACTGACTTCTTTTCCAAATGGGAAGAGGCAATACCCCTCAAAGAAGTCAGTTCTAAATGCATTGTTAGCTTCATCAAGTCTAACATCATTACTAGATTTGGTGTCCCTCATACCATATTGACAGAAAATGGCACCAAATTCTGTTCATCCGAGGTGAGGAAGTTGTATCAAGAATACAACATTAAATCCAATCATTCATCTCGGTATCATGCAGTAGCCAATGACCAGATAGAATATTTCAACAAGACTCTGTAAAATATACTACAAAAGATGGTGGATAAAGATAAGAAGTCATGGTCTGATAAACTCTTTCATGCTTTATGGGATTATCAAACCACCACCCACACTACAACTCGGTCAACTCTATATTCATTGGTATATGGAACGGTAGTAGTTTTTCCAATTGAGGTTTAACTACCCTTGCTTAGAGTATCCATTTGTGATTAGTCTTCTACAGATGAACAATCTCAAAAGTGATTGGATTAATTGGAATGGTTAGATGAGAAAATATTGTGCACCCTGCACCACTTGGAAGTCTATCAAAATCGAATAGCACGGGATTTCAACAAAAAGGTTCATCTTCGTTCATTTGTTCAGGGAGAATTGGTATTAGTTCTCAGAACTTCAATGATACTAGGAATGAAACCTCCCAAGCTTGATCCAAAATGGGAAGAACCTAATTCAATACATAAGGTCTACTCCAATGGAGCTTATTCTTTAATCTCAATGGATGGAGAACTCATCACTACTCCAACCAATGCCAGATTTCTGAAGAAATATTTTGTATGAACATAAAATACACCAACGGTCCATGCATACGACCTTAAACTATTCACACTTTCATCCAACATGACGTTAAAATGTGTCCCTTTCATCGTCCTATACGACGTTAAACTATACATCTACGGTCCATGCATATGAATTTAAACTATTGACACTTATGTCCAACATGACGTTAAACTGTGATGTCCTAACTATATGATGTTAAACTGTACAGAAGTCCCTTATGTACAGCAAGATGTTAAACTGCATAACCAATGGTCCATGCATACAACCTTAAACCATTTTCATCCTTATCGTCCAACATGACACTAAAATGTATCATCCCTTTCATCCAACATAACGTTAAACTGTGACATCGTCCAACATGACATTAAACTGTGAAAAAGTCCCTAATACGTCCAACATGACATTAAACTATGTCCTCTTTTGTCCTCACTGCATGAAATTAAACTGCACAATCCTCTTTTTTGTCCAACATGACATTAAACTGTATTTTTTCTCTGCTAAACTATACAGAAATCCCTTAATACGTCCTACATGACGTTAAACTGTATTTTTTCCCTGCTACATGACACTAAACTGTGCAGCACCAATAGTCCTAACTGCAAGACTTTAAACTGCATAGTCCCTTCATATGTCCTACATGACATTAAACTGTGCATCATTAAGGTTGTTTCCACATATTGTTTCTCACACCGAGTATGACTCACGTGATCTTAGAGAAAACTTCAACCATAACACCCTCTCTGGGCTGCTAACCACGCGTAAGTCCCAACACCATTTTTAGGTTGTTGTCCCCAAGAACAACTTAATCACTAATTCATCCTTTCATTGAACTATGTGGACTTTGATCCTTGCCTTCCAGGCTGGGTACGTAGGTAACCTACCAAGGTTCAAGCCCAAAATAAATCTCTTCACATTGGTTCACCTTTGTCCTAGCTACATGAAGTTAAAATGTACATCACTTTTGTCCTGCACAATAATAAACTACAACATTATTTGATACCTTCACCTGAGAGGGAATCATTATTTACATTGATTTCCAATCATGTTATATTCTAAAGACTACGTTCATACATGGTAATGCCCAAACCTTTTATCGTGGGTCAAACCATCATTGCCCTAAAGTCCCCTTTTCACCCTTCACTTGTACGAACCAAATCTGTACAGAGGGTATTCCTAGAACTACATGGGCTTTATTCCCATACTTATGGGATACATAGGAACATTCGAGTGTCCCTCGAATCTAGCCCCAAGACTTTTGGGCCTAACCCAAAATTCCACTTTTAGTCCCCTGGCTGAAAAGTCCCTATGAAAACGCACACTGTGTATTCATTATAATGGTCTGAGCTCTATGACCTTAAACTAAGATCTCTTACACTTTAGTCCCACATGACGTTAAACTATATTTTAAGAACTACATATGGATTGATTACCATCCTTATGGGATACGTAGTGAAGTCAAACATTTCAATTCAGGACTCATCCAGAGCATGATTATGGTTAGCATTGATCTGTATATCTCTACATACATTAGAAAATACCCATTTTTATGTGTCATAATACTAATCTTTAATATTTTCAGATCTTCATAACCCTTTTCTTGACTTCTGGTCACAAAATTTCCAATTTCTGAGAGTTCTTTTGCCTGACCATGCAGCACGTGCCCTTAGGCGGCCTTGCATAAACAATCTACATAACAGATGTGTCAGCCAAAAGATACTATTATTTGACTATGCATCCAATTCCCTTAGGCAGACCTGCATAATTCAACCCCCTAACGGGTTTGTTAAATAATGGTAACTTCATTCTTGGGAACAAAACATCTTTTGTCCTTAGTTGTCTTAACGACAATATATAAGGATCTGAAAAAATAGCCATCCTTAATATATTTGTCTCATACTCTTTATCATGATCTGAAAGTATTCAAGTCTATGGTTTATATTTCCCTTACCTATGTTTGGTCAGAACTTTGTAGGAGTGACATTCATCTAGTTCTTATAAAATCTTGTTTGGAAATATCTTCTCCATATTCAAGTACCTCTCTCCATATAGCAAACTCTATGATTTGGAAAATTTGAATCCTCAAAAACTTCCACTGGCTTTTTAGCAGTAGAAAAGTAAATTTCTGAGAGCTCTTTTTCCTGACTATGAAGCACGTTCCCTTAGGCGACCTTTCATAAACAGTCTACATAACGGACTTGTCATCCAAAAGATACTATTATTTGACTATGCAGCCAATGCCCTTAGGCGACCCTGCATAATTCAACCCCCTAACAGGTTTGTTAAATAATGGTAACTTCATTTTTGGTAATTAATTCTTCTAATGCCTTTTATCCCTTTTTCGTATCATTCATCAGATTCAAAATTTCTTAAGTCATAATTTACATGTTTTCCCTCATACTTGAACATGGTAATATGTTTTCAGATAAATTATCAAGGAATTGAGTCAATGTTAATCCATTTGGTCAAAGCTATTTTGACCTTAAACATTAGCATTTTTATGTCCAACGTGCATGACTTTAAACTGCTCATAAAAGACAAGGGAACTCTGAACAAAAGTCAAGTCCCACCTCAACACTTGTGCGCTGCATGTTCCTTGGTTTTCTTCTTTTTTTTCAGAGTCACATCATCATTTCTTTCAGATCCAACTCTAAGGGGGGACTTTTGTTGACACTCCATTCTGTCACAGAGCCTAAAGGAATGAAAAGGTAAATACCTTGAACCCAAAGTGACTCATCCTTTGAAGAAACATAAAAAATTGACAAAGGCATGAAAAAATATTCATTTTCACTTGGGCCGCGCAAGTTCCACCAAGGACGCGCAAGTATACTTGCACGCCGACCAATGGTCACACAGATGACTTGCACACCCTCTTTGATTTTTCACCCAGGGTCTTCCCTGGCCTATAAATATCCCTAGTGGGCCCCACATTTAAGGACGAAAAATTACAGAACCTCAGATTTGAGCTCCCGGCGCCCTAGTCTCTTCTCAAAGCTTCCGAACACTTCTAAGGTAATTTCTTACATAGAACGGAAGATCTAAAGAGGGGTAGGAAGGCCTAAGTGTTGAAATTCATCAACACTTGCACGCCTAGGTGGACAGCCCTTAAGGGAAATGGCCACACTTGCATACCACCTTACTCCTTCCACATACCTTGCACGCCTCTCTTCTGGAAGTCTCCAGGGTTAGTATAAAAGGCTTGAGCCAAGACTCACCCAAATTCTAACCTAAGGATTGAAATTCAAGCAAGTACCCAGATGCCGCACAGGTATACCTGTGCGACCAGGACATGCGTGCCCACACAGTACTTGCATGCCCACGTAGTACTTGTGCACCCCTTTATTTTTGGGTGCCCCTCTTGCCTATTTCACATCTATTATGCCTATCCACCTCTCCTCTTCAAGATTAAGCCTTCAGAACTCTCTCTAAATCCATTCATGGAATGATTTGTTTGTTGGATTACTTATCTGAAAGGAATTCTGTGGAACATCTCTTAAAACCTAGTGATTTACTTGTCACTAAGGTCAGAGATTTCATTTATTCAACCTCATCCTTTAAAATGAGATAATCCTTAACCTGGGACTCTTTTTCAGGAGTAAGCTCTAGTCCAAATTCTCATAGGAGTAAGCCCAAATTCCTCACAAATATGGGCCTCCTTTTCAGGTTTAAGCCCCAAGTCCCCTCGCTTGGGCATCCTGTTTAGGAGTAATCCCCAGTCAGAATTCCCTTAACCTGGGCTTCCTTTTCAGGAGTAAGCCCCAGTCTCCAAGTTCCCAAATATGGGCAACCTCCTCAGAAGTAAGCCCCAACTATGGTTCTCTTAACCTGGTCTTCCTCTTCAGAAATAATCCCCAGTCTCAAAGTCTACAAATATGGGCATCCTCCTCAGGAGTAAGCCCCAAGTCCCTTAACCTGGGCCTCCTTCTTAGGATTAAGCCCCAGTCTTAATTTCTCTTAACCAGTTTTAATTTACTTTTGATCTGGGATTCCTTATCAGGAGTAAAACCCAATCATAAGTTCCCTCCTAACTTGGGCATCTTCTTTAGGAGTAATCCCCAAGATTAGAGTATCCAAATATCCATAAATTACATACACCTTTATGGACCTTGTTCCTGGGTTTCTTCCCTAAAGTAAAACCAAATACTCATCTATTTTTTGCAATAATACATACATAAGCCCCACATCATTGAATCTTTTGTGGCACAATTATCTGGTTTCACCAATACCTCTTGTTTCTCACACCGATCATGACTCATGTGAGCTTAGAGTGTAAAAGTAATCATGACATCTTTCTTTGAGCCATCAATCATGCATAAATATCATACTCCCTCACTCGAACTACGTGGGTTCTAATTCCTTTTCTAAATAAAGGATACGTAGGTAGCCCATCTGCGGGTACAATCCCAAACTCTAAAATAATCCACGTCCTTCTGAATGACAATAAACTTTAAGTGCCCCACTGAGTGGCTTTAAAACTAGTATGGTCATCATAATGACCAAGAGACTTTTATGTATTGAAGGATACCATTGACTAAGAATATCTAACAGATACAGATGATTCTCTATCGATGAAGAACCTCAAATACATATAAAAGATTCTCTAAATTTCCTATATATCAATCATTGATTGTCATATCTGAAGGAAAGATCATTTTATACTTGGTAATGTAATAAGGATTCACGAACATAACTTAAATCTATAAAGAGAGTCCTGGAGTAGACAATAATTCCCCTAAAAAAGCTGTGATGAGTCCAACCTCCCATCCTCTCAACCAATGCAAATTCCTAAGCCTCATTAGTCCACAACTAATGAGCACCTACATTTGGAAAGTAGGTCCAAATGGATATGGAATCGTTGGATGTTTCCGGTTCTACGAACAAACCCGTTAGAAACTGATTGGAATGTTTGAACCCATAATCAACGAGGTCATCCCCAATTCTAGAGGAAACAAACCCTATGCTAAAAATATTATATTTATTAAAAATAAGAGATTGACATTTTTTACTTTTCATTAAATAACATATTATAAAGGTTATAATAAAAACCAAATGGAAATAAAAGTCCATATAACCAAATATTGGATGGGTATGGTTGAGTATGATTCATAAAATAATCTTATATCATGGTTTATGGTCATTTCATAATTCCATTTTATTTTAAACATTAATTATCTAATTTACCCTTTACCATTGTAACAAAATTACTAAAGTTACTATTCATATTGACCTAAAATAAAAGGTCCATATTTTTCAAAATTTGGCCCACTAATCATAAATATGGATACCATTTTTTAAAATTCAAATCATCTAAATTTTATAATTCAATTTAAAATCAAACCAGCAAAACGTGATGAAAAACATTTTTTTTGAAAAATGACCCTTTAAAATATAAAATGTTTTTATATTAAATTCATGTATAAAATCAATTTTTTTTAAAAAATTATATTTCAATAAAGAACTAATAAAAATTTAAAAAATAATCCTAAATATATTTTTCTACTTAAATAATTTAAATGAAAATATGGTTTTTAATAAAAATAAATATTTTTCACTATTCAATGAAAAACCAATATATTCAAAACATTATAAAAAATACAACATAAGATAACTTTTAAATGATGAATTAAAAAATAAATTCATTTTTACAAATAAAGTTTCTTAAATTTTTAAAATATAATTATAATATTCACTCATAAAAAACAAGAAAACCCATTTTTAAAGAAAACATATTTTTGAAGAATAAAATGACTTTACTAAAAATAGAGAGATTATTTAAAAAGAATTAATTAATAAATTATAAATGAGTAGGAACATTATATATGTTTCATAATTTAGATAATAATATTCATTAATTATAATTTAATTGCTTGATTATAGTGATCACATTTAAATAATAATAATTCATTGTTCATTTAAGCTCAATGTTGATTCTCTTGTACGCTATCAAATATAGTATTTATTTTTAAAAAATCTTAGGATATTACAATATCTACCTCTTTAGTAAATTTTAAAATTGATATTTTAATTCGACCACATTAGCTAGTTTTTGGTTTCTAAAGATACTTTTTTTGAAAACCCACATCGTAAAAAGGGTCAGTAAAAATTACTCTTGAAAAGAGAGAATGTGAAGTATGAAGGTCGTCTAGAATAACACATAGTAGGATTCCAAGTAGGGGGAACATAAGTGGGAAGTGAAAACCTAGATATAGAAGAAAAAACTAACATCCAAGGACTATTAGAGAGTGATATAGAACATGTTTATGATAAAGTTAATCATTAAAAACTATAAAATTGTATTTGGTTAAAAGCCCATTGATTTCTTGTAAATAAAAGAAAACATATAACATTTTTTTCAAAATCCTTTTCCCAAATATGAGGAATTATTTTACTTCATAGACTAAATAAATAAATAAATATACTTACTTAACAAGTAGAATTTAATCATTTAATAAATTCCCACCGCAATCTCATTTTTACTCTAAATAATGTGTGTTCAAGATGTTTTTCAGATGCATGATGCATTGCAATCAACTAATAAGGATAAAAAAATACACAAAATAATAAAAACATATTCCCCCTATCTTTATAAATTAACTAAAACCATAATGGTTAGAATAATATATGATAATTCCCAAGAATAATAAACCCTCATATAAAGAAAAAATACCACAATATCAAATATTTTACTGTAATACACAAAGTTCAACACAGATCATTCAAAAAAATAAATATATTTAAAATTACTAAAAAATATTATAGAATAATATTGAAACTCAAAAATCATAAGGATTTGGTCACATTGTCTTATAATATAAGTTTAATATTTATCTTCCAAAATAACATCAATCACTCTTAATGTCTCATTCCAAAATTGAAATTTCCCAAATCACATAATCTCCAAGATATGATAGTCATTTCTATAAATAAATCGAATATCCATAATCTATAATAAAATCCTATATGATTCCAAATAAAAACTCAAACTTTATTTCTAAAATAAAATCCCATAGTATTATTTTTAAATTAATCTTGTAATGATCCCCAATATTATAGTGATATTCTTTTGAATAACTTTATTACCTTAATCAAAATATCACTTTCCAATCCCATGGTTATCTATATGATAAAACATATATTCCCCAAATGAACCTAACCTATGTCTATTAGATTTTTTAAATAAATAAAAACTATTTTATACTAACCAGGAAATCACATAGGGTAGTGGTAGGCAATTCACCATTATCACCCTTCGGTTGTGGGTTTAAGCCTCACAGTCTTATGAGATGTGATAGGTTGTCTTCTAGCCTGTAGGTTGTCATTTTTCAAAAATATAATCCATATAAAATTACCATCAATTTAATAAATATCCTAAAAAATAACCTTAATATATTCAATATTAAATAATTTTTTTAACCTCAAAGGATATCTCATAAATTTCATTTCACATAAAAAAACCCATAATTTCCTCAAGATTAAATATTATATAAACCCTAAAGGTTATTTATTTCTTTAAGCTTATGTACATGAAATAAAAATACCATTATTACTCAACTAAATTTTTTCACATGATATTTTTAATGGTTATATATACCTAAAACATCTATCAAAACTCAATAAAATTATCCTAAAGTAATCCAATAATCAAAAGATAATGAATTATTTTAAACTTATGATCACCCTTAAATCTATAACCACCTCATAACTCCTAAATTAAAACAACTTAATCATTCAACATTCTTCATAATCCCATAATAATTATTTTCTATATTATTCCTTAATACTTCTTTCCTAGAAATAAAAATATGAATCATTTCCTAAGATTCAACAATGTCAAAGAATAAGATAAAAATAATCCATATCTTTTATATGTCATTTATAGTTTCTTCAACTTCAACTATAATGTAATTAGGTATTTCTAAATAGTTATCTTTAAGGTCTTGTTGATACCATTCATGAGCCTTACCCTTAATACACTGATTTACATAATTTTTATTCTACCCACATTTAAAACATTCAATTGATACATCAGAAATAACTTCTTTCCCCTTCAAGGAGTTAACTGAATGATTATTTTTTCCTTGGAATATTATTTATTTATGACCTCATTTACCAAATATGAAACATCTTCCAATTATTTTAAGACATTTTACTGAGTTTTAATTTTCATATTCTCAATACATATGTTATTGAATATATTTACCTTTATAATAATTATCACATGAATTTCCACAGGGCTTCATTTCCCTTGAATTTGATTCATTTTGAAACTTAACTAGGTTCAAGTTGTTAGTTATTAATCCTAATAGATTTTTAAGAATAACCATTATATTTCTCACTACATCTCTTATTCTGTTCAGTTTCTTATTTAGAAAACAACCAGATTTTCCTTCAAATCCATTTTTACTTTGGTACCTTATGGATCTATCCATTTATTAACACTAAAAAGGTTAGTGTGAAAATATCAAAATAATTATAACAAACCATCATATAAGGATGATAAATACAAATATATATTTATTTATTCTATCTCATAATCTTTTGATTTATCCAAAATAAATATGATTCTCCCTAACATACTAACCATTGTGATTTTAAAGACTTGTAACTTATGATCAAATAAAATCCTAACATATAAATTTATCTAAACCCTACTCTGATACCAACTATATGGACCCATACTTAAACATTACATATTCTAGTGACATTATACTAGAATTCAATTTCTTACATTCCCAAAAATATTTTTGGATTAGAGTTTTATAAAATTAGGGAATAATTGTTACATAAAAAACCATATTTTATAAAGTAGATACTTATGGTCAATATCCATTTTTACCACAATATAAAATATTTAAAATAAAGTGTGATTTATTTTCTTGACAAATCATCAAGACTTGAACTTGACTTCTTCCTTTTCTTTACCCATCCTTAAAACCCTGTGAAATACATTTTAAAAATGTATAATGAGTAAAAAAAATTAGTAAAGGATATAAGAAAAATAAATACATTAGTCTAGTGAAAAATATAAACACCTATGAAAAGTATTTTCTAAAATTTTTTTTATCCAAATATAGAATCATTTTTAATTTAATAATATCATTATATTACTTTTTTAAATCAAAACATTTCCATAAAAAGTCATTTTCATTCATATAAAATTCATACAGGTTCCTTGGGATATCATAATCTTAAAACCCTTAAAATTGGAATAACTATACATCTTAATTCAAATATAATTATCCAGATAACATAATCATTACCCAATGCATTGGAACACTATCTGGTCGCATCCATCATATAAGATATATCAGACTCACACATAAGCTATAATGGGGTTAAACCCTTCATAAACAAATCCCAATGATCATATTATGAATAGAACACTTGAAGAAATATTTTAAAACTCTTTGAAACAAATTTAGGATATCAAAATTCCATTTTTTATTAAAAACCAATTTACAATACCAAAATACCAGAAAAAGGGAAAGAGTTTTTTTCTTCAATGAAATCATGGAAACTTATAGAGGAATATAAACTTGAAATAATGGTTATGGTGGGGAGAAATGTTGTTGTTTCCATATATGTTAAAATAAAACATTTTTTTATTTTTTTTAAAATAAATTCAAACATCCTATAAAAATATTCTTTTTAAATCCTTTGATGTAATGTTAAAGAAAATTATTAATTTATTAAATCTAAAAAAATTCATACATAATGAAGAAATATTTTTTTTTTGAAAAGAACCATGGAAACTCATAAAGTAAACTTCAAAGAATGGTGGTGTCATTATGGTGGGAAATTCATTTCATGCCGTATATGTAAAAATAGATATTTATTTTGACCTTTCTAAAAAGAGTTGAAAGTGGAACTTTTAATGAGGTTTTTTAAACGAAAGTCCCTTAACTTGAGTCTGACTAATCACTTTATTTATTTATCCTTCTAAATAAAAAAATTATTTTATTTTTCTACTTTATTAAGAATATTTTTCTGTTTAAATATTCATTTATTCCGTTTAATACCATGTTTTTTACAATTACTTAATCAATTAAATTCACAATGGGTGTTTTGAGATATTTGGATCATATGTCAGAAATGACATCGGTTGGGTGACTGTGGTCAAATTGATCATTATCACATAATATACATAATAATAATCATTGGATAATTATAACTTTTTATAAATTAATTATACTTTTAAATTAAACTATAAAATATTATAATGAAAAACAAATCACATTATAATCATGGAGATAGTAGGTCATACGTACGCTTGAGTAACATTTCCATTTTTCAAATATAATTTTGGAAAGAGGGTAAGTATTATTTTATCTTTATATATTGATAATACAATAAATAAAATCATATTAATCCTTTAAATATACTTTTTTATATCATCCATGTGATGTGGTGATGAAAAAAAATCACATCACTTCGTGGAGGTGGTAGTCCACATGTACACACGAATGATGTTATCATTTATCAGTGAATGGAAAGGTTATAAGGTAAATGATATATTTTATTTTCATAATTACAATTATTTCATGATTATCATATATAAACATTAATTACATAATTATAATCCATCCATGAGAGAAAGTTATGGAAAACGAATTTCATTGGTTTGTGAGGGGGTAGTCCACTGTACACATGATCGATGGTTTTGTTTCCCATTTGATGGAAGAGGAGATTTATATTGGTTATTCTATTAAAAATAATAAAACATTAATATTTTTAGGATGATTTTTTTATTATTTTATCCTGGTTGAATAATATTTTAAGGATGTGTAAGAATAAATAATATAGAAACACCCGATAAAAAACAACAACTCTCCTTCGAACAACCTCATTTTCTTAACACCTTAAGACCAATAAGGGTGTTGTTCTACCTAAAAAAAATACAATGTGGGTATGGATTTTAGGATGGTATTTAGGTAGGTATTTTCTAAAAAAATGGGGTTTAAAGCATGAATTAATGAGAATAAGGGACACCTTTTTAAAAAAGAGGGGAGATGTACTATTGGAATTCCTCAAAATATTAAATTAATATAAATTAATTTTCAATTTTGAATGGATAAAAAGTAGTTTATTTTTAATTTAGGTTTATTATGGGTCTAAAAAATATAATAAAATATTTTTTGGAAAATTTTTGGGAACAATTGTACATTTATCATTTGGTTTTAACCCCTTGTTAAACCCTTTGAGTTTTACCTTGATAATAAGTATTTATACTCTTTTAAGGTTAATATAGTTACTATAAATGAAAAAACATCCCATAAATAGAATATTGTTTATATTATAAACTATATAAAAATAAATTTTCCCAATAATTTTTTTTAACATTATTATATAATTTAATAAATTATTTTTTATAATATATCATGAATGTCAATTTTTAGAACTATTTATCACTTTTATTTCAGTAACATCAAGACAACAATTAAAATTAATTTTTTTGATATATTATTAACATTTAATTTTTATCTATAAAATTAATGGTTCACAATAATTATCTAAAAGTATTTTATATTTAATATTTTTCTTATCATTTATTTGATTTTTCTATTAATTGAATAATTAATGTCTCAACATTGTGTAAATATTTAAGGTAATTATTTCTTTACTCAAAATTAAAAAAAATTAACAATATGAAGATAAATATTTTATATTTCATTCGGATATATTTAATTTAACATATATTCTAGTTAAAACTATTCTAAAAATAATAAAGTTATTAAAAACAAGAGTATGCCATTTTTGAATTTTCTTTAAATAAAATATAATAAAGGTTATAATCACACCCAAATGGAAAGAAAATTCCATATGAACAAATATTGTGTGAATATGAATAAAATAAAGTCATAAAATAAAATTAATGAAATGGTTAAGGTAATTTTATAACCCTTATCATTTTCTTTTTATGATTAATTACTCAATCTACTATTAACCGTGCTAACAAAATTACTACGATTAATATTCATATTAACCAAAAATAAAATGGAAATATTTATAAAATTTAGACCCAATGATTCCAAATATATAATCCATTTTTTAAAATTTAAATTAAAAAAATTTAGTAATTTAATTTAAAATCAAACTGGAAAAGCACGAAGAAAAGTGGTTTTTAAGAAAAACTAACATTTTAAAATATGAAATATTTTTTATACCATATTAAATTATATAATTAAGTTTAATAAAAATAATTGGTTTATAAAAAGAAAATAATTAAATTTTAAAAAATTATCAAAAATATAATCTAACCTTGTAAATAATTTAAAAGAAATTATTATTTTCAATGAAAATCAATATTTTTCACTATTTATTGACAAATCAATATTTTCAAAAAAATTCTCAAAAATTCATCCTAAGATAATTTTGACATGATGAATTAAAAAATAAAATTATTTTTTACAAAAAACATTATCTAAATTTTCCAAAAAACTAATTATAATATCCACTCATAAAAAGAAAGGAATCCCATTTTTGAAGAAAACATATTTTTGAAGAATAAAATGAATTTACAAAAAAATGAGAGTTTATTTAAAATTTATTAATTAATACACTATAAATGAGTAGGAATATTATATATATTTAATAATGATAATAATATTCATTCCCATGAATTTAATGACTAGTTTATACTGGTAACATTTAAATAATAATAATTCATTGTTTGTTAAAGTTCAGTATTGCATATCTTATATGCTATCAAACATAGTCTTTATTTTTAAAAAATATCAGGATATTATAAAATTTAATAATACCTATAGAGAAATAATATGTAAGATATTATAATAACATATAACATGTTTACATAAAAAATTTAAAATGATATTGACATAGATGTAAAATACCTTCATAATAGAAAAACATTGAATGATATTAAATAAGAAGGAAATTATTCTTAACATAAAAAATTTTATGAAGAAAGAAACCCATAAAAACCATTAATTATAAAATTATATGGAGAGAAAATATAATATCATCATAGGATAGAATAAAACATTCTTTTAAATCCACAGTCAAAGAAGAATCATTATGACTCAAAAAAAGAAGTTTAGTCAAGAAAACCCCTTACAAATTCAGTTACCCTTGAACCAAAATCCCTTGAAATATATTACCTGAGATGGTAATAGAATAAATTTTAAAATGATTTAAATAATGATAAAAATAAATCCATGTTCATTATATACAACATTAAAAATAAAACAAGTGGTGGATATGGAATAAGTCAAAAAGAATAAAAATTAAGATGAGAAGCCCCATACCTTTACTCTCATCTTCCATGGATGTTATTTAATATACATTTTCACAACTATAAAAATCTCTATAAAATATTCAAAAAATATATTAATATCTATTTACATATATAATCCTCAATTAGAACCATTTATTATACATTTATTAGTTAGTTATAGTTTATTTTCATTATATGATGTTTGTGATTTTGGTTGTTTCATACATGCTTCAAAATTTATATGTAGATCCCCATATTTTATACCAAGATCATAATTTATATATTATTTAAGGCACTATAATATAATCTTTATAATTATTTATAATTTAATTCCATGATAGTTTTAGTTATGATTCTTAGAAATAAAATCAGTTGCGTGATTGTTTCAGTTAGTTTTAAAGAACAAAGGGTGGAATATTAATAATAAGTTAAATTTTAATAAAACTTTTCCAAAATATTAAAACAAAATTAATTCTATAATTTATTTAAAATAATAATATTATTTTAATTCCCATAATAATAAATAATATAAATTTATATCATTGTTCATATAGGTGGTTAAATCAAACCAAATAAGAACATACTATAATCGATAGGCGAGTGTGGTTTAGAAATATATTATTTTAAAATAATTTCATTATTATAGTATCATTATGATATTATTTATATTTTTTAAGGTGGAAAAATAAATTTTTAGATATTTATATAATGAATAAAATACTAGAGAGATAGAAAATAAAATTTTCCACTTCATGGAGGCTGCAGTCCACATTTACACAGAGATGATGTTTTCATTTTCCATGGAATTAGAGAAGGTTTAGAAATGATTTATATTTTATGGAAACTTAATAATAATATAAATAAAATATATCCTTTGAATAAAATTCGGTAACCATGCATATAATTTTTTAATGGAAAAACAAAAGACATCGTCCTTGGATGTAGTAGTACACACGTACGTATGGCGACATTTTCATTTTTCTAAGTAATAGTGTGAAAAATAGGTAATTTTTATTACATAAACATAGAAAAATATAAAAATATAAATTATACTGATTTCATCATATTTTATTTATTAATATATATTTTAATGATAAAGTTAGATAATGAAAAAAATTAGAGAGTGATTAGTACTTGTGTGGAGAATTTGAACATTCTCTTGATGTACTTTTTATAAATGGAGGGCACCTGATAACTTATTGTAACTAGAGGATTATATAATTGAAAGGTATTATAGGGGAATAATAATGGGTATGTTTTAAATAGTAATTATAAATTTTATATTTTCGTTGAAGGGATGGTAGAAGGAACCTTTTATATGTGAAGGGAATTCCATTTTTGTAAATATAACCTATTAATATAAAAGGAACACATGTTTCACTTAGAATATGGATTAAAAAGTTGAAAATAATGGATAAGAGATATTATTTGGTCAATTAACACTGAATAAACTCATTAGGATATCTGATTTTAAATTTCTTTATCTCTTTTACACTTTTTTAAACACGTTTTATCTTAATTTACCTTTTCTATAGAAACTACATTTTAAACTTCAGTAAGAATTTTTATGAATAAAAATAAAAATACCCTTATTAAATAATTTTAAAACTATTATTTAAAATATTTAACCCATTTTATCAAATACAATTTATATAGTTTTAAAAAATTAATTTTTAAGTTAGCACACATCACACATAAAAACCATTTTTTTTGGAAAAGGTTTATTTTTAAGCATAAAAATAATGCATAGGATATAATTTTCAATATTTTTGATTTTAAAAACATTTATTGGCTTATTAATAAATATATAAGATTTATTTATATTTTAAATCAATCCAAATCCAAAATCCACCATCTGAATATTTAATTAAATAAAAATACTAATAATAATTTTTTGTTGGATCAAAATTACACTTTAGTTCTTAAATGTTTAGCATAGGTTTAATAAATTAAAAACAATATTTTAAATGTATAATTTTACTTATTAAATACATATTTTATTATGAAATATGTTTCATAAATTTTTAGGTTGTTCTTATATCCTAATTATGACATAAAAACCTTAGTATTTGTAAAAATGACATTTTCACTATTCATTTAAAAATAAATCTTTTTATAAAAATATAAAAAACTAATCTTGAAATGATATTGAAGTGATAATTTAAAAAAAATAATTTCATTTTTTCAAATTAAAATTCTTCAATTTAGTAATTTTACTTTTGAGTGAAAACTTAAAATATTATGATTTTTTAAAAAGAAAATGACTTTTTGGAAATTAACTGTACTTATCATTATTTCCCATAAATTAATTATTAAATTAGTTTTAATATATTATACATATAATAATTATATTTTATTATCATTAAACCTTAAAATATTTAGTTTATTAAAAAAATACATAGTGGCTCAAAAGGAAAATTTTAGGGAAATATATTTTTAGTAATAAAATGATCTTATTAGTTATTTAGATATATTAATTTAATTTTATCCGTGAATTTGTATTTATGATGAAACCTTTATTCTCCATTCTACATAGATTTGAAATTTTGGTTTCATTTACTTATAACCTCCAATTCAATGGCTAGATTATAATAGTTATATTTTATACTTATATTTTTATTTTAATAAAATATATTTGTCTGGTTTTTAGATTTATATTTCATATGAAGAAAGATATAAAATAAAATTGATTAATTTTAAAAACTATATTCTAAAATCATGTCGAGTTATAACAACTTGGTTTAAATAACCACAAGTCCAAATTCTTTCACCTATATCATCAAAGGAAAAAATTAATAACTATAAAAATTTAAGTACTTAAGATGTAATAATATTATATTTAATAATATCTAGTATAATACATTATTTGATATTCTCCTCAATTTTTTTTGGAACTAGATGTGTTTGGTAAGAATTGTTTTTCACTTTTTGGTGATTTTTTGAAAATATTCCTGAAAAAGTTTATTATTAATAAAAATTTCATTATTTTTAATAAATTAATATCAATATACTAAGATAGTACCAAATAAATTATTTGAATTAGGATGATGCATATCCACAAATTACTTCCATTTATCCCATGGTATCCCTTTGGTTATATTTTTTTTATATTTAGAAGAGACTCAAGAATGAGTCATTTAACTCAAACAACAACTTATTCTTAAATTCATTCAACATTTTACACAAACATTTTAGTGTCCATTGATGGACAACCACGTCATGCACATCCAAATGATAAGACATATACTTATTAGACATAAAAATATAAGTATACATACAATTAATAGGAATATCAAATAAAATAAATCATAAATATTTATTTTGACGTAATTTCACTTGTTTAAAAAAATCACATTCATGAAATTAATGGGAATTTTCCAAAAATCATGATACATGATGGGAACATACATCAAATTACATGATAAATAATCTAATATAAACCTATTTAAGACTGATAAATCATCTAGTGGAACCCTATACATGTCAAATGACACAAATATATTAAATTTTTTCAACCTCCAAACATCAGATGTATTCATTTTTAGTTCTGTTAAATTATTATTTCAATGTGTACAATAATTTTTTCAATAGTTTGTATAAATTTGTAATGAATTATTTTTTCACATTATAAATTACATACCAATAAAAATAACCCTTAAATACCATCATGATGGTAACTATCATACCATATACTCAATCGATGACTGCTCCCTAGCTACTCCATCTAATCTACCTCGATATCTTTAAAGAATATAGAAATTTAATATATATATATATAGGGAGAATAAAATATGAGTATGGGAAAATATTAGATGTAATTAAATGGAATATTGATGGAATAATGAATTTAATTATCATAAATGATGAATGAGGGAGGGAATTGTATGGGTTTGATATTATATATATTGTTGAAGACCTAATTATATCTCTAAATCATTTGATTTTCAATATTCCAAAGTACAAAATCAATATAAAACAAGTTAGAACATGATATACGATATAAAAAAATAATTTTTTTAGAAATAATTTTTATAGATTAATAAAATTATGTTATTCTAAATAAAATTATTAATAGATAAATTAAAGGTGGAATGGACATACAATCACTTAATTTATCATTGACCATATTATTTTAGTCCTCCATCATTGCGATTTCATCATCCTCACCCTCCCTTACAAGTCTGAATGATTCAATATCATCATGGATAAAAAACCAACCTCCTATTTTTAATGGGTTTTCCTACCAAAAAACATATTTTTAACATTATCACCTATATCCTGGAAGTCTCTTGGCTTGATATGGATAAGAAAACTTTGTCCTTAATTAACTACATCATCCATATAATATAATATTTTATCTTTTTAATCTAAAATACATGAATCATGTTCCTCAATATCACAAGTATCTATAAACTGAAATAATATAACATTAATAGATTGTAATGAATATTTCTTTATAACCCATTAAATATCAACCCACTTGTATTTTAGTTATATAATAAAAAAAAGTCTATTATAATTTATTTTGATATTTTCAGAAAACTTTACATAGTATCAGAAAATTTTGAATTTGTGAATATTTCCCAATTTTTTACTTTCAAACATTATTTATATAAAACTATAGAAAACTTTATGTCTTTAATATTAAAAAAATTAAATTTCCTAAATTGTTTTAAAGGTCCTCAATCCAAATATTTCAAATCATATGATACTTTAACCTGAGTATCACTATTCGTGATCTACATATATAAACATAAAATATTATTAATTTCTTAAGATAATTATAACAAAATATTATGAATATAAAATTTATTATTATCATAAACAATGTTTGAACTAATAAATAATGCATGGGATAATGAATTTTTGCATCTATTTATCATTTATTATTTGAATCTGAAGTCGTACCAATTTAGGAATCATTATTTACTAAATGAATGGATCTAAAAAATCATAATAGATTAGAACTTATATATTTCATTATATGAACTATATTTGTGTTAATTACAATAATGATATTTTTTAAATATAATAACATAATTTTATAAAGCTTACTGATTTGATGTAGGACTATAATTAAATTGTGTTGTCATCAACACATCCTGCTTGATTAAATCATGTCTCAATATTATACAAATACCTCTAACAAATGGTGAGATATAAATTTTCCATATAATCTTCATAATGGAGCCTTTTTTAAAATATTATTTTCTAATAAATGGATTGCAATGAAAAATATACCTAGTCAAAATAAAGGAACATATCAGAAGAAATTACTTATGTCATTAATATAAAAATTTTAATATATTAATGTTAAAAATATAAGATAAAAATATTTCTCTATGGGATAAATACATCAGTAATGTATGGGCCCTAAAATTTAACTTCTTTGGTCAAACACATAGTTATATGAACCATAATAGTGAAAAATGATGAGGGAAATATCATCTAAAAACTAAAAAGTGTCATTATAAATAATTTTTGATGTTTTTAAAGTTCAAGGGGGTTTAAATTTTTCTCACAAAGATATACGAAGATTGTGAAAATCTTAATTATATTTTTATTTTATTTTATCAAGTAATAATTTTTTCAATTCTAATTATATTGTAACACCTCAATATTTTATATGTGTTATTTTGAAATAAATTTGAAGATTATAGTAACTTTATTTACACATGTCTCCAAGTATAAAAAACAAAGTTATATTTTGAAATATAAAAAATAGAATTCGAATTAGTGGGTATAAATATGATTAAAAACATTGTGAAATTTATTTATAAATTTTTTCCTTAATTAAAATGTATTGATTAATTCCAATGAAATAATCATTAATTTTTTAATAAAATTATTTCATGATTAAAATACCTATTTTTCTCTAAAGAATTTTATTTTTCAAGGTGTTATGAATTTTTATAGAAAAAATATATTTATCACTATTATAAGTTTATTTTAATTAAATTTATTTTCCATGTATTACTAATCATTTATACATTAGTTATCTAATGGTTAAGAATGAAGAAAAAATCATTTTAAGGTAAAAAGAGTTATTTTTCAAAAAACTTTTTTGTGTGTGAAAAGTGTTTTTATAAGTCAAAATTGAATAATAATTTTAATGAAATTTATAGAATATATATTCAATATATTATTTTAATATTCAATTATTTTTTACAAGAAAATTAATGGATGTAAATTAAGATTTATACTTAAAATGTATTTTTTATAAAAAAAATATTTTCATTGTGTTTTTTGAATTCATTTTGAAATTAATTTTTGAAACTTATAGAAATTAAATTTGATAAAATGAATTACATAATTGGAATCAATATTTTAAATTTTTTTAAAGAGGCCAATTTTATTTTTGGTTCAAATAAACAGTAAAAATAAATAAATTGGTTACCACTATTAGGGTTAAAATGTATTTATTGGGGAGTTAATCTAAGAGATATGTGTAAAAATGCAACATAAACTTGTCTAAATATTATTTTTTGAATATATCTAGACCTTATTTTACATTAAATTTTAATTTTTTATCATTTTGTTTCACTTTCATAAGAAAATGACTTTAAATTATTTGAATCTCTTATGTAATTCCATGTGTGTCCATCCCCTCACTTATAAAAGATAATCTATTAAACTCCCTTATTCATAATCTTTTAGTAGCCTTGATCTAACAATCCATACCTAAAACCCATACTATATTCCATTATTTAATTCTTTATGTCATTTTATTACCTTAAGAACATCCTAATAAGGATTAAGGTGTAAGTTAAATGAGGTCTCTCAATGAAGTGGTAATCATCTTACCCAACTCTTTTAAAGTTTACTTATTATTATAATTCCTTTAATCTATTTTATGAATCCTAAAATAATTTCACCTATATCATAAATATAAATATTTTATTATTATTATGTTATAACCATTTTCTATCTCCTTTCCACCAAATGTGAAATGAAAATATCGATTGTGCGTACATGTGGACTACCACCTTCACATAGTGATATGATTCAATTTACATAATATCTTCACATTTATAGATATAATTATATATTTAATAAATATATTTTATATTTATGATATAATTTTTATTATTTAACAATAAAATATTTTTATATCTTTCTTCCCTTATTCTCCTTAGAAAATGAAAACAACGTCCACACATGCATGTAGACTATCATCTCCATGAATGGTGTAATTAAATTTTCTTCCTTTTATTTAAGGTTATTAATATGTATATAATGAATATATATGATGATAATATCATTATTAAAATTATATATATGACTTAACAATGATCAAGTTACAAGGACTATAATTTCATAATTAAACATGCATTAAAAATGAAGCAGTTAACATCAAAATGATAAAGATAATGAAAGATTATTAATGAACAGGTGATAAGATGTTATAATAAAACTATTTATGGTATTATAATTATTAATTTTATTATTCTATAAAATTATAATATATTTCAATTTATTATATAGGAGGTTATAATTACTTATGAATCAAGTTGGACTCAAGGTAATAGTTTTATGTTACAATCTCCCAAATTACTATGAT
The DNA here is from genome assembly GCA_963277665.1 of Viscum album. Taxonomy (NCBI): domain Eukaryota; kingdom Viridiplantae; phylum Streptophyta; class Magnoliopsida; order Santalales; family Viscaceae; genus Viscum; species Viscum album. Next base: position 184,129,008 of record OY728159.1, read on the forward strand.
TATTTATGTATAAATTTCGAATGATGAAATTATATAATTTATCTCTTTTAAATCACATTTAATTTCTTATACTATAGTCATTTAAATATATTACTTGTTTTCCTTTCATTTTTCTCTATATAAGTACTTAAAATTTTTCTCTCGCATTTTCCTCTCTCTATGTTCTCAAAATTCCAAAAGAATATTTCTTAAGGAAAACTGACATTGTATCTCCATTCGACCAGGAATGTTTTTATTATATTTTCATATTTAAAAAAAAAATTCATTTGGAATGTTTTTAATATTCTCAAATGATTTATTAAAGTCATTTTTACCCTTTTTTTCTTTCAATAATTTTTTTAAAAGAATCTTCTTTTCATTTTCAAAATGAGGTACTTTTTATCAAAACTATGAATGAAATATTTATTTTAATGTGTACCTTATAAATGGATTTTAGCTAATTTATGAAAACTATTTTATTTGAAATTTACTTTTCGATATTACAATGTTATTTTTAATGAAAATGTTTTTTATAATATTCTTGATTTTTTTGATTTTAAATATGTGATTTCCAAATGAAAAAGGTATTTTCCTTAAGAAATTTCCAATGATCATTTAATAGTATTTTCATCTATAAAAAATATCCCTTGATGTTACTTATACTTCATTGGGGAAATGATCCAATGAAACCATATTTATTATTTCATTGTATGTTTATTTATTATGATGTTGATTTCTTGATGAAACTCATTTTATTTTCCATAGGTTAATTAATAAAGAAATAATAATATTTTCATGATCTTATGTCATAATTATGAATGGATTATGATTATACGATGAGTGTTTACATTATAAACCTCAAATTAATTGGGTAATGATGAGTATATTTGAGATTAAAAGGTAAAATGGAGGTTTTTCCAACCCTAAAAGTGGGTACACATGAGGTTATCCCATGACTGAAGTTGGTACATGGATGGTTATCCCAATCTTAACATGTGATGAATATATTAATAGGAAGTCTTGACATACAATTTTTATGATTATGAATATTCTAAAAATTATCCCATTATTAAAATGTTGTTAATATTGATATTAAATCAATTTCATTCATTATTAATATTTATTAATTATATTTTATAGAGTTATATTCAATATAATAATATTAATTAATTTTATAATAAAAAAGAAAATAATTTTATTATTACTAAATTTTTCTACTCGTATTGTTTGGTTTTATTTTAAAGAATGATTTAAAAATGTTAGAATTTTAATTTGAATAAATAAAACTAATTTTTTATATTATAAATTCAAAATTGTCTTAGAGTTTTTTATGGGAGTTTTCTAAAAAAATTTATTCTTTGGTGAATAGTTGAAAATTCAGATTTTTAAGAATCCTATCTATTCTTTTAAAGTATTTACAAATTAAAATTAAAATTTATATTGTTTTTAAAATTTAATTAGTAACTTTTGATTAAAAATAATCAAATTAATGTCATTGGAATTTACAATATACACAAGTTTTTTATAAGAACAATTTTATATTTAAAATGGTATTATTTTGAAAAATCGTTTTATCTGCGTTTTGTGGGATAATTTAATAAGTAATTTATAACACTTATAGAAATTTAATGTGATAAAATAAAATCCATAGTTAGAATAATTATGAAAAAATTGGTATCTAGGATACTTTAATATTTTGTTATTATGGATAGTAACTTCGGTTAAAAAAATTTAGTTACCAAGGTAAGAGTTAAAATGAGTTAAAAGTATTAAAACTAAAATAATAAGGGTTAAAATGACCTAAAATATTTTATAAATCCTATTTTCTGGATATATTTAGTCCCTATAGTATCTTTTTTCTGATATGAGTTTTTTTGGATCCATTTGGCTTGTGTAACACATTAGTATATTTTAATCTTTTGAAAAATTCCACATATGTCCCCTCCTCCACTTATAAAAGGACACCCCTATCCTCTATTATAAAAAAATAATGATCCTCTTTTCTCATCCAATACCTACTAAAATACCTTCTTAACATCCATACCCATGTGCTAGAGGTATTTGTTTGATTATATTATCATCCTAGAAAGGATTTAGGTATAAACATAAAAAGGTTTTCCAAAGAAGAGGTATAGTTCTTAAGCAAGTGTTGTCATTTTATTTATTCTTATACCTCCAAAAAATCTATTTCAACCATTCTAAAATAATATCATTAATATCTTATATATATTGGAATGTTATTATTTTTATTTTATAAACTATTTTCATCTATTTAACCATCTAACATAAAAATACCCCTCTTACATACATATGCACTACCGGATCACGAGATGATGTATATCTTTTTTCGTCACTGAATCTTATGTTTGTTAAAAAAATTAGATGAAAATGAAATATTATGATTTATATGATAAAAAATTTCATTTTGTAATAGTAAATAAATATTCTACTCCATTATTTTCCATCTAATTAAAAATAAAAGTATCACTTGTGTGTACATGTGGACAACCTCCTCACATGCTGATGTATTTTATGTTTCACTACCACCCCACATGGATTGTATATATAGGTAGATTTAAAGAAATAATATGAAATTTATGATAAAATAATAATTATTGAAATATAAAATGACATTTATCTTCTGTCACTCATATTAATTGAAAATAGAAATATTACTCATGAATACATATAGACTACCATCTACGGGTTGTAATGTATAAGAGTATCCATGGGTCGGGTTGAGTTGGGTTGGGGGATTTTTGGAATCGAACCAATCAAAATAGGTTGGGTTAGGTCAGGTCTATGGTATTTTTCAGTTTAGACCTGACTCAACCCATACTATTTATGATCAGTTTGGGCCAGGTTGGGTTGATTGGGTTTGGTGAAAAATCATCTCCTATGACTCAACTACCTAAACCGAATCAAATCTCACCCCTCTCACCCTGATGACGTCACCTTCGCACCTCTTGCAAGCTATCAACCTCAAAAAAAAATTCTAAGTCACCAAGACCACCAAGAAATAAAATCAAGAAATTTCCTCCGTGAATCATGAGAAATAAGAAGCATGGTAGCGACAACGTGTATAGGAGATGCAGCCGCAATGACATACTAATGGTGGGAGACAAGACAAAGGAGAGGCGACAGTGACAACAAGGGTGGGTGATGACATGTGTAGGTTATGGTGATGGTTTTAGAACATAACGTGTATCATGAAATAGTAGTGATGGTGGGAGGCTGGACTCAAGAGAAGTGGTAGTTATAGTTTGGGTGGATGATAATGTTGGCATAGATGACATACGCATAGTAGGAAGCGGCGGTGGGAGGCAGGACTTGGGAGAGGTTACCACAAGAGAGTAGAAGCAAGAGAAAACTCAAATAAAATCCATTTATATCATAATGAAATTTATATATATCAGAATATTTAAACCTTGAATTAATAAATCAAAAAACCCACCGATACAAATCAATAAAACAAAAAAGAGGAGGTAAAACATCTATCATACCTATCCTAATTCAAACAAAAGAGGACAGAGACAGGGAGGGGGGTTTTAAAAAACAACAGGGAATTAAAAAAGGGATCAAACTTAGAAATTTCAGGCCAGACTGTATAGATAGAAATGATCCCTAATTTTGATTATAATTTAGCAGAAATATGGGAGATGGTCATTTTCAATTATGCGAGCCATTGGTTAAGAGTGACTTGGGAACACCAATAAAGTGGAAAAAATATGGAAGCCTAAGATATTAATAGTTGGAAGTTCACACAACACCATGAAATACTAGGAGTTAGAGGAGGTTAGAGGGAGGAATGAGAAAGTTAAGATTACCAGGTTGGCTCGGGTGGATGTATAGAATAGGCGGAGTAATTAGTGATGGGAGAACAAGTTTCTTTGGTCGGGTCAGGTCACAAAGATGATAATCTGAGACCTGACCCAACCCAAGTACAGTTTAACACAATCCAAAACAACCTATCTATATTATGTATGTAACCCAACCCAACCTGACCCAACCTAGTCGGGTCAGGTCAGGCCCATTGGGTTGGGTTAGGTTTGGACACCCCTTGTAACATAATTCATTTTTCATATCCATCTTTCATGGAAAATTAAAAAAGTTTAATTAAAGTATAAAAATAATTGTAACATTATTAAAATTCTAAAAATGATATAATCATTATATATTTGACCATAGTCAACCAACTGATATCATCTTGGACTTATGAACCCAACATCCTGAAAACTTCATACATGAAATAAATCAATTAAGTAATTAATTATAACAAGGATATAAGTGTAATAAAAGGAGTAGTAAACTTGAAAAATGTTATTAATAAAATAAGTAATTAACATATATTTATTATATAGGAATAAAGATAATTATATGACATGTTGGACTCGAGATAAGTTATACTTTACCTTAAAAGCTTGTTTTAATTGTTTTCAAGATTTTATATCTAAATATTTTTCCTCCATGTCCATATTATGAAAATCATTTTTTGGATGTATTTATATTTACATAAATAAATTAAAAAGGAACTTTTTTATCTAGTTTTGGTTTCTTTAAAAGGTCTTCAAAATAAATATTTTTACTTATTTTATTTAGGTTATTTTCAATTTATTTATAAAAGGCCAAAGGAATGTTTTATTTTAACATATACGATATTGATGAATTTTCCTACCACCAAAACTATTATTTATTATTTGTATTCCTTTATAACGTTTCATGTTTTCTTAAGGAAAAATCTTACTTCCCTTTCTTCATAGAATTTTATTTTAAAAAATGGGGGTTTTAAGAAAAGGGATATATTATCATCAGAAAATGTATTTCTTATGGGTTTAAAAGTATATATTTATGTGTTTTATGATGAAAATTCTTTTTCACTATGTGTATGATGAATGTTATGGTCCTTGGTCATTTTTTTATGATAGGTGATCCTACCATATCTCTCCACTGTATTGGGTAATGATTATGTTTTCTAGAGAATTATGATTAAATTAACCATATTGTTTACCCCATTTACAAGGGTTATTGTAAGTTATCTATGAAGATGATGTATCAAGAAACCTATGTAAATTTTTATTTTTTCTAATGAGTTTCATGGAAATATTTTTATTTAACATTTTAATCCAATGATATTTTGTATAAAGGAATGATTATACCCTTTCAAGGTAAAAATGCATGTTTTTATGGAAATGTTTTTCATGGGTTCTCATGTTTTATAAGAAACCCTCATGATTATGATTTTAACTTTATATTTTATTATAATGTTATTTTATGAAAAAATTTGGGTAGAAAATCTTATTTCTTATGTAAGTAAATGATAATTTTATCTCAATGATTATTAAATTAATGGAAAACTCTTCTATATGATCTCATGGTTTTGAAATAGAATAAGGAGTTTCATTCTTCTTTTTTATATGTTACTTACTGATATTTTTGTGGCCATCCAATGTTTTAAAATGTTTTTCATATTTTTTTAAAGATGATTAGAAACAATTATGAAGTTAAGTTTAAAATAGTGAATATTTTTCATGAAAAGAAAATGTTTATTATTTTAAAATTATTTTATTATTTAAAAAATAGATATTGAGTGGAAGTGTCTACCTTGTAAAAAATTTGTTTGTTACATAATTTTTATGACATAATTCTCTAAAAATATAAACCGAAAAAGATTCATTAATTGATAATTATATTTATTTATCATTTTTAATGTGAAGTTGTCGAGTGGTGGTCAATGTTGAAAAATATATGGGAAAGATAATAGATTTATTCCTTTTAATGGGATGAATTTAAAAAATATTTTCCTTGAGTAATATCTTCTTAAGTATGTTTGACTTAGGATGGAAAAAAATTCTTGGAATTGAGGTATAAAGGGGAAGATTCAGTAACAACGTATGAAGAAAATTTCACCTGATTGGTAAGATATACTCCAAATTGTATCAAATATATTGATAGTAAAATTAATTAGGTTTACTTAGGATTGAAGTCATGATATTAAAGGGAATTATCTTCTAATGTATTCAAATTTTATGAGAAACATGTTATTTATACAAAGAAGGTATAAATTTAGTTTTTTGATGAAAATGTGTTCTACAAAAATATGCATAAAAGAGGTCTAAATGGTAAGCAATGGGGAAGACTTCATAAAAGAAATACAAAAATAAGAAAATCAATTTCCCATGTTTAGATAAGTGTGGAAAAAATCACCCAGGTGAACGGGTTATAAAATATGGTAAGTATTTCCAGTGTGGTATGTTTTGATATTTGTATTGTGAATATAAAGAAAAATATCATAGTAATGATTATAAAAATAATGAAAGGTTGGTAGTAAGATGTTTTAATTGTATACAAATGGGTCATTATGTGAGTACTTATCAGATACATGGATTAAAGGATGAAATCCATCAATATAACTTGTATAAAGGTGTGGCTAAATACTTTTCAACTAATATGGTAGATGTTGGACCATTTTGTGATGTGGTTTCAGGTATATTACATATTTATTTATATTATTTCGATGACTTGTTTGATTCTGGGTAGACATAATATTTTATTCATCACATGAAACTAATTCAATATATGTTGGACTATCCAGTGATTTGGTGTTAGGTATATTAATTTTTTATTAAAATTATTCCAATGTCTTGTTTAATTTGGGGTCTGTTCATTCCTTCATTTTTGAGGAATTTACTGGTAAATTTGAAATTTTACATTGAGAAATGAATCATGAAATTTTGGTAAAAACACATGGGGGTAATTTTAAGGTAAATAGAAGTTATAATATTCTTCATATTATTTTATATGAAAAGCATTTACTGAAAACCTTTTTTAATTTTTACTTGTATAGTTTGATGATATCCTGGTTTTGGATTGGATTTATGTTTATCATGATATGATAGATTTTAGATCTAAAGAAGTTGGTTTTACATATTTTTTTAGTTTTTTATAAAAGAATAAATTCACACATTTAATAAAGTATTAAGAAACTATGAAATTTATTAAATATTTAAATGAATATTATCATGCACTTATTTTTGAGAAGAAGGAGACTATTCAAATTGGTGTTTTTCCTATAGTAAATCTAATGGATTAAGTAGAATATTTGGAATTGAAAAAAGTTGTTATAAAATTTTCCTGATAAAAGATTTATTCATCCTATAAACTCAACATGGGGTTCTCCTATTTTGTTTTTTTAAAAATAAATATGCTTCCATGAGGATTCACAATTATTATAGAGTATTGAACTACATCATTGTTAAGAATAATTATTCATTTCCACATATGGATGAATTATTTGATCAGCTCCATAGAGCTTAGTATTTTTTGAAGTTTGATCTATGGTCTGGGTACCATCATATTATGGTGATGGAGGATTGTAACACCCTGAGCTTCCACGATACGCTTCTCATTCAATAATGCAATGGCTTGCATTGTACGCAACTTCGAGTTCTAAAACACCGCGACTAATCAAAGTAGACATTATGAATAGTAATAACCACTTTTTAAAATTATAGAAATTTTATATTTCAAAATGGACTTCATTTTTGGATTCGGAATATCGAAATTAGCCTATGTTGAATTTTTGGTATTTTTCTGAGAACTTCTAATTTTTTATGAATAGTGAAAAATACTTAAAAACAAATTTTTTAATCAAAATAATTTATAGTGATAAATTATACTATTTAGTGGTTTTAAAGTATAATTAGAATATATTTTTACCATTTTATCCAATGGTGGTCATTATAATTAATTTAACATTGAAATTGGACATAAACAATTGTCAATATTTTGATATAAATTGTTTCTTAAAAACACACTATTTGTTGTGACAGCGGGAATTAATTATAAAATTAATTAATTCAACTTATATGTTTGGAATTTTGTAAAATAGAAATCATTTTTGAATTCGGAATATCAATTATAGCTTAGGGTGAAATTTTGGCATTGTTCTGAAAAACTTCAATTTTTGATGAATAGTGAAACCACTAAGTAGTAGTTAAATTACTGATTTTTCATTTAAATGAAATATTACCACTTATGTGATTTGATTTTCAAAAATCCTACATACATGGTTTTCATTAAGAAGTAAAATGTGGTTCAATGAGATTAAAATAATTTTTTGGTGAATAGTAACTTTTAAGTTCTTAATCACGATTAGAGGTAATTAGTGTAGTTTAAGGTAAAAATAATGTTTTAATAATATGAGATGAGCTTGAAACATGTCCTACCCTCATTGGATGTGCCATGGTCGACCAATAAAATCCATGGGTCAACTTGGGGACCCCATGGAGCCACTTTAGTTGGAAAATGACATAAATACCTTTTATTTAATGTTAAAGTAAAAAATGACACAAACATGAAATGTTTTACTAAAACAATTTTTACATGGGGTTATACAAGTCATATTTTTTACAATAAATAGTCATTGTAAAGATAAAAATATTTCCTACATCATAGTAGTTTTTTTATAATTTTTAGACATTAAATAAATAAAATTATTTATGACATCATTATGATGCAGTGATGACCTCATTATTTAACGATTTTAATAAAATGAAAAGATAATGTACAATCCAAGGATTACACTTGTACAAAGACTATTGGATGGGTATATTTCGAACCCTTATCACCTTATCCACGAATTATGTAAGTGTGGGACCTTTAGAATCCTAAAATCATTGTATAATAATGTAAAATGTTCTTACTTTCCAAGAGTGCCCCTCCTCTCCTCTTATAAAAGGCCCCCACCTCTACCACCTCATTCACACTTTCAAGCCCTTTGTCTCGGCCAAACTCTGCACAAATACTCTCCCAACTTCCCCCTCTTACTCCTAGAAGCCTCACTTTGGGAAGAACTCTTACCAAGGAATCCTTTGGCTCAAATCAAAAAGAGTTACCCGATTTTGAGGTAATGTCTTCTCTAATGTTGTTTTGTTTTATTTTTATTCTCCAACCCCCTAAACTCTTTTTATTCATTTCTTTTGTAACAAAAACAGTATCCTCAATATACTAGGATGTTGTTATAAGAAGGATTCCATCTACACTTACACACACCTACATCTAATGGTTAAAGAACATACGGTTTCTGTGGATGGCAAATTTCTGCCTCATGAAACGATGATTGTTCAACACTCATATAACACCTTCAAAGGTGGCCATTAATATGTCACTATATTTATATATGATATATAATATGTTTATGTTTTACTTATGCTTCTGTATTTCTCATTTATGGCATACTTTATGATTTCCATTATGGGTAAACACGATAATTTCATTTTAGGAAGTGCGGACTACCGCCCCCTCAAAGTGATTTGAATCGTTAATGCCATATGTGGGATGTATAAAGGATGGAGTAAATGGTATTATACACTATATTATACTGGAATTATATTATACATTTATATCATTATGATTTCATTCCATTAAATACAAAATAGAAATGAAAGTAGCGTTCATGCGTACGTACAGCTTACCGTCTCCATGAACGGTGCATTTCATTTCTTACCTCTAAATGTTATGTAATATTATGAATGAATGTATATACTGGATATATATGATATATATGATATCTACATCATAAATATAATTCTGGATATAATGGATATTTCACCACATGAACAACTTGTAATTATAAGAAGTTTATTGTTGACTCAAGTACCAAAGATCGACAAAACGACCGTTATTAACTTAAATAATTACATAATGTTCATAACATTGTAATAAGTGATATAAAAAGGATAATTAAATTGAAAATGGTTCTTAATAAGGTAGATATTAACTCTAGTTTATTATTCATGAGGTTAAAGAACGGTTGAGTCAAGTCGGACACGAGGTAAGGGAATTTCTTAACCCAATTTCCATTCTTTGGGTTAATCTCCTACTTTCAAATTATGTCATGATATTATTATGTCTTATTTTGTATTTTTACTTTCTTTATGTGTACCTATAGTGAATACACATAATAGATCTATTTTATTTTAAAAATGATCTTTTAAGAACATCGTCTCAATCTCCTTTCATTGAGGCATATTTGGTTTTATACACAACTTTATTTTATACGGTGTATAAACCCCTTTGACTTTTACGTTTATTCAAAACAAATATTTTTTTATACAAAGAATTTTACTAAACGAAAAAAAGGGAATGTTTTTCTTTCCGTACATATGCGGCAACAATGACTTCTCCGCCGCCGTGACCATTATTTGAGTTTCGGCTTCCTCTACAAGCCATTACTTTTTTTAAAGAAAAATAAATACAAAGTTTTAACTTTCTTTTATTTTGGTATTGAAAATGGTTTTGAAAGCTTTTTTTTTATATCAATGTGCTGTATTGATATCTTGTGATTGAAATGTGGAAATGTTTTGTTTCCTTTATGCATGTTTTATGTGATATGATTATGTTATGGTTTATGATATGTTTAAACCTATTCATATGAGGAATGCATTGGACTTAATAAGTGACGGGTGGAGCCCGCTATAGCTCCTCGATGCATCGGTAGGTCTCATGAGACAACTATATGTGGAATTGGCCGAGGCCCTTTCCCAATTTGATTTGTGATTTTGGCCGAGGCCTTAATCATTTTAGAAATCTTGGCCGAGGCCTTGACAAAATGTTTCAGAATGTCTGGCATTATGCATTCCATCATTATGAAAGTGGTTATTGATATTGCATGTGATTATTCGACCAGTAGAATATCCATGTGAAGAAGTGAATGACATTATCTCATTTTACTTTTTCCATATTATGTTGAAGTTCATGTTTAAAAGGCTTTTGTTTTAGTTATACATTGCCTTAAATGTTTATGTTTATTGATGAAAGCTTCCGCTATGTTGTTATACTTACTGAGCATCTGAGCTCACCCCTTTCAATGTTTTAATATTTTCCAGGATGTGAAGAAGTATTTTAGGAATGACCTGCAGGGATAGTCAGAAGAGGATATGAGTGTGGCCTATGAAGACTTTGTTATTAGTTTTTCACTTTGTGATGTAATGTAAGACTTATGAATGTATCTAGTGTTTCCAAGGCTACTAAACTAATCGGTCTTTCGAGACTTGATCTTTTGTGATCATGCCAATGTTACGAAGTAATGCACCGACTCTGGGTAGCTGGGGTCGGGGCGTTACAGTTGGTATCAGAGGCAGTTTAGTACTAACCTTGGAAGCTAGATTTAGATAAACTCTGATTAGGGAACATAGACCAAAGATAGACTTTGAGGATTAGTATAGAAGAACTTCCTAGAATTTTGGTATTATAGAGGTTTTGTGAGTTTTCCGAGCAATACATCCCTGTCTGGATACGAGCAGGTAGAGGCGGCTCTGGAACAGATGTACCTAGGGGTAAAACCCGAAAACACCGCTTTGAGATAGACTCGAACAGGAACTGGTGCACGACAACGGGACTTGCTGCACTCTTGGTTACGACACTCCCGGGGGATATGCTTAGGATAATTCTCATTTTCTTTACGAACCACTATGAAGGGTTATGATTATATACTTCCTCAAAGAAAACATTCCTTTTTGTGATTATGGATTATATCCATAAATAGTTCAATTTATGTAAAGTGTTTTACAAATATGGAATTATGTATTTTATAAACTAATCTAGTTTATGCCATTGTTTAGAAATGGCGCCTAGTGGAAGGAATGGAAACCGTATCAATGCATGCACTCCGTGTAGGGATTTCCCTCCTGCTCAAGATAATTATGGTGGAGCTAGTGATACAACTGGTGCTGATCAGCTTCTCACCGTACTGGGACAACTCACGCAGGTTATGAATAATAACCTTACTTGTATGGAGCACCCTGATCCGCAACGTGGAGGATCAATGTTAGACCGCTTCATGAGGCAACAACCACCAACATTTAATGGGGGTATAAATCTGTTAGTAGCTGAGCAATGGATAAACTCCTTAGAGAAAATATTCCACACCTTGGGGAGTAGCGAAAGGGAGAAGGTTATCTTGGAAATTTACCGCCTCACTGGAGATGCCGATCAATGGTGGTCATTGATTCAAAATACAAAGGAAGATGATGACGTATCGAATATGGAATGGAGGGAGTTCAAAGAGCTTTTCTTAGAAAAATACTTTCCTCATGACCATCGAGCAGATATGGAAAGGCAATTTCTGAGTCTGAGACAAAAGGAGGATGAGAATGTCGCAAAGTATAAGGCCAACTTTACAAGGTTGGCGAGGTATGCTGCAGATTATATACGTAACCCAAGAGGTAAGATTGATCGTTTCTTTGATGGGTTAAAACCATTTCTCCGTAGAGCTTTAGTATCACAATCTTTCTCAACATACGAAGATATTGTCTCATGTGCTATCAAGACAGAAAAAGAATTCTCTAAGTCTTATGACAACAAAGTAAAGCAAGAGAAGAAGAGAATGGTGGAACAAGAGACAGATAAAGGGAAAAAGGGAAAGAAGGATTTTCCATTATGTGATAATTATGGGAAGAATCACCCTGGTACTTGCCTAAAAGGAATGGGAGTTTGTTATAAATGTGGAGAAAAAGGTCACCAGGTGCGTGATTGCAAGGGAAAGAAAGAGGCTATCAATGTTGAATGCTACAATTGTAGGGAAATGGGGCATTATGCAAATGAATGTCCTAAGCGTCAGGGAAACTTACCTCAGAAAAGGCCAAGGGATCAAGGACAGTCTTATGCTGTTACTACAGTTAAAGAGGAATAATTAATGTATTGGTGCTTTTGGACTCATGGATTATATTCTGGTTATTAGAATAATGTGATATGTATATAAGGATTGTACTGCAGTACTTGTTGTTTCAGTAAGGTTTTAATATGATGAAGGTAATCATATTTTTAGTATGTGACAATAAGAGTAACTTTACTTTGTGTGGGGAATCTGATAAATTGATTTTGGAATTAAGAAACCTTTTAGAGAAAGTCTGGACAGAGGTATTTTGGATAGCTATAAAGGTTGGAGTTGATTAAGTTGATCTTTAGATAGTATTGTTTAAGGTTAAAAAATTTATGAAGATTATTTTTGGAATATTATACTACTATAGTTTTAGGAAAAGGACAACCTGCAGGGTGGGGCATAACCCGTCACGTCGGACAAAGCTGCAGGAATCGAACCCACAACCATAGTGCGACATGCCTTTATTTCCTACCACTAGCCTACAGGAAGTCCCTGGTTATTACAAAATAATTTTACTAATCTAAATGGTATGTGTTAATATTTGGAACCTTATACAATTAGGATAAGTATAATATTTTTGAGTTCTATTATCTTTTTGAGTGAAAGATGAGTTGAAGGTTGAAACTCTAATTGTCAAGCATAAATATATATATACCTATCTCTTATTCAATGAATAAATTAATTCTTAAACTTTAGTAAAGAGATATTAAAAAAAATGTGTTATCCTAATACCTTATGTCTTGTTGAACTGTTGATATTTTAAATCAACATAGATTGAAGGCTTTGAGGCCCTCAATTTGACAGTTGATTGTGATTGATGACCTCAATCACTCCCTACAAATATTTACGTTTTTCCTCCAATTATATGTCTCTAATTTCCACTAATGTTCTCCTTATCGAGATCATAATTTGGTGGTGACTTTCTTATTTCCATTTCCCTCTTATTAAGGCTAAACTTTATTAATATTATTTCCAATGTGGGTTTTCCACAAAGGTATTTTCTCTTTTCAACCTTTTATTTTCAAAGAAAAAAATTTCAAATTGTGAGGACGCAATTTATTGAAGGAGGGGAGAATGTAACACCCCGAGCTTCCATGATACGCTTCTCATTCAATAATGCAATGGCTTGCATTGTACGCAACTTCGAGTTCTAAAACAACACGACTAATCAAAGTAGCCATTATGAATAGTAATAACCACTTTTTAAAATTATAGAAATTTTATATTTCAAAATGGACTTCATTTTTGGATTCAGAATATCGAAATTAGCCTATGTTGAATTTTTGGTATTTTTCTGGGAACTAATTTTTTATGAATAGTGAAAAATACTTAAAAACAACTTTTTTAATCAAAATAATTTATAGTGATAAATTATACTATTTAGTGGTTTTAAAGTATAATTAGAATATATTTTTACCATTTTATCCAATGGTGGTCATTATAATTAATTTAACATTGAAATTGGACATAAACAATTGCCAATCTTTTGATATAAATTGTTTCTTAAAAACACGCTATTTGTTGTGACAGTGGGAATTAATTATAAAATTAATTAATGCAACTTATATTTTTGGAATTTTTTAAAATAGAAATCATTTTTGAATTCGGAATATCAATTATAGCTTAGGGTGAAATTTTGGCATTGTTCTGAAAAACTTCAATTTTTGATGAATAGTGAAACCACTAAGTGGTAGTTAAATAACTGATTTTTCGTTTAAATGAAATATTACCACTTCTGTGATTTGATTTTCAAAAATCCGACATACATGGTTTTCATTAAGAAGTAAAATGTGGTTCAATGAGATTAAAATAATTTTTTGGTGAATAGTAACTTTTAAGTTCTTAATCGCGATTAGAGGTAATTAGTGTAGTTTAAGGTAAAAATAATGTTTTAATAATATGAGATGAGCTTGAAACATGTCCTACCCTCATTGTATGTGCCATGGTCGACCAAGACAATCCATGAGTCAACTTGGGGACCCCATGGAGCCACTTTAGTTGGAAAATGACATAAATACCTTTTATTTAATGTTAAAGTAAAAAATGACACAAACATGAAATGTTTTAATAAAACAATTTTTACATGGGGTTATACAAGTCATATTTTTTACTATAAATATTCATTGGAAAGATAAAAATATTTCATACATCATAGTAGTTTTTTTATAATTTTTAGACATTAAATAAATTAAATTATTTATGACATCATTATGATGCAGCGATGACCTCATTATTTAACGATTTTAATAAAATGAAAAGATAATGTACAATACAAGGCTTACACTTGTCCAAAGACTACTGGATGGGTAGATTTCGAACTCTTATCACCTTATCCACGAATTATGTAAGTTTGGGACCTTTAGAATCCGAAAAGAATTCTATAATAATGTAAAATTTTCTTACTTTCCAAGAGTGCCCCTCCTCTCCTCTTATAAAAGGCCCCCACCTCTACCACCTCATTCACACTTTCAAGCCATTTGGATCGGCCAAACTCTGCCCAAATACTCTCCTAACTTCCCCCTCTTACTCCTAGAAGCCTCACTTTGGGCAGAACTCTTCCCAAGGAATCCTTTGGCTCAAATCAAAAAGAGTTACCCGATTTTGAGGTAATGTCTTCTCTAATGTTGTTTTGTTTTATTTTTCTTCTCCAACCCCCTAAACTCTTTTTATTCATTTATTTTGTAACAAAACCAGTATCCCAAATATACTAGGATGTTTTTATAAGAAGGATTCGATCTACACTTACACACACCTACATCTAATGGTTAAAGAACATACGGTTTCTGTGGATGGAAAATTTCTGCCTCATGAAACAATGATTGTTCAACACTCATATAACACCTTAAAAGGTGGCCATTGATATGTCACTATATTTATATATGATATATAATATGTTTATGTTTTACTTATGCTTCTGTATTTTTCATTTATGGCATACTTTATGATTTCCATTATGGGTAAACGCGATAATTTCATTTTAGAAAGTGCGGACTACCGCCCCCTCAAAGTGATTTGAATCGTTAATGCCATATGTGGGATGTATAAAGGATAGAGTAAATGGTATTATACACTATATTATACTGTAATTATATTATACATTTATATCATTATGATTTCATTCCATTAAATACGAAATAGAAATGAAAGTAGCGTTCATGCGTACGTACGGCTTACCGTCTCCATGAACGGTGCATTTCATTTCTTACCACTAAATGTTATGTAATATTATGAATGAATGTATATAATGGATATATATTATATATATGATATCTACATCATGAATATAATTCTGGATATAATGGATATTTCACCACATGAACAACTTGTAATTATAATAAGTTTATTGTTGACTCAAGTACCAAAGATCGACAAAACGACCGTTATTAACTTAAATAATTACATAATGTTCATAACATTGTAATAAGTGATATAAAAAGGATAATGAAATTGAAAATGGTTCTTAATAAGGTATATATTAACTATAGTTTATTATTCAGGAGGTTAAAGAACGGTTGAGTCAAGTCGGACACGAGGTAAGGGAATTTCTTAACCCAATTTCCATTCTTTGGGTTAATCTCCTACTTTCAAATTATGTCATGATATTATTATGTCTTATTTTGTATTTTTACTTTATTTATGTGTACCTATAGTGAATACACATAATAGATCTATTTTATTTTAAAAATGATCTTTTAAGGACATCGTCTCAATCTCCTTTCATTGAGGCATATTTGGTTTTATACACAACTTTCTTTTATACGGTGTATAAACCCCTTTGACTTTTACGTTTATTCAAAAGGAATCTTTTTTTATATGAAGCATTTTACTAAACGACAAAAAGGGAATGTTTTTCTTTCCGTACATATGCGGCGACAACGACTTCTCCGCCGCCGTGACCATTATTTGAGTTTCGGCTTCCTCTACAAGCCATCACTTTTTTTTAAAGAAAAATAAATACAAAGTTTTAACTTTCTTTTATTTTGGTATTGAAAATGGTTTTGAAAGCGTTTTTTTATATCAATGTGTTGTATTGATATCTTGTGATTGAAATGTGGAAATGTTTTGTTTCCTTTATTCATATTTTATGTGATATGATTATGTTATGGTTTATGATATGTTTAAACCTATTCATATGAGGAATGCATTGGACTTAATAAGTGACGGGTGGAGCCCACTATAGCTCCTCGATGCATCGGTAGGTCTCATGAGACAACTAGATGTGGAATTGGCCGAGGCCCTTTCCCAATTTGATTTGTGATTTTGGCCGAGGCCTTAATCATTTTAGACATCTTGGCCGAGGCCTTGAAAAAATGTTTCAGAATGTCTGGAATTATGCATTCCATCATTATGAAAGTGGTTATTGATATTGCATGTGATTATTCGACCAGTATAATATCCATGTGAAGAAGTGAATGGCATTATCTCATTTTACTTTTGCCATATTATGTTGGAGTTCATGTTTAAAAGGCTTTTGTTTTAGTTATACATTGCCTTAAATGTTTATGTTTATTGATGAAAGCTTCCGCTATGTTGTTATCCTTACTGAGCATCTGAGCTCACCCCTTTCAATGTTTTAATATTTTCCAGGATGTGAAGAAGAATTTTAGGAATGACCTGCAGGGATAGTCAGAAGAGGATATGAGTGTGGACTATGAAGACTTTGTTATTAGTTTTTCACTTTATGATGTAATGTAAGACTTATGAATGTATCTAGTGTTTCCAAGGCTACTAAACTAATCGTTCTTTCGAGACTTGATCTTTTGTGATCATGCCAATGTTACGAAGTAATGCACCGAATCTGGGTAGCTGGGGTTGGGGCATTACAAGTATGACATTTAAAATACATAATTTTAGACTAGGTATGGGCATTATGAGTTATTGGTTATGCCCTTTGGGTTAGAAAATGCTCCAAATATATTTGTAGACCTCATGAATAGAGTTTTCCATGAGTTATTTGATAAATGTTGGGCTTGGTTTATTGATAGAAACCTGATATATAAAAAAAGTTATTATGTTCATGAGAAAAATTTTATATTTGTTTTAAAAACCTTGAAATAAAATAAGTTATATGGAAATTTTTTTAAATGTGAATTCTGGTTGAGATATATTTCTTTCCTTATACATATTGCAATTAAAGATGTTATCACTATGATCTAGCTAAAACCAAACTGGTTTAAGAGTGGACTCAACCTACAAATATCATATATATTTCTATATTTCATGAATTAATGGGTCACTACCTATGATTTGTTGAAAAATATTCTTAGTTATCTTTCTCACTTACTAAGTTAAAAAAAGAGTTAAATTAATTTTGAAAAAATAATGTTATAAATGCTTCCGTGAATTGAAAATAAGATTAGTGAATGATCTAATTTTATACCTACCATCCATAAATGAAAACTTTATTATCTATAGTGATGCATGTTTGAAGGGACTTGGTTGTGTTCTAATATATAACTTTTAGGAAATTGCTAATGCTTCAGGTCAATTGAATCCTCATATGCTAAATTATCCACAACATGAACTTGAATTAGATATTTTGGTTTTTTTATTTAGAAATATAGAGATATAATTTATGTGGATTAAGGTGTGAAATATATACTTATCATAAAGTTTTGAAGTATATATTCAGTCAAAAAGTCTTGAACATGAGGTAAATAGGATGGATGTAACTGATTAAGGATTATGACTACATAATTCATTACCATCTAGGAAAAGAAAATAGACTAGCTAATAATTTATGTAAAAAATATCATGCATCATTAATTTTGATATATTTAGAACATGGTCCTTTGTTAAATGTTTTCATGAATGTCATCCTATAAATTATGTATGCAATAACTTTCTCTATTTTTTTTTAGATTTCAGTGCATAGATATTTATTTGGTAGGATTATGAAATCTCAGAAAGAAGATCATGTTTTATAGGAAATGCTATAATTAGTCAATAAGGTTATGTTTATAGAGTTTAATGGTGATAAATATGGTGTTATCAGAGTTGTAAAGAGGTTTTATATTCCTTGTTATTCCAAGTTGAAGAAATAATTATTTAGTGAAGCTCATAGTTCCCCATTTTCTATTTATCCCGATAGTACTAAGATGTATAGATAACTTCAAAAGAATTACTAGTGGGATAGAATGAATAAATATATTGAAGAGTTTATCATGAAATAATTGAATTTTAAATAGGTTAAAACCGAATCAAAATTACCTAAGGGGATGTTTTTGACTTTTCTAGTGATGGAGTGAAAATAGAAAAATATATCAATAGATTTTGTGATGGGATTACCACTAACATATCAAGGTATTAATTTAATTTAATTTATTGTTGATCAACTAAATAATTCTTCAAATTTAATTCCAATTCTATATGTAATGTCTTCAAGACATACTAGGAACGATCCACTAATAAGTTACCAGAACTGTTGACCACATGGCCTTAAGAATGCCTCCCTATATACCAAAGGCTATTAACTAACAGTGATAGTCTATAATGGTATGGTGGGGATACTATACCCTCTTCTATCAGAGTAGAAACATAGTTTTATAATAAAATAATAAATAGAAAAAACATAATAAATGAGGAACAATGGAATGTAAATCATCCAGATATTTTTATAGATAGGCATAAACCATAAGCATAATAATTTCTAGTAACATATACAAAATGATGTTATGTTATGATGTAATAAAAAATGGGGGACACAAGGGGAAATAAAGTAATATGAATATACAAAGCACACTATAAAAAATAAAAAATGAGTCCAAAAGATATCTACAACAGCGTCATGAGTACCAGCTCAGTCCTTTTCTCCAACACTCCATTATATTATAGAAAAATCAGGCATCCGTAGTTGACCACTTCCCTTTGTCCCTACCTGTATCCATGAAGTCTTTACGGGTACCAAACAATGGACTGAATAGGGTGTGAGTAAAACTTAGTTGGACACCACAAAAAATGTCTAGTTTATCTCTTATATGAATATATAATGAAAATATTTATAGGTAATTAATTAAAAAAGTAGTTAATGGACAATATAATACCTACGTCAGCTCAGATTCCACATGGGACACCCACTCGATGATATATACTTTAGACCAATCTAGAACGTCTCTTACAAATGATAATGAGCATTATGTCCATTAATTAGGAATAGTGAATATGAAATTACATGTACCTTGATTATAAATAAACAATGTGGAATATCATTTCCATTAATTATAATTACACAGTATAGAACAAAATGTCCATTAATTATAAATAAACAATAATGAATGTCATATCTATTTATTCCAAATAAACAATAAGAAACATCATTTCCATCAACTCAAATTAACAATAAATAACAACACATCCATATATTCCATGTGAAAAATAAAAAATTTCATGTCCATAAATTTAAAACAACAATAAGGAACAACACATATATTATCGAAGGTAATCATGATGTAATCACTTTCATGTTAAATTACATTCAAGGATAAATAATATCACAATTTCCATTATTCAATTCATTTCATAATTTAATTCATATAAATGATAAGTCACAATAAGGTTATATTATATATAACCCATGATAATACATCATTTAATTAACTCACTTTATATAATTTTACTAGCCAATGGTAAGCCAAACACACCTTAATGGTGTTTTGGTCATAAGGGAAACATAATTTATTAAGGATTATAATCGAACCCACCCAAGTGGTGGTTTAGGTTGAGGTTATTAACCTCTAACCATATATAATCATATCATATTAGGTTTAAAAATAATATTTAATAATTAATTTAATGTTTTATCAATTTTAGGATCAATATAAGAAAGGTATGGCATGTGGCATAACTTTGTGTAATAAAAAAATAATTTTAGGGAAATGTACTAAACCAACTACCATAAATGGTTAAAAGACTCCTCATCTAGTATCAACCTTTGATTTAGGATAGAATGATAGAAATCAAATAAATATAAAATTTTTCTAAAGATAGGGTATATTAGCTCACATAGAAATATCATTTAATATGGTGAAGAAAATAATAAAAATAAGCAAGAGGATTGATAGGTTTATCGAGAGACTCCCAACATGATGACTGACATTCAATTCCAACACCAAATGGTGGAGATACAATGAAACCTATAGGATAGAGATATGATCTCTCATTTTACCCCTTTCCATGCTCAAATGAGGGATGAAGGAGGCTTCTTAGTTTTAAAGGAAAAAAGGAAGAAAGGTAATTATATGGAATTTATTAAGGGACCTGAGATATTTACAATGTAATTGGGGTATTTATACCATAAATACACCCTTTAGAGGTCTTACTAACATGAATTATGATGTAAATTTCCAATTTATTCCTTAAATTTAAAATTGATTCCATAAATTTACAATTTATGGAATTATTTCCTCTTTCATAGAGCATGAACAACTTACAAGGTTTACTGTGAAGACCTTATGATGAAAAATGATATTTACACCATAAAATTTGTTTACTAGATAAAAATGATTCCACTTTCTACTTCCTCATAGGTGTTACCCAAAAAATAAAGAAAAATATACCCATAAAACAGTGGGATCTTACAACCACCCATCCTTAAAACAAATCATCCCCACATTTCCCTGAGATGGTTCATCTGCACATAAGAATAATTCAATCCATTCGACATGTATCTTAGACTATTGACCTACCTCAAAGTACCTTCATATTACGATCAATAATATGAAAATGATACTCCTCAATAGAAGCATCATATTCTAACTCAATATCCTTAGGATTAAAAGTACGGGATGGGTAAAAATAATAATAGTGGAGTTGAGAATCACAGAAGATGTCGTTCATGGACTGATACCTCTGAGGAAGACCTATCTAGTAGGATATCAGATCGAATCTCTAAAATCTAAAAATTATAAATGAATATGGGTTCCAACTTCCCTTTACTCTAAATCCATCAATGTACCAATCTTGGTAAAACATGCAAGAAGACCCAATGTTCCACCTCAAAATTTAGAGGTTGATGAGAATGATAAACATGTGATTTTTTCCTAGATTATGTGGTGGAAATATATATTCTGATCAATTATATCTATTTTGAAGTCTCTTTAATGACATGAGGTCCCAGTAGCAATGCCTCCCACACCTATAATGATAAGTTAGGTGAATAAAATTACATAATGTTTAAGGTAATCATATGGATCCATCTATATAGTCACTTGTAAACTATTATTATAAGTGAAATATACAATAGGTAAATGTTTCTCCCAAGAATGTATAAAATCAATAATGTATGATTTGACTATGTCCTCTAACAATAGAATCATATGCTTAGACTAGCTATCAGTTTTAGGGTGGTAGGAAATTATTAAAAGTACACGTGAAATAAGAGACTTCACAACCCCTAACAAAATCACAACATAAATTGGGAATACCTGTATAAAAATAAGAGATTTTGAAATAAATGAAGTTATATAATCTCTCATATATAAATACTCCCAAGATAATCCACTAATATGTTCTCCTTATTAGGATGGAAGTGGGTGACCTTTTTCTACATATCCATGATAACCCATACTACATCACTACCTCACGGTGACCTAGGTAAACCCATCATAAATTCTATAGTGAAATTGTCCCACTTCTACTCTGGAATGAGAAAATGTTGTAAAAATACCATAGGTCACTGGTGTTCCACATTCACCTACTGATAGGTGGATCACTAAGTAACAAAAACCACAATCTCCCTTTTTTATCCTCGACTACCAATTCCGGTTCCATAAGTCAAGTTACATTATAGTGAGTCCTGGATGGAGTTCCTAACTAGATGCATGATACTATCACATCAATTACTCTAACATGTCAGTAAGAACATAGACATGTAATTGAATACACAAGATCTCATCCCCATCAATGACCTAACTAGGTGGTGGGTCCTCACCTAAAACACCCTCCCTTATGACCAAACCCTTATAATCTAAAAGTTTCCTCATCTTCAATCTATCCAGAAGTGAAAAGGTCATGGATAAAAATGTGAGTATATGATTACCATGTAGGTCCTTTAACTATAAATGAATCATATAAAATAAGGACATCAACTTCAATTCAACACTATCCTCTTGAACCACTTGTTTCTGAGTCTTCCAGTATATAGTATCACCAACCGCATTTCCATTCCCAAGAATATAGAAAATCTCAAAACAAAAGGAATTTAGGTATTCATCCCATATTCATAATCTAAGGTTCAAATCACACTAAGTAAATCTATATTTTAGGATTTTGTGATATTTGTATACAATGAATCATTCTCCTAATAAATAGTGTCTCTGAAAACATAATTCATGAACAACTGCAGTAAGATCGAAATTATGTGTCAGGTAATTATGCTTTTAAGGCCGAAACTTCCAAGAACAATACACCGTGAATTGATTTTGTTACATGAAAACAACTCCCAATCTGATACCCAATGAATCACAATATACTATATAGCCTCTACTAGGATCACGTAGAATGAGGATCTACACTGAGGTAAGTGTTTTCTTGAACTCCTGAAAGAATTTTTCACAAGCTTTAAACCATGAGAATTTAACTCCAATCATTTTCATGCCTATAAGTTGTTATTCCAAAAATAAAAAATTATAAAATAAAACTCATATAATATTAATCTATCCCTAATAAAATAAAAACATTAAATATTTTCTTGGGTTACTCCCAAGAAACCATGAATATCTCCTTCTTTGTTTCAAAAAATACCATTGTTTCTGAGATAATTCGACTGATGAAGTGAACCTCACTGATCTAGAATGAGTATTATGTGAGACTTTCATACAACCTATGACCTCTCAGTACACTCAATATGATGTTAATAATATTTTCATGGTCACATCAAATATTATAATACAAAAATTTATCATCCATGAAAATGAACAAAAAAGAATCCAGATATAGGTGGAAAACCTGATTCATTAGAGCCATAAAAACTGTCGGTGCATTCGTGAGATTGAACTACATGACCAAATAATCATACAAGTCATATCTACTAAAAAAATAAGTATAAGGTATATCTAAAGATATGAATCATACATGATGATATCTTGAACTCAAATCAATCTTTAAAAAGACCATAGGTTCTCAGAGCTGGTTGAAGTGGTCGTATATGGAAGGTAAAGGGTAATTTTTCTTAATAGTAAGTTGATTCAATTTTCATTAATCTACAAAAATTCGAAGGGACCCACCCACATTGATGGTGAAAATCACAGGTGAAACTAATGAATAAGTCATATAAACCTCTTATCTTCAATGTTCTCCAACTATCTTTTGATATCCTAAAGCTTAGTAGGAGACATCTTGTAAGGTATGATAGATACCAGTGTTTCTCTTTGTATTATCTCAATAGTAAACTCAATATATCTCTCAAATGATGAAAAAACAATAATCATGGAATATGTTCCTAAAACTATCCACCATAGGAGGGGAATCCTTCTAAAATATTCCCTAATCACCAAGACAAAGACTTGTATTCTGGGCTATCACTTTTCCCATCCCATAATGCTCAAGTCTAACTAGACTCACTTGTATATCTCATTAAAATTTGTTAATATATTTACCACCCATAGGTGATATTAAGGACACACTATTGTGATATAAATCAACATGAGTGTGATAAGGAACTAACTCGTGCATCATAAGAAGGATATCAAATCACATCATCTCAAGGATGGAGTGATTCCTTACAAAAATATAGTTAACTATCTCAAGGGGGAACTTCATACAATAAAATAAACTTTATTAATAAATTCCAAACAGAGTATCAAGAGTCATCAATCCACAAAAATAATCAATCTCAAGGAAAATAAATTCAATAATTTAATATATATGAAAGAATTTGAAGCACTTGTATCAAATAAGTAAGATACAAAAATAGAGGCTATTGAAATAATACCTCATACTATAGATGAACCAACACTCTACACCTCAGGTGTAGGCTATACTTCATATATCTGGATAGAACTATAGCCTTGGGATACTACATGACTACCAGAGGAAGATTTTATATCATATAAATATATATTCTATGTCTATATCCCTCAGTCACAACCACCTCCTCAGCCGGAATGGCTAGTATCACTCTAACTGTCCACCAGGTGAGGAGCTACTAACCCCGCTTCTAAAATAGGAGCTAGTTCAGATCCTCTACCACTAGGTAGAGATGGTAAGGTTTTGGAAAACAACTGAAGATGACCCATCCTTCTTCAATCATAACACTCTATGGGGTATCTATCACATTGAGGATTTTTGTGAATTGGATCCCCACACTGATAGCATAACACCTGGATACCAATGTGAATACTCTCCCGGCCACAAATCTAATGAGAAAACTCCAGTGGATTCTTCCTACCACTGGTCGAATCACTATCTAGTATGGGTGTTGAAACTCCCTATCCAAACATTAAAACATCCTTATATTATACTCAGTGATGAGGTCCTAGTTCACTATCCCAAATACGGTAGTAAAACTAAAGATGTTCACACTAGCGATCAGATGACCTAATTGATCCCATCCTCAAATCGCATATCCCTGGATAGATCATCACCCAATAGAATTTGTGTGAAGTGATAAATTTCAGTAAAACATGATGATTAGTCTATAACAGACATATCTTCCTACTAAAGGTGCATCAAATCCCTGGCTAAATCATCTCTCAAAGCCTTGGGATAGAAGTAATCATAGAAGGTTGTTTTTCAATACATCAAAAATATAATCTGAAGTAAATCATATTATGTTATAAAATACCACCACCTATTTGAAACTCCATGAATAATGTATATAGTGAGACTCCCTTTCTTATAAGGCAATTTCGTAAATGCTTAAATATAGATAGAATGGCCTTAATCCAATACTTAGTAGCCCGATGACCTCGTTCCCCTGAAAAGGTAGGACTGTGCTTCTGTTGGAACTCCCTAGTAAACTCTTCCATAGAAGGGGAATGTCATGGGGCTCCCAGTGTACACAAAAATAGCCATAATAAACCATATTTAAATAGAGAATTAGTTTCTAGATCAAGAATAATAGGAGGTATATCAAGTGGAACCTCATGAGTTAAAACTGGTGGCTCATGTTCCACTACCTATGGAGCATGATCATCACCACTATCCTGGTGCTCGACCTAAGGATTTAATGGATACATACATCTAAATTTATAAATTCCAACCTCAAAACAAAATTTTATGATAGATTATATCATAGATAAAAGTAATAGGATAGTTACACTGCCTTCCTACCCAAGTTTCACTCCTCACTAACCACTAATAAGGCTGAGTTTGGGTCAAATTTCAAGTCTCACATTAGGGATTCTGGTATATAGAGTGTCAACTTCATGATATAGAGGAAAATTCATTTATGTTTCAATTAGAATCCCCATTTAATGAAAACCATTTCTTTTTTTTTAATTTTATGAATCACCAAGTTAATACTTATATACATTACAGTTCAATTATTTGAGCTATCATTCCCAAATTATAAATACCTACACTTTATAAGTTATAATTGGAACTTCATATAATTACAAGATGAAATTTATATCTATTTATAGAATGTAATTGGTCTACATTCAATGGTTAGATTATATATATCTTCATTACCAATTTATAAAAGTACCAACTTTATAAATTACAATTGGAATCCATTTAATCATAACCAACTAACATTTCAATCCATATAGCTCAAGATACATGAATCAAACATGTTATAATTTTTTAGGTCAGGTTCGATCATCATTTTATATGGGAAAACACCATTTTGGTTGATCTAGACAATTTAAATAACAAATTATTTATCTCCTTCCTGCAATAAATGCTTGTAACTTACCAATATAAAAATCAGGGTACTAAATCAAGCTTCAAGCAATGATGTAATAAAATAAACCTAGCATGGACTATGCATGAAATATAATTCCTCTGGTGCCTAAAATTATGCATTTGACAATGCTTCATTACCATACAATGATAAGGGTAAAAAGAGAATCCATAAAAATAATTTTAATAAATTCCACAAATCATGCATGTTAACCATTAGTGAAATCAATACACCTATAATAGGAACAACCCATAACAACAAGTCCCAACCCAGGAAATTTGGATTTTCCCTATATGTGGGTTAGCTAATCCCATGCATAGGATAATTACCAAATTATGACACATCATAATCTCCTTTCTATCTTCCAAAAATAATAATTCAATGAAAAGAAACCTCTGATACCACTTTATGATGTCTCAGCATGATCCTTTGATAAGTGTTTGGACCCTAGGCCACATGGCTGAAAGCGTGCCTCACCATACAAAAAATGATACCGACTAGTAGTAAGGGTTTATAATGGTATGGTGGAGATAATATACCATATTTTATCATAGTATCAACACATCGGTATAGTGGGTGAATAAATAATGTAAATATAATAAATGTGGATCACCAAAATTTAAATTATCTAGATATAATAGCTAACAGGTGTAAACCATAAGTAGAACCATGTATAGTAACAACTATAAAAAGGCATCATGTTATGATGCTATAAAAAATGGGGGTTACAATCGAAAATAGAGAAGTAGGCATATAAAAAACATATAATACAAAATAGACAAAGAGGTAAAATTCTATATCTAGTAGCATTTCAAGAACTGGATCAGTCCTTTTATCTCATACACTATCCTAGAATTTAAAATCATGCACCCATTGGAGGGTGATTACCTTAATCCCTATCTACATCCATGAACTCTGTTTGGGTACCAAATGGTCTCCCGAATAGGTTATGAGTAAAACACAGTAGGCTACCACCAACAATGTCTAACACTATCTAGACTATGAATATATAATGAGGCGGTGTGAAGTTAATAAATGAAAAAAATCAATAAATGGAAAAAATAAGACCCATTTAGGATAAGGTTCCACATGATACACCTATAAAATTATAACTTCCCTAGACTAATTTTGATTGAATCTAAACATTTAACATTTTATAAATGATAATGGGTGTGATGTCCATTAATTACAATTAGACAATATGGAACACCATGTATTTTAATTATAAATAAAAAATAATGAAGTTCATGTCTAATTATTCCAAATAAACAATATAGAACATCATGTCCATTAATTCCAATTAAAAATAAGGAACATCATGTCCATGAATTCCAAGTGAACAATAAGGAACATCATGTACATAAATTTCAAAGAATAATAAGGAAAGACATGTCCACTACATATGGTAAGAATAATGTAATCACATCCATGTTGAATTAAATTTAAGGATAAAAAATATCACCCTTTCTATTATTCAATTCATTTCAACATTTAATCCATATAACCGAGAAGTAAAACTAAGGGGAGAAGACGTATAATCCATGCCACTACATCATTTAATTAACTCAATTTATAAAATTTCACTAGACAATGATAATAAAAACACACCATAGTGGTGTTTTGGTCACAAGGGAGACATAATATATTAAGGAATATAATT
The DNA here is from genome assembly GCA_963277665.1 of Viscum album. Lineage (NCBI taxonomy): Eukaryota > Viridiplantae > Streptophyta > Magnoliopsida > Santalales > Viscaceae > Viscum > Viscum album. The sequence goes on from OY728159.1 coordinate 184,157,151, forward strand.
AAACCCACTAAAGGGGTTGTTTGGGTAGAGGCAATCAACCTCCAACCATATATAAAGGTCTCATAACATGTTTAGAAATAAGGTTTTAATAATTAATTTAATTTTTTTATCAATTTTAGTTACAACTCATGGAAGTTATGATGTTAAAAACCAAGATTAATAATACAACCAACTAGGATTTTAGGAAAAATTAATAGACCACCTACCATAGATGTGTAGAAGAATCATATTCTAGCATCAACCTCTGATTCAGGATGGGCTGAGAGAAATTGTAGAAAGAGAAAAATTCCCTAAAAACGTGTAACACCCCATGTTTTCATGAATTAATTTTTCAAATAAATTAAAATTATTTTATGGATTGTGTTTCATACTACACTTAGTTAATCTTACACTATATGAAACAATGGCTTAGCTTACATTACACACGACACTAAGTTTTAACAAAACAATGATATATTATTAATATAGTTATTTAAACCCAACTAGTATAATCTATCCATTAGACTTATTAATATAAATAATATTAACTAATTTTTAAATATAATGATTTTCTATAATGAAAACATATTGATAATAAAATACATAAGATCTGGTAAAGTCTTTATATGTTTTGTAAATACTATTTTCTAAAAAGATGTATTTATATATTTTGTGAATAATAATAAAATTAATTTTTTACAATTTTAGAAAAATAAATTGATAAAATAAAATTAATTTTTTAATTTATAATTTCAAAATTATTTTAGGGTGATTTTTTGGTATTTTTCTAAAAAGTTTTGTTTTTTGATGAATTGTTAAAAATACTGATTTTTAATTGAAAAATGAATTTTCACTTAATTTATTAATAAAGATAAATTAAATTTTTAATTGGGTTTAAAGTAAAATTAGTTCAAAAATACATATATAAAATTAATTTAGTTCATTTTAATCAATTTCACAATGAAATTTAATATAAAAACTTTGTAATGTTTTGATCATTTTCGCTTTAAAAACCCACTTTCTCGACACATTTGCGAGATTAATTTTAAATTAATTTTTGAAACTTAGGTTAATGGAATTTAGGAAAAATGATTCCATATTTGGAATCATAATAATTTATAATGTATAATAAGTTAAACATAATTTTTGAACAAATTTATTAGTGAAAATAGTTATAATTAATCACGACGATTAAGAGAAAAACATGTTTACCAAGTGACTAAACATTAAACTTAATATAGAAAATGACCTATAAACTTGTCAAAAAAATATTTTATGTTCATATTTAGAAATTATAACTTCTATTATTGATATTGTTTCATTATTTGAGGCACTTTATATGGGAAAAATGTGGGTGAAATTCTATTTTTTTTTAAAATTACAATAGTGCCACTCACCCCCTTATAAAAGGACACCCACTCTTCCCCTCTCTTCACACATAAAAAACCAATTTTTTTTCAAAAAATAACAGACTAAATAAATTCTATAATTACCTACCCTCATACTATAACCCTTAAACTTGGTATAAATTCAACCAATGAAGGACTTTGGTGCAAACCAAAATGATATACCCAAAGAAGAGGCAATGCTCATCAAAAAATGTTTTTGATTTATTTCTTATTCAAAACACTTATTTTTAAATATAATAAATATATAATAACCTATGTATATTAAATATACTGATATGTTTTTATGTTAAGTGTATGACCTAAAATAACACACTTCCTTAAATGGGTTATGAAATCATTGTTCATGTGTACGACGAACTACCACCTCACAAACCGATATCATTCGTTATTCCATTACCACCTATAAAGGTTGAGATTAATGATGAGAATAGTTGTTATATATTATTTTTATTATAATAATTATATTATTATTCTTCTATAATTTTTATATCACATATACCTTTATGCTTTCCATTTTTTGGGAATACAATAACATCGTTTGTGTGTACAGCGGACTACCGCCTCACGAAGCGACGTGATTCATAAAATCTTTACATGGAATATATTAAGGATGAGTTTAATAAACATATGTTATATATATGACATAAAAATTATTATGTAATTATAATATATCATATAATTTTCTTTCTTTCAAACTGACAAGAAAATAGAAACAACGTGCGTCCACACGTACGACCTACCATCCCAATGAACGATGTATTTAATTTCCTATTTATATATTTTATAGATTATTATAATATATATATAATGAATATATATGATATTTATATCATTCGTGTCATTCTCGTAAAGTCCCTGACCCCAGTAGCCTCGAGCTGGTGACTTACTTTATTATATTGGCATAAATACAAGATACGAATCCCAAAGGACTGATCAATTTAGTAGTTTTAGAATCCATATTATATAAATGAACTTTAAATTAAATAATTAAAGAAAAAAAAACATTTCAACTCCATTAGAAACACCTATAAACTCTTATATTATTCCTACAAGTCATTCTTAATATACATCATCACATCCTGGGGAAAAATAAAACCAAAGAAAGGGGTGAGATCAGATGTTCAATAAGGTTAAGTAATAAAGTAGAATCTTAAATAATATGGAATAATGAATTAATAAAATTACACATTCCATTAAAACTTAATATTGATCATAATATGGAAGGAATAAGATACGATTAAATAATTCCATAATATTACATAACCATGGATATTCTACTATTAAACAAATCACATGGACTATCAATTAATAGTTTCATAATGAGGGAATGCATACTGATGGATATTTAAAATATAACTTCATGTATTCATGCCAAGAATCAATTAATTTCAAGGATTCATGCCAATAATCTATTAAATGGGTAAGGCCTCAGCCGAAACTATATCTAGTTTACCTCATAAAACCTACCGATGCATCAAGGGGCTATAACAGGCCCCACCTGTCACTTATTAAGACTAATTCATTCCTAATATGAATGGGGATAAACATAAAAAACATATACATATGAAATGTAATCAACATTCCCTAATTTATAAACATAATCACTAACCATGCCAAGTAATATTGTGAATGGTATAAAAATAGCACATCCATAGTCAAACTGATCATTAACCATTTAATAGAATATGGTATATAATAAATATAAAATATAAGTATCAATATATCATAAAATTAAATATATATTTATAAATAAATTAAAATAATCTAATAAAACCATCGAGAAATTATTGAAAGAAATACACCTTTTACTTTACAAAGAAGTGTTCTTTTGAAAAAATCCTTTGTATTTTACATAATTGTTTATATAAAATAGAAATGAAAAAATATAGAATTTCATTACAAAATTAGTGCTTTTTAATATAAATGGAGTCTTAAAATTGGTAAATAATGGTACTTGAAAATGGGTAAGCAGTCAAAAAGTTCCCTTTAATCGAGTTTTCTTATCGGTAAGAATTAAAAAGGGAACCTTGTAAAACATGTATTTTCCCATAAAATAAATATGAAATTATATGAATATATTATTTTATAAAATATAAACATAATATATATGAATTAACCAAAAATAAAGATGCATTACATTGGGATAAATATAGTTAAATAATAACCCAAAAGAAAAATGAAGGCTTTGGTAGAATCCCTTACCACTTTGCAAACAGTCAAACCTTATACCCCATAAAATTAATGATAATAAACAAGATATTTAATATCATGAAGATAAATATATTTATTATATGGAACATAAATGGGAAGTATACATACACCACACACAAGAAATAGTGTTGAGTAAGGCATATCTCATAGAAATAAAAGAGAGTTGAGAAAACCCTTATATTATGTCTGAAAGTGTTATGCACTTGTAATTAATGCCCTAAAATATGAAATTAGACAAATTAATAATTAAATTTAGAACCTATTAAACCTTTATTTGAATTATTATAATTTTATTAAGTTCATTTATGATCTTTTTGATGAATTATATGATATAATTTTATTGCTCAGGAGCATTCATTTCCTTGGTTTTCATGATCGATATACTTGTATATGAGCATGAAAGTTCATGTGAAATAGGTTTCATTCTACAGAACTGAATTTATATGATATTATTAAAATAAAGAAGATTAAATGGATTTATAATTCATTTGGTTATATTGTATTGGGATGAATCATTAGATAAAATATTAGTGATAATTATTTAGAATATTTTGGTGGTTTTTCAATCATCACGAACTAGTTTTATTATTTGAATTAATATTATGTATTTATATTGGTCACAAAACATTAAATAGGATATAATAAATATATTATATTATGATTTAACCATAAAAATGGTTTTATTACCAGAATTTAAGGATAAATCAAAGAACTAAAATCCGTTTTCCCTGAAAGTTGTAAATCAGTACCTCACGGATGATGATTTCATTTTTAAAATAAAAGAGAGAGAATTGAGTATGATAAAGGATATTACATTAACATGATAAAATTCACATATATATATATATATGATATTAGAGTTATCATTATTATTTGGAAAAAGGAGGTGAGGATAGGATACAAAATGAAAAAGGAAATTGAAATGAAATTAAAAGAAAAAGAAAGAGGATTTACCTCTTGAATTCTCCTCTTTGAGAACCTCCTTAAGGGACCTTGTTTTTTTATTTTTTTGTTACCAAAAACTCTTATAAGTGAGGGAGAGTCTTTGGGAGAGTATAATGGTATAATTTAGATAATATTCAATGCTTAAAGGTGTGAGGATAAGTGGTGGTGAGGGGTGATATTTATAGAGGAAGAGAGGGGTGTTTTTTGAATATTTTATTCATTTGTTTATAATTTTGGATCAAGACTATGAATTGTTTGATAATTATCAATAAATAACTTAAAATAGTGAAGGTAAGTTTGAGATTATGGTTCTTAAATTATTCACGACTCAATGAATAGTGTGTTTATCTTTTAATGTATTTATACTGTAAATTACCGTATCTTACTATTCATTAAAAATTCAAATATTTCAGAAAAATACTAAAAATTTAACCTAATAATTTTTCAACATGTAGAATTAAAAAATGAACTATATTTTATGAAACTAATTTGATAAATATGAGAATTTAATTTTTAAATAAAATCATCATTTACTCAAAAAATATAGATTTTAAATTTATAACTGATTTTATAACACTCTAAAAAATTAACTAAGGACTCATAAAATTATCATAAAATAATAATACAACAAAATTTTAGATTATTAATACATTTTATTAAAGTAAATTTTATTTTAAATCATTTTATTTATTTATAAAATTGCAATTAAAAATTTATGACTTACAAAAATACCAACACTTAATTAATAATTTTCAAAATATTCATTTACCTATACTATGATATAATTATATCAAAATTTCATTTATAATATGCCTAAATTTTATTTATACATTCATGGGTGATATTACAATTTATTTGGATGATTTAACATTCATAAGGGTCATATTACTATTCACAAGGGTAACATTACTATTCCAAAGGGCCAAGTTACTATTCATATAAAAATTAAGTTGATCCTATCATACTCTAAATATATTAGTTATTGAAACTTTTTATATCTATTTTTCTAAATTCAATTCACAGAAGTAGTAAAATTACATTTAATGCTAATCCCATAGGTGTGGCGAGAAGGTTGGTAAAAAGAATGTTCAAAAGTTGATTAAGTATTTATATCTAATTTCAATATAAAAATGATTTTAATGATGTAAATTTGATTAATATATGTGTAATTGATCTATTGTAACTTAAAAAATTAATTTAATGTATAATCATTATGTAAAAAAATACAGTTTTTAACTAAAATGTAGTATTTTTCACTATTCATAAGAAAATGAAACTTCTCAGAAAAATACTAAAAATCATCCCTAAGTTAATTTTTACATAATGATTTTTATTTTAGAAAAAATAATATATTTCATTATAAATATGTTTTATTTATATGAAACCATTATAAATAACATGTGATAGTAGTTATTACTGTTAATATTACTAGGTTTAATGGTTAGGTTATAACTATCTTGTTTAAATAATTATAATAAAAAGGTGTTTTTTCACATAGACACAGTGTTGCATGAATTACATTATATATTAAATTTATTTTTAAATCATTAGGGTGTTACATTCTATCCGCCTTCAATAAATTTTTTCCTCATAATTTAAAATTTCACTTTGAAAATTATAGTTTGATACTTGAAAATTCCTTTGTGGGAAACCCACATCAGAAATGGGGTTAATAAAACACCCTCATAATAATACGGAAAGGGAAATGCAAAGTTCACCACCAAATTAGGATTTTGAATAGGATAAAATTATCATAAATTAAAAACATAGACCTGGAAGAGAAATATATCAATCAAGTTATGATGGAGAGAGATAGATAACATGGTCATTAGAAAGTTAAACATCATAAATCCATAAATCTATGATCAGTTAAAATACAATTGATTTCTTAAAATTAAAATTAATAAGATGATGTTTTTGTTCCAAAATAATTTTCCTAGAGTTGATGATTTCTTTTAAAATCTATAGAATCACATCAAAAAATAAACTTACATGATGTTATAAACTCATCCTTTGGTTGTGCTTGGATCTATCTCCACTTCACTTCTTAAACAAAAAGATCAACATTCCAGATGAATTTTTATACCTGAGTAACTTTGATAAAATTATCCATAAGTCATTCCTTTGGCCTTTAAATTATTACTAAAATAAAAAAGGTTAGAACTAATTATCCAAAATCATACTTTAGTATTAATATATTCCATAAGTAGTTAACCTTAAGACTCATCCAAATTATGTATGTCTAAAATTTAAAGTCTAAAGATTTATGAGAAAGGTCACTTAACATCAATTTTTTTTTCAAAACAACATAATGAATATCTTATTGTCTCATACAAAAAATATGAATACATTGATCACCTTTAAACCTTTATAAAACATCCATGCTTCTAATTCTATAAAGAATTACTGTAGTATAACATAATTCATGAATACAAAAAAAACACAAATACTTTAATTATTCAACTTTCAATGTAGTAACAACATAAGATTTTCCTAGATCCCTTTTCTTCTTTTGGGTTATATTCCCTTGGTGTTTAGGGAATTCATTTGCATAGTTCCCCATATCTTTACAATTAAAGAATTTGAAATTATAAAATTCTTTCTTTCCCTTATAATCCTAAGGATGGTGGCCTTTTTCTTCACACTTGAATAAAACTCCTTTTCCTTTTAAGCATGTACGAAGGTGTTTCCATCCCAAAGTATCACATGTTAGAAAAATCAATCTTTCCCATATTTCATTTATCTATATTTTTATATTCCATCCTCTTTTTCTCTTATTTACATTCAGAACCATAAGAATTAAGGAATTATTTCTCCATCTTGATAGTATAAGATATTATATCATAATATGATAAGAATGTTTGGTATACTAATTCCTTTCGTATAATTGGATTAAGTCCATAAAATAAACAACTAATATTTCACCTTAGATTAAATATGTAGTTCTCGGTATGCCTTTCTAACCTTGTAAAGTTGGATTCGTACTTAGAAACATTTTCATTCTATTTATATCTCAATCTCAAGAATTATATCTCTATATCCTCTCATTGTTTGTAAGGGGAATATTTATATAAGAAAATTTGTTAAAATACATCAATTCCATATTTAAAATTTATTCCTCCTCCTTTGTGTTTTGAATTAATCACCACCATTGATCTGCATCTCCCAAGTGACGATATACTACCATGATGAAATTCTACTGTTCAATACTTCCCAAATATAGAAATATATTCTCTAAGGAACTTATCTATTGTTCTTCTACAAATGAGTTTGTAGTCCCATTGAATGATGAAGGTTGTTGTCACATGAAGTAGTCTAATATTGTTCCTCCCCATTTTTGATCAGGATTCTATATATAGGTAAGATTATTATTCATAACCTCAGTCAGCTATCCCAGTATAGTTATAAGTTTTTCATCTCCAGTCACAGCTCCTATTACTATGTCATTATTTTACATATGAGGGAAATAACTACCTGGGATAAATGCATTGATATGGTTTCCATTACTTTCACTATGAAGTGTTTCTAAAAAATGACATACACTAAATTTAGTTATGAATCATAGTGCAAAATTTCAAACTAGAAAAAAATAAATTGAAAATTTTCATTAATGCTAATCTCATAATCATAAACATGGTTTATTTGGAGACATGTTTACTTTTTTATCCTTCATAATGTTTTATAAAAAAAATGTGACTTATCCTAAGAATATCCCTCAGGAGTGTCAAACCAGGTGCATAGTAAGGCTCGTTGTCATGTACCAGGTTACCCCAAGTCAGGCATCAGATATCACATAAGAGTTGTTACCCCTAGGTATGTCTGTGCCAGAACCACATCCACTTTTAGTATCCATACATGTATGTATTTCTATAAATATCTACATAATATCTACATAACAAAATTTCTAGGACGTTCTTCTATTCTTATCCTTAGATCCTATCATAGGGTTATGTTCCCTAATTTATGTTTTCTAAATCTAGTTTCCAAATATCTACTAAAATTTATTTAATACCATATGTAAAGAACCTAAACCTAGTAGCATGGAGTTGGTGCCTTAATTTATTATATGAGCATAGATACAAGATACGAATATGAAAGGATCGATCAGTTTAGTAGTTTTGGAATCTAGATTATATACATGAACTTTACATTATTACTTGAAAAAAAAATCATTTCAACTCCATTGGAAACACCCATAAACTTCTAGATTATTCCTGTAAGTCATTATTAATATACATATTCACATATTAGGGAAAAATAAAATGTAATAATGGGGTGAGCTCAGATTCTCAGTAATGGTAAGTAATAAACCAGAATCATAAATAATAAGGAATAGTTAATTACTAAAAGTACACATTCCATTAAAATATAACCTTGTGTATAATATTGGAAGAATAAAATATGATTAAATAATTCCATAATATAATATAACCATGGATTTTATATTAGTCAAATAATCACATTGACTATAAATTAATAGTTTCATAATGAGTGAATTCATAACGATTGATATCTAAAATATAACATCAAGGATTCATTCCAATAATCTGTTATTATCAAGGCTTCATGCCAAGAATCTAATAAATGGGTAAGGCCTCAACTGAAACCATATCTAGTTTTCCTCACGGGACCTATTGATGAATTGAGGGGATATAGAGGGACCACCCATCACTAAGTCCAATTAATTCCTCATATTAATGGGGATAAACATAAAAAAACATATACATTTGAAATGTAAATAACTTTCTCCAATCTATAAAAATAATCACTAATCATTTTGAGTAGTGTTGTGAATGGTATGAAAATAGAACATCCATAGTCAAAATGATCATAAAGCATTTATTAAAATATTTTATATGATAAACATAAGATATAAATATCAATAATTCATAAAATTCAATAGTTTTTTGAAATAAATGAAAATACTCTAATAAAATCTCTAATAAATTCTTAAGAGAAATACCCCTTTTACATTACAAAGAAGAGTTCTTTTAGAAAGAACATTTTTATTTATCATAATTATTTTTATAAAATATAAATGACCAAAAATAGTTTTTATGAAAAAATTAGTGATTCTATAAAATAAATGGAGTCTTAAAATAGATTAATAATGTTACTTGAAAATGGGTTAGAAATCGGGAAGTCCACTTTAATCAGGTTTGCTTATTTGGAAGAATTAAAATGGGAACCTTGAAAAGCATGTATTATCCCATAAAATAAAGAAGAAATTATATAGATATATGATTCCTAAAAGTATAAATAGAATATATAATAATTAATCAAAAATAAATAATAATTATATTAGGGTAAATATAGTGAATGATTAACCTGAAGGAATAATAAAGGTTCGGGTAGAATCCCTTTCCACTTTGCAAACAGTCAAACCTTATGCCCCATAAAATTAATGATCATAAAATAAGACATTTAATGCCATGAAGATAAAGAGATTAATGATATGTAACATAAATGGGTAGTATACATACACCACACATAATAAATAGTGGTGAGTAAGGAATATCTCATGAAAATAAGAGTGTTGAGAAAACCCTTACCTTATGTCCAAAAGTGTTCTGCACTTGTAATTAATGTCTTAGAATATAAAATTAGACTCATTAATAATATAATTCAGAACCTATTAAAAATTTATATGATTTATTATAATTTTATTAAGTTCATTTATTTACTTTTGATGAATTATAAGATATAATTGTATCGCTTGGTAACATTAATTTCCTTGGTTTTCACGATCAATATAATTATATATTAGTATGGAAGTTCATGTGGAATGAGAATAATTCTATAGAATTGAATTTATATGATATTATGAAAATATACACGTTTAAATGGATATATAATTCTTTTGGTTATATGGTATGAGTATGAATAATTAGATAATACATTAGTGATAATCATTTAGATTATTTTGGCGGTTTTTAAATCAATAGGAACTAGTTTTGTTGTATGAATTCATATTACATATATATAATGGTTACAAAACATTAAATAGGTTGTAATAAAAATATTAAAGTATTTTTTAAACATAAAATGTTTTCATGACCATCCTTTAAGTAGAAATTGAAGAATGAAAATCCTTCGTCTAGGATGTTTGTAAATCGACATCTCACGGATGATGATTTCGTTTTTTAAATGAGAGAGAGAGAGAGAAATGAGTATGATAAAGGATATCCCATTAACATGATATAATTATATTATATAAATGATACTGGAGTTATAATTTTCATTTGGAAATAGGAGGTGAGGATAGGATAAGAAATGAAAAAGGAAATAAAAGGAAATTAAAAGATAAAGAAAGAGAATTTACCTCTTGAATTATCCTATTTGAGAACCACCTTAAGTCACATTGGTTTGGTATTTTTTTTGTAAACATAACCTCTTAAAAATGGGGGAGAGACATGGGGATCAAATTTGGGTAGAATTTAGACATGTTTAAAGGCATAGAGGTGTGATGAGAAGTGGTGGTATTTATAGTGGAGGAGAGGGGGATTTTTGAATATTTTATTCATTTGTTTATTATTTTGAGTCAAGACTATAAATAGTTTGAGAATTATCACTAAATATATTAAAATAATTAAGGTAAGTTCAATATTATTATGATTACACAATTAATTATTCAAGGAATAGTGTATTTATCTTATAATTTATTTATACCGTAAATTACCATAGTTTAATATTCACCAAAATTATAATAATTTTAGAAAAAATCGAAAAAAATTTACCCTAATAATTTTTTTAATTGAAGAATTAAAAAATGAGCTCTATTTTATGAAAATGATTTTCTAAATATGATAAATTTTATTTTTAAATAAAAACATCATTTACTCGAAAAATAAAGATTTTAAATTTATAACTGATTTTATAACACTATGAAAAATTAACTATGGTCTTGTAAAATTATCCTAAAAGCATAATAAAAAAAATTTAATTTATGAATACATTTTATGAAAAACAAATTTCTTTTAAATCATTTTATTATTTTATGAAATTGTAATTAAATATTTATGACTTATAAAAATACAAACACTTAATTAATATTTTTTAAAATATTCATTTACCTATATTATGATATAATTATGTCAAACTTTCATTTATAATACGCTTAAATTTTATTTATTCTTTCATTGGTGAGGTTATTATTCATTTTTCCAATTTACTATTCATAAGGGTAATATTACTATTCATTTGAAAAACATTACTGTTCCAAAAGGTCAATTGACTATTCACTAAAAAATTATATTGATTCTATTATACTCTAAATATATTAATGATCAGAACCATGTTTGTCTCTTTTTATTAATAAAATTAACAAAAGTGAAAAATTTACCTTTAATGCTAATCCTGGAGTTGTGGTGAGAAGGTGGGTAAAAAGAACGTTCAAAAGTTCAATAAGTACTCATATCTTATTTCAATATAAAAATGATTACAATGATATAAATTGGATTAATATATGTATAATTGATCTATTTTGATTTTTAAAATCATTTTAAATTATAATAAATATTTAAACAAAAAACACGGTTTTTAAATAACATGCTGTATTTTTCATTATTCATAAAAAAATGAAACTTCTCACAAAAATAATAAAAATTCACTGTAAGTTAATTTTTAAATAATTATTTTTATTTTACCAAAAATTATATATTTCATTATAAATATTTTTTATTTATGTGAATCCATTATAAATTACATTTAATAGTAGTTATTAATATTAATATTACAATATTTAATGGTTAAGTTATAACTATACTGTTTAAATAATCCTAATAAAAAGTGTTGTTTCATAGAGATATAGTGTTGAATGAATTACACTCTATATTAAATTTATTTTTAAATCATTGGGGTGTTACAATTCTGGGTATGTTGAAATCGTGATTATGGTAAGAGAAACAAAAATATAAAAAATCAAAATATTTATAGAAAACAAAGCGATTATTACCCGAAACGTAACTTTAACATGAAATTGTTATTAATCAGGTAATAAAAGTTTATAAGAAAATAATATATGGTAAAATATACATAATTATTTTTCCTTAATTGTAGCGACTCGGGTTTTTGGCCCTGTCAGACTTTGGAATATTTCTACGAATAATTCTAGAGCTAGGCGCGAAGACGGCGTGTGATTCCGAGGTCCGATGTGCCCAGAATTAATTTTATAAAAATATTAAGTAATTTTTATACTATGCATGTGGTGGGGGTGTGATATCTCCTAAACGGTAGCTTAGAACTAGAATCTGAGGGCACAGTTGCGTCTGGAACATGTCGTTTACCCTAGACGGGGTGTAAAATTTGCGGGCGCGGGCCTGCGGTGAGAAACGCCACCAGGGGAATTTTCGTAATTAAATGGAGAAGTTAGTGTGAGAGCGTCAGCTCAAATAACTTCTGAACGGAGTCTCGGATGGAAAATCTGAGTCCGCTGTTGCGTTCAGAACGATGCGTTTACCCTAGGGGTGACCTTATTTTTGTTCGCATCGGGCGTCGGGTCCGAGGCGGGTTTGGCGTCGGCGGGCGGCTGATATAAATATCAGCGCCCCCCCCTTATCGTTCCTCTCGGCGTTCTTCGCCGTTCTTCGCCGCCGCTCCGCCGAATCGAGCAAACGAAGCGCCCACGAGCTCGGAATTCGACGGCGGACGTTCCAGGAGCGCGCAGCAGAAGCTCTGGAGCACGGATCTGAGGCAGAACGTCGGCGTTTCGCCCGCGAGGTAGGCAGTTTGAGTTTTGAAATCCCGGACCCCATTTATTTGTTGTTTTTCTTCAAATTGTTATAAGGGTTGTATAGTTTGGATCCCGAGATTTCTGAAACATGTTTCAGATCTGATTTTGGAGCACCGGGGTGCTCCCGGGGGTCCCCGGAAGTTTTCCGGCGGAAATCCCGGATTCCGGCGGCCGCCATGGCGGAATCCGGCGAGGCAGGGCGGTGGCGCGGCGGTGGCGCGGCGGTTTCCGGCGATGGCGGCGGCGGCGCGGCGGAATTCGGCGGCGACGCGGTGGTTTCCGGCGAGGCTGGCGGTGGTCCGGCCAGGATTTTCTGGGGGTTCTTTAAACCCTGTAACTCGCAAACCGTAACTCCGATTTGCGAGCCGTTTGCGGCGACGCGCTCCTTGCGTCGAAACGGACCTTTTGAACACACTTTGAGGGTTTAAGGGTTCAGGATCGTGGCCCGGGAGTTAGGAACGTCGTATAAAATAACATTATTTTATTATTTTACGACTTCGGGCCGTTGTAACTTCTATCCGGAGCGTCCGATTGACGTGCCGTCAGTGGCGTTGAGACCCTGATGGTACGACGGACTTTTTGAGATGGTTTCTGGGTGTTGGGTCTGTGAACGGGGTGCGGGCCCCACGAGGCCGGGTTTTGGCGTTTGCGGAGAAACGCAGCTTTTGCACCAGGAGTCCGATTTTGGCGGATAAATAGTTGATCCTATGTGTTTTTCTGAGGGGATCGCAATGGTGCGATCCGTTCGATGAGTTTCGGAATCCAGGCGTGGGCCCCACCCGAGCTGGCCTTCAGTGAATAGTACCTTTTTCACCGGGTGTCCGTTTTGGACGAGCGAGTAGTCGATTCCACTTGTTTTTCCGAGGGGATCGCCATGGTGTGATCCGCTCGATGGGTTCCGGATCGTTGTGTGGGCCCCGCACGAGCTAGCTATGGTGAATAGTGCCTTTTTCACCAGTGCTCCGTTTCGGGTGAGTAAACAGCCTATCCTGCGTGTTTTTCTGCGTGGAACGCGATGGTGGCCTCGATTTTGGCTTCGGAGGTGTGCAGTGTGGCGTTGTGGCGGGTCGCTCGGGTTAGAGATGTTTGGACCAGCAGTGGTTGAGGGTTCTCCCTTGGTTCGTTCCTACGAGGGTTCGTGTGGTATCACAAACTTCGTATGGGTTTGTGATCCTCTCGATGAGATGTTTAAACTGTTAGAGTTGTGGTATCCCTCCGGTGGGCCCGGAATGGATCCTCTAGCATCTTTACCCTAGATCGGGTTCTTGGTATCGCTGTGACCACTTATTCATGGGCGGCGATCCCCTATCTAGCAGGTTAACCCCGTAGGGTTGTGGCATCATCAGAAATATGATCCCCTACGTGGTGGGTCGTGATCATTAGGGTTGTGGAATCGTCGGGTATACGATCCCCTACTCAGCGCGTGGTTTCGGTAGGGTTACGACATCGTCGGTTCGATCCCCTACATCGCGAGTTATACCAGATAGGGTTCCGGTATCGTCGTGACCATCTTTATATGGACGATGATCCTCTATCTGAGTGTGGAGTTTCTGTCGAGTGCCAGATCGGGTTGTGGTATCCCCCAACGGATCCTGGGTGTGATCCCCTATCTGTGAGAACTACGTATGCCAGATTGGGTCATGGTATCCCCCAGCGGACCCTGGGAGTGATCCCCTATCTGTGAGCTATGTATACTGGAGTGGGTCTTGGTATCCCCTAGCGGACCCTAGCGGCGATCCCCTATCTGAGGAGTTTGGTAGTTATGTTGGTTTAGCGAGGTTTCCTCAGTGATGTTATCCGACGAGCATGGTCTCTCGAGTGAGCGTCTGAGATGTTTGTTTGGGACCTGATGGAGTGTATCTCTCGGATGAGTGTCATCTGGTATGACAGTGTTCGTGTGGTGTACTCTCCTGGTTGTTGACAGTTGTTGGTGATGCGGTCAGTACCTCTTGTGGCTTTGTGGCGTGATCTTAGTATATCTGGATTGTTCAAGGTGTATGTATGGGCATACACCTGAGTTGAGCTGAGCTGACTAGTTGTGTTTAGCCGAGGATGGTCACGAGATGGAGTTTCTCTCTCGTCTGGGTTCCCTCTGGCTGGGTTGAGCGGACTGTTGCCTTTCAGTTGCTCCCTTGGGTTTTGGGTTTTGGGGGTGCCTACTGAGTATGTTTATACTCACCCCTGCACGGGCTTTGCCCGCACATGTTTGTGTCTTGTGCAGACCACAGGCCTTTTGACGGAGTCCCAGGAGGACCCGGAGCAGGCGGAGCTTAGTGAGCGAGTTGACCGGGGTGTTTACCGGAGCTGTGCCGAGGGAGCTTTCCGGCGGGTGTTGTGGCAGCGTTCCCCTTCTTCAGAGCAGGTTGGACGCGCTTTTTAGTTTTCTTTTGGTGGGCCCTGTTTTGCCCTTTGTACTTTTGCTGTTTCTCTCTGGTTGTGGGATAGTGTATGGATGCATTTACTTTCCAGTTTCTATATCTCTGCACTGTTGCATGGAGGTGTTTGTGGGTGCGTGTGTACAGGTACCTTAGGCTAATGCCTCCCATGTGTGTGATAGCCTACTCGGCGCTGGTCGCCAGCCCCTGGCCTATTGGAGGCGGGCTTGGGGAGTCGCGGCTCGAGCCCCGTTGGGTCGGGTCGTGACAGAGTGGTATCAGAGGGGTTCCACCTTTGGGATATCAGAGCGTAGCTGGTCTAGCTGTGAGCTTGGTTTGGGTTGCATAGCGGTAGTGTTAGGATGTTTCGAGTTCAGCTTTCAGGATAGAGACTCCAGTGTTGGTGCTGCGGGCGACATATCCATACACCAGGACTCTGATAACCTGCCTTTCGACTCGGGACATTCGTACACTGGTCGCAGGGACATAATGGTACATGCATCATATAGGACTGGGTTTTTGGTTTCTCCTTGTCCTTCTTGAGTCAGCTCTCCAGATATACTCTTTGACTGTGGTGTGTCTTGAATGTAATTCAGGATGCCTCCACGACGACAGCCAGGGAGGGTTCTGCAGCAGGATTGTGCTGATGACCCGCCCCGTGTAGTGGCTGTGGAGCAGGGCGCAGGTTTTGAGGTTGCACCTCCAGGTGGTTTGCCAGTTGAGCCACCACCTGTCGAGCAGCTGGTTGTGCCGGCGGTGCAGGACGGGGTTGCACGCAGGCTGAGTGCGCTGCATGAATTCCAGAGGTAGTGACCTCTGAGGTTCCGGGGTTATCCAGACCCCCAGGCAGCTGAAGACTGGCTTGAGGCAGTCACCCGAGCTTTCCGCCTAGTGAGGACACCTCCAGATCAGATGGTGGTCCTAGCGGCGAGCCTTCTGCATGGTTCTGCTGGGAGATGGTGGAGTTTGGTGACGCAGTCCCATGACGATGAGACGCTCATGTGGGCAGAGTTTGAGCGGATCTTCAGGGAAGAGTCCTATCCGGTGACATTGAGGTCAGTGCGAATCCAGGAGCTTCTGCAGCTTTGGCAGGAGAGCATGACTGTGTCGGAGTACTCTGCGAGGTTTACAGACCTGTCGCGCTAATCCCTGGATATGGTTCGAGACCCGTTCTTTAGGGATCGGACCTTCGAGCAGGGCTTACGCAGGGACATCCGAGCAGGTGTGGTTTCCTTGTGCCTGCCCACCTATGCTGGAGTGCTGGAGCGAGCGTTGGTGGTGGAGAGTTTTCTGGATGAGCAGTTTTTCCCTGTTAGTGCTGATCACTCAAGGGCTGTGACTTTTTTCAGTCGGATCAACATCTGGTAGCCGACGACAGACTCAGGGGTCTGGACGTGGCCGAAGTTTCAGGAGGCGACCCCAGGATGGAGGATCTGAGCCTCAGGGATCACAGGGCTCGTAGGCCAGTTTTGGTCAGCCGCTGGAGAGGCGGTGTTACGCTTGCGACGGTCGGGGACATCTTGCTAGAGATTGTCCGACCCGACGTGCTGCTGAGAGGGAGCCGGTCGATGGACCGCCTTGGCAGAGGCAGCGTCTTGAGCAAGGAGGTCCGCAGGTCGACAGACATGGCGGCGGAGCTGGTGCAGCGGGAGGCGGTGGTAGGCAGTACCAGTTGCCACCACCCCCACCCCCAGGTGGTCCACGCCAAGCTCAGGGAGCTGGTGGTCGAGGGCGAGGATAGCTGCATGCCCTCGAGGCAGTCTACCCAGAGGCACCGCGGATGGATAGAGGTACGCCTTGTGTCTTTTCTACTTACTGCAGTAGTTTGATAGACACTGTTTAGCGGTACTCTTTCCTTTTGTTTCTTGCTCGAGTTTTGTTCAGGGCATTGGTAAGACCCTGTGTGGGAGTTGTTCTGCATGCTTCGAATGCGTGAGGTAGATGGATCCTTCCCCCACCGAGACGTCTTTTTGTGACGTGATTAAAACCGTGCGGGCAAATCAGTGCTGCCCAAAGCAGATAGTATTGAGGTGTGGCAGATGAGTTCCTCTGACTTATACATTCGGGTATGGATGCTTGTTGGTGAGCTCGCTGGTGTGTGAGACCCAGTTGAGAGTCCAGTCGCTTTCCTTGTGCTTAGGGCTTTTCGGGGACGAAAAGTTCTAAGGGGAGGAGGATGTAGCGACTCGGGTTTTTGGCCCTGTCAGACTTTGGAATATTTCTACGAATAATTCCAGAGCTAGGCGCGAAGACGGCGTGTGATTCCGAAGTCCGGTGTGCCCGAAATTAATTTTATAAAAATATTAAGTAATTTTTATACTATGCACGTGGCGAGGGTGTGATATCTCCTAAACGGTAGCTCAGAACTGGAATCTGAGGGCACAGTTGCGTCTGGAACGTGCCGTTTACCCTATACGGGGTGTAAACTTTGCGGGCGCGGGCCTGCGGTGAGAAACGCCACCAGGGGTGTTTTCGTAATTAAATGGAGAAGTTAGTGTGCGAGCGTCGGCTCAAATAACTTCTGAACGGAGTCTCGGATTGAAAATCTAAGACCGCCGTTGCGTTTAGAATGACGCGTTTACCCTAGGGGTGACCTTACTTTTGTTCGTATCGGGCGTCGGGTCCGAGGCGGGTTTGGCGTCGGCGGGCGGCTGATATAAATATCAGCGCCCCCCCCCCCCTTATCGTTCCTCTCGGCGTTCTTCGCCGTTCTTCACCGCCGCTCCGCCGAATCGAGCAAACGAAGCGCCCACGAGCTCGGAATTCGACGGCGGACGTTCCAGGAGCGCGTAGCGGAAGCTCTAGAGCGCGGATCTGAGGCAGAACGTCGGCGTTTCGCCCGCGAGGTAGGCAGTTTGAGTTTTGAAATCCCGGACCCCGTTTATTTGTTGTTTTTCTTCAAATTGTTATAAGGGTTTTATAGTTTGGATCCCGAGGTTTCCGAAACATGTTTCGAATCTGATTTTGGAGCACCGGGGTGCTCCCGGGGGTCCCCGAAAGTTTTCCGGCAGAAATCCCGGATTCCGGCGGTGGCTATGGCGGAATCCGGCGGCGGCGCGGTGGTTTCCGGCGTGGCTGGCGGTGGTCCGGCCAGGATTTTCCGGGGGTTCTTTAAACCCCCGTAACTCGCAAACCGTAACTCCGATTTGCAAGCCGTTTGCGGCGACGCGCTCCTTGCGTCGAGAAGGACCTTTTGAACTCACTTTGAGGGTTTAAGGGTTCAGGATCATGGCCCGGGAGTTAGAAACGTCGTATAAAATAATATTATTTTATTATTTTACGACTTCGGGCCGTTGTAACTTGTACCCAGAGCGTCCGATTGACGTTCTGTCAGTGGCATTGAGACCCTGATGGTACGACGGAATTTTTGAGATGGTTTCCGGGTGTTGGGTCTGTGAATGGGGTGCGGGCCCCACGAGGCTGGGTTTTGGCGTTTGCGGAGAAACGCAGCTTTTGCACCAGGAGTCCAATTTTGGCGGATGAATAGTTGATCCTGTGTGTTTTTCCGAGGGGATCGCAATGGTGCGATCCGTTCGATGAGTTTCAGAATCCAGGCGTGGGCCCCACCCGAGCTGGCCTTCAGTGAATAGTACCTTTTTCACCGGGTGTCCGTTTTGGATGAGCGAATAGTCGATTCTGCTTGTTTTTCCAAGGGGATCGCCGTGGTGTGATCCGCTCGATGGGTTTCAGGATCATTGTGTGGGCCCCGCATGAGCTAGCTACGGTGAATAGTGCCTTTTTCACCAGTGCTCCGTTTCGGGCGAGTAAACAGCCTATCCTGCGTGTTTTTCCGCGTGGAACGCGATGGTGGCCTCAGTTTTTGCTTCGGAGGTGTGCAGTGTGGCGTTGTGGCGGGTCGCTCGGGTTAGCGACGTTTGGACCAGCAGTGGTTGAGGGTTCTCCCTTGGTTCATTCCTATGAGGGTTTGTGTGGTATCACAACCTTCGTATGGGTTTGTGATCCTCTCGATGGGATGTTTAAACTGTTAGAGTTGTGGTATCCCTCTGGTGGGCCCGGAGTGGATCCTCTAGCATCTTTACCCTAGATCGGGTTCTTGGTATCGTTGTGACCGCTTATTCATGGGCGGCGATCCCCTATCTAGCAGGTTAACCCCGTAGGGTTGTGGCATTATCGGAAATATGATCCCCTACACAGTGGGCCATGCTCAGTAGGGTTGTGTCTTTGTCGGGTATACGATCCCCTACTCAGCATGTGGTTTATAGTTGGGTTACAGTATCGTTGGTTATGCGATCCCCTACTCAGCGCGTGGTTTCGGTAGGGTTGCGGCATCATCGGTTCAATCCCCTACATTGCGAGTTATACCAGATAGGGTTCCGGTATCGTCGTGACCATCTTTATATGGACGATGATCCTCTATCTGAGTGTGGAGTTTCTGTTGAGTGCCAGATCGGGTTGTGGTATCCCCCAACGGATCCTGGGTGTGATCCCCTATCTGTGAGAACTACGTATGCCAGATCGGGTCGTGGTATCCCCCAGCGGACCCTGGGAGTGATCCTTTATCTGTGAGATACGTATACCAGAGTGGGTCTTGGTATCCCCTAGCGGACCCTAGCGGCAATCCCCTATCTGAGGAGTTTGGTAGTTATGTTGGTTCAACGAGGTTTCCTCAGTGATGTTATCCGACGAGCATGGTCTCTCGGGTGAGCGTCTGAGATGTTTGTTTGGGACCCGATGGAGTGTATCTCTCGGATGAGTGTCATCTGGTATGACAGTGTTCGTGTAGTGTACTCTCCTGGTTGTGGACAGTAGCTGGTGATGAGGTCGGTACCTCTTGTGGCTTTGTGGCGTGATCTTAGTATATCTGGATTGTTCAAGGTGTATGTATGGGCATACACCTGAGTTGAGCTGAACTGACTAGTTGTGTTTAGCCGAGGATGGTCACGAGATGGAGTTTCTCTCTCATCTGGGTTCCCTCTGGCTGGGTTGAGCGGACTGTTGCCTTTCAGTTTCTCCCTTGGGTTTTGGGTTTTTGGGGTGCCTACTGAGTATGTTTATACTCACCCCTGCATGGGCTTTGCCCGCACATGTTTGTGTCTTGTGCAGACCACAAGCCTTTTGACGGAGTCCCAGGAGGACCCGGAGTAGGCGGAGCTTAGTGAGCGAGTTGACTGTGGTGTTTACCAGAGCTGTGCCGAGGGAGCTTTCCGACGGGTGTTTGTGACAGCGTTCCCCTTCTTCAGAGCAGGTTGGGCGCGCTTTGTAGTTTTCTTTTGGTGGGCCCTGTTTTGCCCTTTGTACTTTTGCTGTTGCTCTCTCGTTGTGGGATAGTGTATGCATGCATTTACTTTCCAGTTTCTATATCTCTGCACTGTTTCATGGAGGTGTTTGTGGGTGCGTGTGTACAGGTACCTTAGGCTAATGCCTCCCATGTGTGTGATAGCCTACTCAGCGCTGGTCGCCAGCCCCTGGCCTATTGGAGGCGGGCTTGGGGAGTCGCGGATCGAGCCCCGTTGGGTCGGGTCGTGACATTAATATATGTATTATAAACATATATTTATTATATAGTTTGTTTTAATGAGTACAACACTAGTTAAGACTCAAGGTAAGGGGATTTCTAGTCACACTTTCATTTCTGTGAGACTTATTTCATATTCACCATTCATTTATTTTGTGTGTGTATATACTTCCCTATGATATTTTATATCAGGAATTTAATTTATCTCATGATATTTGAAGTTTCAATTGATGTTATTATTTCACAAATCTCATGATTTAAAAGCTACTCAAGAAGTAAGGGATTTCAATCTCACTTTTTTTTTATTTTGTGAAACACATGCTATATTCACCACCACTTTATTCTATGTGGTATATATAATTCATTTGAATTTATTTTATTATTATTCTAATAAAATTTATTGTTATTTATATATATATATTTTATGATCTCTCTATCATGGGGTTACAGTTCAAAAGTTACCAAATTGGTAAAGGATTTTTGTCTCAATTTGCCTTCTTTGAGACGTATGATATGATATAAACCAATATTCTTTAATGAGGTTTATATACATACTATTTATCATGTAATATCCTGAATTTATCTATCCTCATGGTATTTGAGTTCCATTTTATGTTATTCTTTCATGGGGATTACGACTCCAAGTTACTAAAGTGGTAATTATTTTATGTTACAATCTCATCATTTATCAAAATTGTTTATGATTATGATTCAAATGATAAAATATTTTGATCTATATATCATTAATTATCATTAATTTTATTACCCTATGGTTAGTCATGATATCTTAAATTAATTTTATCTTTTTCAACTCTTTGGTACTTAAGATAATTAAGAAAATCTTTTTATAAAAATACAACTTTTTCCCTTCTTCAGTCAGAAATCAGTTTTCCTTCAAAACCCTGTTTTCTAAAAATGTATTCAATTTTTTATTACTCTTTTATGATTTTTAGAGTAAAATTTTACCAATTTTTTACTTTTTATAATTTTTTTAATGGAATCCTCATGTCATTTTCTAAATAATGTCCATTTAGATTTTACCACAAATATAAAAGGAATCTTCATTTTTACATGTACAACATGAACACAATTTTCTGACATCATGAACAATCATTTCTTCAAATATTCATTTATACCTTTTCAATGTTATTTTCAAATAATATGGTTTTAATTCTTTTTATGATTTAAAAAGTGTTTTTCAAAGTGGAATGGATATTTTTCTCAAGAAATATTTTAAATGATCTTTAAAATTATTTTCCATCAAAGATTTCATCTATTTGTGTTACATATGCCTTTATAGGGATATGATCCAAGGTTACCATTCTTATTTTAACACCATGAAATTATAAAGTAATAACAGTGTATTTTGTATCATGTATGATACAAACCACCAAGGGTGTAAGGGAATATAATATCCAGAGAGTTTAAAATATATTTACTATTTTAAATAAATTCAATATTTGATATAGATTTCAATGCACATGATATTGAGTTAGAAAATGAAATCCGCAACAACTAGTTTCATCAGTGGTTAGCATTATGTATAAGACTGAGTTTTATCGAACAACATTATAATATTAAAATATTATTATTTAATATAATAATTTTTAACTATCCATTAAATTAGTTGTTATTAATAGTAATAACTGAATTATGAAAATATATGGATTATGAAAATATAAATTTAATTTACTGGTTATAAATTAATTACAAATGAATATGAAAACTAATTTAATATAAAGTAAATTATTATTATTTTTATGCTCACAAAGTTGTTTTATCCTAATAAATTAAATTAATAAAAATTAGTGAGTTAAATTAATTTAATATATATTATATATTTAATAAAATATTTTTTATATTCATCCAATATATTTTATAATAATAATATTAGAACAAACGCAACATTGAACATAAAATACTATATTTTTATAAAGGTAGTTTTGCTGCCTTTTAATAGAGAACCTATTTTAATTACAATTTTTTAACCTTTTATAAATTTAATATGTCAAAATAAAATTAATATTTTAAATATAAACATAAAAATAATATTAGGGTTAATATTTGGTATTTTCCTATGAAGTTTCATTTTTTAATGAATAGTTAAAATAATGAAATTTATTTCAAAAATGATTTTTCATCTTATTTATTTATATATTTAAATTATATTTTAAATTGTTTTTAAAGTTTAATTAGATAATTTTTTTATTATTTAATATAATTTGGGTCATTTTAATTAATTTCACATTTAAATTATATATGGAAATTTAGCAAGCTTTTGAATGTTTTTACTTTAAAAACCCGTATTATCATCCCGTATGTGGGATTAAATTAAAATTAATTTCTGTAACTTATATGATTTGAATTTGGGAAAATGGATTCCATATTTGGAATCTGAATAATTTATAATTTTTAATAAAGTTAAATTATTTTTTTACCAAAAACATTAGTGAATGTAAATAAAATTAATTACAACGATTAAGGTAAAATTATGCTTAATAAGGGACTAAACCTTAACCTAAAGGACGCAAATAACCTATTAACTTGTCCAAGATTTATTTTATGGCCATATTTATACCCAATACTACCTTTTAACTAATTTTTATCATTATTTGTTCTACTTACCAAGGGAAAAACGTGGGTTGGATTCCTTTTCCCAAAATTTATTAGAGTACCACTCCTCCTCCAATATAAAAAGGCCCCTCTCCTCCCCTTATTCACACCTCTAAATCCACTTTTTACAAATAAAACTCTTCCCAAATAGGTCCTAAACATATCTACCCTCATATTATAATCCTTACCTTGGGAAGAAATCTATCCAAGGGAGCCCTTTGGTGCAAACCAAAAGGAGTTACCCAAATAAGAGGTAACATATTTCTCAAGCTCTTTATTTTTATTCCTTCCTCCACCCATTTACTTATCCTTTTTCCATGATTAAATAAAAACAACAGTATACTAAATATAATGAGTTTTTTATTCTAAGGTTTCAAACTACACTTATACACACACCTCTATATAATGGGTAAAAAACATACCATTCTTGTTTTGGTGAACTACCGTCTCATGAAGTGAAGTTGTTTGTTTTTCCTTTACTGCCTCTCATGGTGGTCATTATGATATAAATTATGATTATATATGTTATATATGTTATTTATTTTTTATTTATGCTCATTTAATTATTTTATAACACATACCTTTATACTTTCCATTTTGTGTAAATATAATAACATCATTTGTGGAAGTGTGGAGTACTACCTCCTCAAACCGATGTGATTCGTTCACACTATATATGAAATGTGTGAAGGATAGTTTTAATAAAATTACGTAAGATAAATGAAATATATATGATAATTGAATTATAATATACATATATATATATATATCATTTACTTTTCATTCTTTTAAAATATGATAATGAAATGAAAGTAGCATTCATGCATACGTACGACCTATCATCTCTATGGAGGTTGCATTTCATTTACTATCTCCAAACATAATAGATTATTATAAATGAATATATATAGAATATATATTATATTTAAATCATGGATTAATTTATTTATATTATTAAACCATGATCTAATTATTGAGTAAAATAAGTAACAAGTTAAAACATACTCGACAAACTAGGAAATTAACACATGAAATAGTGAAAATAATGAAAGATTGTTATCAAATGGGTAATAAGATATTATAATAAGATAATATATGATATTAAAAACATTAATATGATTCTATAATTATTTATAACCACTCTTAAAACTATTATACAAGAGGTTAAATCCCATTCACACAAAGGAAACACTAGGTAAGAGATTTCGTCTCAATTTACATTCCATTGAGACATATTTGTTGTTATTCACCAATTCAATTTTATATGGTGTATATAATACAATTTGACATGTTATATCATGAATATTCTTATTATCATGATATTATAAGTTTCATTTAATGTTATTCCTTCATGGGGATTATGATTCAAATGTATCAAAGTGGTATGGGACACTTTGGAATGTCTAAAGATTATTTTCCTCAAAAATGATTTAATCTCACTTTATTTTTTGATTGTTAACTTTGTCTTGAAAAAATAATTTTATTATAATAATATTTCATTGGATATTCCACTTCTTGGGTGATGGATATTATTGTTTCCTGAACTATATACCATTTTTACATACAATATTTACTTGACTAATTATTTGATTATATGGGGAATTATTGATAAATTTATATTATTTATTCAATATAGATATTTTATAAGGAATTTTATTTATTTAAACAATTAAATATGATTAATTAATTGGAAAAAACTAAAATGTGGGTCTTTTAATTCATATATCCCCTCAATGCATCATCAGGTTATCATGAGACAAATAAGTTAGCCAAATTAAACAACTTTCAATCTATAGTTTTAAAATATCTTGTGAAAGTTCTTGAAGGTATAGGTATTCATGTGCCTCATACATGATTTCCAATAACTATGAATTTACCTCATGTATACTTAGTTATTATTTTTCCATGATATTTTTCATCAATATATCTACGGATGCATTCTATTCTCAGTTTAATGATTAAATGGAATGTGTTTCAGTTTCTTACCTTACCATATTGATTCTTCCATATCTAGTTATTTTAATGGAATATGTTATCAGTTATTTACCTTTAGATGTTGATTTATTCTCATTGATTCATTATTGTTTGCACTTTACTTACCCTTATTTATCATTTGAGCTCACTCTTACTGTGCGTCCTTTCCCTAGGTTACAAAGAGTAATAATCTGAAAGAGTTTCAAGGATGCTGTTTAATTAATTTAATTGTGTATCATGTTTTTATTTTATATTTCCAAATGTATTATAGGTATCATATATGTAATATAAATTTGAAAAACTACTAAACTGGTTAGTCAATCTAGACTTGATTCCTTGTAATCATGCCGATGTAAAAAAATAATGCAATAACTCTGGGCTTCTGGGGTCTGGGTGTTATAGTTGGAATCAAAAGATGTTTATAAAAAACATTATAATCTAGATTTAGAAAAAATAGATTAGATAACATACCCCTAATATATAATTTAATAAAAATTATATAAGAAAATCCTAGAATTTTGTTAAATTAGAGATTAAGTGGGTATTTCTAGAAATATATCTTTATCTAGACACTACAAGTGGATGTGGTTTGGGGATAAATGTAATTAGGAGTAAAAAATATAACAAGGTGTGCTGGGCCTGACTTGGTGTAACTTGGTACATGACAAAAGACCATACTATGCACCTAGTTTGTCACTCCCAAGAAATACACTTAGGATAATTAATGTTTTCTTTATAAAAAAGTATGAAGTTTTTGAAAGTAAAGATGACCCTAAAGAAACCTTGTTTATGATTATCAGATTAGATGTGTATAAATTTTTCAATTCTTGTTATTTGTTAAGACATATTTATAATTATACAATGTTTATAATTTTATGAGCTAATATAGTATATGCCATTATTTATAAATGAAACATATAAGGACGAATGGTATCAATACTCATGGGAAATATAGATATTTACTTACTAAGGAAAAATATATATATGGTATTAGAATAGATCAAATTATAGAAATATTAGGGAAGATTAATCAGGTTATTATAATTAACCTTTCTCAAATGGAGAAACCTATTCTACAGAGAGAATCTCCTATGCGTGATCACTATATGCAGAAGAACCCCCCATCATTTTGTAGGAATACTAATCCAATTATAGCTAACCAATGGATTAAGTCTCTAGATAATATATTTTTGGCCTTAGAATATAGAAAAAAGGAAAAGGTTACACTTTAGTGTATTATATCAATAGATATAAAGATCAATTAAGGTTATTGATCCAGAATTCTAGAGAGGAAGAAGAGATAAAACTCATTGAATATAGAATTTTAAAAGAGATATTCTTCGATAAATACTTCCCTCATGATTAAAAAACTTAAATGAATATAATTTTTATTATTTTAAATAAAAATGAGGAAGAAAGTGTTATGAAGTATGAATCTACCTTTACCATGTTATAAGGTATTCTACATATTTCAAATGCAACATGGAGTGCAAGATTGACCATTTATTTTGAAGGTCATATACCAAATATTTGAAGGGAACTGGTTTCTCATAATTTTTCTTTATATAATAAAATAGTTTTATATAATATTAGGACTAATAAATAATTCTCCAGGTCTTATAGATTCAAATGGAAGTAAGATAATAAGAGGAAGGAAGAAAAAATAAAAGATAAAGGGAAGAAGGTAAATAAGGATTTTCCAACTTGTGATAACTTTAGAAAGAATCACCCTGGGAAATGATTGAAGGGATTGGGATTATATTATAAGTGGAGTGATAAAGTTTACAAGGAAAAAAGAATGTAAAGGGAATAAGGAAAACAATTATATTCAGTGTTAAAACTTCAAGGAGATGGGGAACTATGAAAATGAATTCCCTAAGAATCAAGGGAATCTATCTCAGAAGAAGCTAAGGGATCAAGGTCAAGAATATATTATTGAAACAACTTAAGTGGAATGATTAATATACTTATGTATTTTGGATATAATAAATATGTTGTAAAAGTATTTTATTGATGATGTTATCATCATATGAATTATAAAATATATAAGGATTGTGATATAGTACTTTTTCATTAGTGATTTGAGAACATATGTTGAATGGTACCAAGAAAAGTGATTTAGTATAACATTAAATGTTTTGGAAAAAATGTAGTTGAGGGAAAGATAACATTAAATATTTTCCTAATGTTAAGATAATGATATTTGGATAAAGAAATTATTGGTTTAGATATGTGATGATTACCATGGAACTGAGTAATGATTTTTTGGCAATGTGGTTTATGCTATCATTGATGGAGTTTATAAAAATTTTGGATTTTAGGAATATATCCAATAACATGTGTCTTAGTTAAGGAATAAAGAATAATGGATTTTTATAATAAGGTTTTATGGTAATTCAAGTTATTACCATATTTCAAGAGAATACATGGTGAGGGTATTCACATGTTTCGAATGTGAAAAATTTAGATTTGCTTCATGTTGATTAAAAGATAATGATAAGTATATTTTGGAAATTCAGTGACCTTGTTTCTGAAGTGTTGGATTGGAATATTTTTGAAATATTAACCATTTATGAAATCTTTTAAGTTTAACTTTGGATGTGATTTTAGATATTGATATATTACTTCACTCTATGAAGAATCTTGTTATAAGAGATGGAGTAGAAATTGTTCAATGTATAATAAATGGAAAAGATTATGTTTATAGAAATGTATATTTTATTATATTATTAGGCAGTAAAATAATTACTCAATATTAAGAAAATGATCAAAAAAATATTTTCTTAATAACTAAATATTTTTTGAACTGATAGTCTTCTAAATCATCACAGATTTATGGATTTAAGGCCCTTAACAATCCATTGATCATTCAACTGTTTGAGATTTATGACCTCAATCACTCCCTATAAATGTTTATTTTTTCCTCCAAGTACATATCTCTAATATCCATTAATATTCTCCTATATAGATACCTAGTTATATTTTATTCCATGTGACTTTTTTACTTATCATTCTCTTTTATAAGATGATATTTTATTAAATCTTCTCATGATGTGGGATTTCAATAAAGGATTTTTCAAATATAAAACCCTATATTTATGAGATCGATTTTAAATTTTGAGGTCACAATTTAATTAAGGCAAGGATAATTTAACACCTCAAAATGCTAAAGTAAGAACATTATATTCAGTATCATGTATGACACATATCACCAAGCTTGTACGGGAATATAATACCCCGAGACATTAAAAAATATTTAATATTTTAAATAAATTAAATATATGATATAGAATTCAATGTACATGATTCAGAGTTAGCTTGCAACGTATAAAAAAATGACTTTCTTTAGTGGCTTGTGTTACACGCATAAATAAGTTTTACCAAACAACATTATATTATTAAAATATTATTAATTAATATAATATGATTTACATATCTATTAAGTTAATAGTTATTAATATTAATAACTAACTTATAAAAATATATGGTTTATATAAATAAAAAATTAATTAATTGGTTACAAATTAATTATAAATTAATATGAAATGAAATTAAATATGAAGGAAAATATTATTATTTTTATACTCACAAAGCTATTTTATACTAATAAATTAAATTTATTATAATTAGTGAGTGAAATTAATGTAATATATATATATATATATATTATATTCAATTCAATTTTTTTTATATTCATCTAATAGATTTGATAAGCACAGGATAAGAAAAAACACAATATTACATATAAAATACTATATTTTTATAAAGGTATTTTTCCACCTTTTAATGGTAAACCTATTTTAAATCCAATTTTGAAAATTTTATAAATTTAATATGGGAAAATAAAGTTCATATTTGAATTAAAAAAAGAAAAATTATCTTAGTAAGAATTTTTGGAATTTTTTTGTGAAGTTTCATTTTTTAATGAAACGTGAAAAATACTGAAATTTAATTCAAAACTTATTATTCATATAATTTATTTATAAGGTTAAATTATATTTTAAATTGGATTTAAATTTTAATTAGATAATTTTTTTAATTAATTATATTTAGTTAATTATAATCAATTTCACATTTAAATTAGAAATCAAAACTTATAAAACTTTTGAACGTTTTTACTTTAAAAACTCATATTGTCATCCTGTCTACAGGATTAAACTAAAATTAATTTCTATCACTTAAGTGAATAGAATTTGGAAAAATGGATTACATATTTTTAATCATAATAATTTATAAATTATAATAGGGTTAACTTAATTTTTGACCAAAAAAATTTGTGAAAGTATTTGAAAATAATTACAGCGATTAAGGTAAAATTAAGCTTAATAAGGGATTAAATATTAATATTAAGGGCCAAAATGACCTAGAAAATTGTCCAAGATCCATTTTTTCACATATTTAGAACCTATCCTCCAATTTATATAATTTTTACCATTATTGGTTCCACTTTACATGTGAAAAACGTGGATGGAATTACCTTTCCCAAAATTTACAAGAGTGCCACTCCTCCTCCACTATAAAAATCCTCCTCTCCTACCACTTCCTCACACCTCTAAAGAAAATTTGGATCAACCAATATCACTCCAAATATATACTTAAAATCCCTACCCTCATTATTGAATCATCACCATGGGAATAAATCCATCCAAGGAAGTCTTTTGGTGAAAACCAAAAGAAGTTACCAAAATAAGAGGCAACATCTTTCCTCATGCTCTTTAGTTTTATTCCTTTGTCCACTCCTTAAATTATCATTATTCCATGATTACATAAAAAATAGTATCCTAAATATAATGATATGTTTTTATGATATTTTTTTCAATATAAACTTACACAAACCTCCATATAATGGGTAAAAAACTAACCATTATTATGTACGGTGAACTACCGCCTCACAAAGTTAAGTTGTTCATTTTTTACTTTACCACCTCCCATGGTGGGAATTATGGGGGTAAATATATATATATATATATATATATATTATATAAAATATTTTTTTTATTTAATTAATTTATAATATATAACCTTATACTTTCCATTTTGTGTAAATACAATAACAACATTTGTGGAAGTGTAGATTATCATCTCCTTAAAGCAATGCGATTTATTCACACTATACATGAAATGTAGAAATTATAGTTTTAATAAATATATGTAAAATATATGAAATATATATGATAATTTAATTTTAATATACATATAAATATATACCATTTACTATTTATTCTTTTAAAACATGATAAAGAAATGAAAGTAGTGTTCATGCGTACATATGACCTACCATCTCTATGAACGATGCATTTCATTTCATATCATCAAACATTATAGATTATTATAAATGAATATATAATGAATATATATGATATTTAAATCATGTTTTAAATTCTGTAGATGATGAAACCATGATCTAATTAATGAGGACAACAAGTAACAAGTTAGAACATACTCGACAAACTAGACAATTAAGACATGGAATAGTTAAAATAATGAAAGATTGTAATCAAAATGGTAATAAAATATTATAAGAAGATAATATATGATATTATAAACATTAATATGGTTCTTTAATAAGTTATTAACACTCTTAAAACCATTGTATATGTGGTTAAATCCCATTTACACAAATAAAACACAAGGTAATGGATTTCATCTCAATTTACATTCCATTGAGACTTATTTGTTGTTATACACAAATTTACTTTTATATGGTGTATATAATATCCTTGGACATGTTATATCACTAATATACTTATTATCATGATATTATAAGTTTAAATAAATTTTATTCCTTTATGTGGATTATGATTCAAATGTTTCAAATTGGTATGGGACAATTTGGAATGTTTAAAGATTATTTTTCTCAAGAATGTTTTAATCTCACTTTGTTTTGTTATTGTTAACTTTATATTGAACTTATCAATTTATTGTAATCATCTTTCATTGTATATACACATCCCCGAGTGATGGATATTATTATTTCTTTAACCATATACCATTTTTACATATGGTGTTTACTTGACCAGTTATTTAATTATCTCGGGAATTATTGATAAATCCATATTATTTATTCAATATGGTTATTTGATAAGGCATATTATTTATTTTTAATATTATATATAAGGAATTATTTGTAAATGAAATTAAGGGTGGTTCTCAAACTTTATGTAACCCCTCAATGCATCGATAGGTTCTCTTGAGACAAATAATTTGGCCAAATTAATTGGGTTTCTATATGTATTATTAAACCATATTGTGAAAGGTATTGATGGTAAAGTTTTCATGTGCCTCAAACAGAACATCCAATAACTAATAATTTCACTTATTTATACTTAGTTATAATTTATCCATGATATTTTTCATCAACATATCTATGGATGTATTCTATTATCATTTTAATGATTTAATTCCATGTGTTCCAGTTTCTTACCTTTCCATATTGATTTTTACTTATCTAGTTATTTGAATGGAATGTGTTATCAGTTATTTGGATTTATATGTTGATTTATTCTCACTGATTCATTATTTATTCTATTTTAATTACCCTTACTGAGCATTTGAGGTTACGTTTATTATATTTCTTTTTCTAAGGTTATAAAGAGGAATCCTTTGACTGAGTTTCAAGGATGCAGTCTATTTCATTTTATTATATATCATGTCTATATTTTCTATTTACCAATGTATTATGGGTATCATGTATATAATATGGCTTTCCAAAAATACTAAATTGATCCATATTTTGGGATCTCATTCCTAGTAATTATGCCGATGTAATAAAATAATGCACTATGTATAGGCTTTTGAGGCTAGGGCGGTACACTTATTCTTTCTCTAAATGGTTTATGTTTATAATGATAAGTTGTTTATGACACTCATTTCTCTTCCACAGGTTATACCACGATAGAATGATTATGAAACCCACTTTTTTTCATAGGTTATGCTATGATGAAATTATTATGAAATATGTCTCTTTTCTATAATTTATGATATGTTAAAATGTTTATGATACCAATTAAATTTCATAGGTTATGATATCATGAATGTTTATGATCAAGTAAAACACATATGTATAATTTCATTATGTGATGGGTGGGACATATATCTCTCTACATTTAATTAAGTAATGATTTCTATCTCATGAGATAAACATGATTGGAACGAGGAGTGAAAACAGTTCATTAAGATATGGCTGTAATGAGAAGTGTACTCGGTAAATTAATATAGGACTAGAATGGGGAGTAAACCCAGTTCAATAAAGGAATTTTTCTACTTGATGGTCTTGGTAGTGAGCCTAGACTAATATGTAAATTATTTTCGATGCTTTTGTGTATGCGAAAAATTCAATGTCTAATACTCTCATGAATCACGTTCTTTGATTCTATTACAACTACTGTCTTATGAACTACGAATATTTATTACATGACTCATGATTAGGATAATTAATATGGAGAGAATGGTTTTAAAATGTTATTCTCGTGTTCTCATGCTATTATGTTCATTTTATGTTTATGTATCTCCCTTGTTTTCCCTTAATGAGCATCCAAACTCACTGTTTTTTATGTTTCCTTTCACTAGGTTTTAAAGAAATATGTTATATATGATATGTATAATAAGGGTGATAGTTATGAATAACATATTGGGAGATTACATAGCTCACTTATGGACAAGTATTTATGTTTCCAAGTTTACAAAGGCATTAAAATATTACGATTCTTGGGCCTGTGATTGTGTAATGTAATAAATATTCTGAAAAAATGATGTAAAGTATATGTATGAATAGAATGGGTTGTTTTAATTGGAAGCAGATCAAAGTTTTAGTTAAAATTTGAAATCTAGGATGAGAAAAACCTAGTGATATCCCTAGGTACATGTCTAAGGATGAGTATAAGTATAGGAAAATTTCCTAGAAATATGGTAAGGGATATAGTGAGTTTTTTTCCTAATAATACATTTATATATAGACACTACAAGTGGAAGTGGATTGGGAACAAATTTACCTTTTGGAAACAACCCTAAAAACACTGTATTGAGATAGACTTGACTAGGAACTAGTGAACAATAATGAACTTTGTTGCACACATGGTTTTAAAGTCTTGGGGGATACACTTAACAAATTTACAAACTCTTTAGGAACTATTATGAATAATTTAAATAGAATATGGATATAAATGAACTAGTGATAAACCTAAGGTGTCATATATTAAATAAGATTTCATAATTTAGAAATCTTATAATAAATTTTCATGATTATGTGGTTCTATAATGTGATTATTGTTTCTTAATCTATACTTTTGGTTTTATTCAATAGATAGATCCCAAAGAAACCGTGTTAATACTGAGTGCAATGGAGAATGAAATGAATATCCTAATGATAATCCAAATGTTATGTGGTCTAGAATGAAAAATATTATTTCTATACTCACATAACTTTCTCAAGTGATGAATCATACTATACTTCCAAACAAACAGAGGGAACAATTTTTTATTGAGTCCTTCATGAGGCAATTCCCACATTCTTTTAGTGGGTATTCTAATCCACTAGTTTTTGAACAATGGATCAATACCACTAAAATGATATTTTCTGTTATCTAGTGTTTGGAACTTGAAAAATTAATTTTGGTTTTCTACCATTTATATGGTGAAGCAGATCAATGGTGGAACCATATCAAGAATATGAGGAAGTAAGATGAATTTGAATCCATGGATTGGGATGAGTTCAAGAACTTAATTTTCAATAATTACTTTCCTTGTATTCTTTGTATAAATATAGGGAAATAATTACTTGATCTATGGATAGATTATGATAAATCCATTGGTACCTATAAGGAAAATTATATAAGACTTATGAGGTACTATTTTAGTATTATAACCCAACCTAAAAGTAAGATTGATTAATTATTCAGTGGATTAAAACAAATTATCCAAAGGGAATTATCCTTAAGAGACTATAGTAGTTATGAATAGATTGTTCTTTGTGAAATCAAGGTCTAAATGGAGGTTGGAGTTACGTATCAATCTCATGGTTTTGACATGAAATAGAATATAAAGTTATAAGGAAAATCTAAGAACCATAGAGAGAAGAAGATGATATTTTCTTTATGCTCTAAGTATGGGATAAAGCATGGATAAAATTTCCTTGTTGGGATTAATAAATGATTTATGTGTGTAAGGTAAGGTCATTGAGAAATTTATTTCATATATGATGGAAAAAAGTTAGCTAATTATGAGAATAAAGAGAAAGATATAAATAATAAACCTCCCACACTTCAGTACTTCAAGTGTATGGTTAATGGGTAATATTCTAACCAATGCCCAAAACTGAGGGTTAATGATGATGACTGACGTCAGCAACCTCTTAAGAATAGGGAAAAGGGGAATTCTCATGTGATCACTATTTTTGATGAGGGGTGTGATAACGATGTGGTAAAAGGTAAACTTACCATCCACTCTAAAAATGATAATGTATTATTTGACTCTAGATCTACCCATTCTTTCATATCTAAACAATTTTTGAAGGGTATAAAGATTCCAAACAAACAATTAGATATGAAATTATTATTAAAAATCCCTAATGTTATAATGCTCACATATCAAGTCTATGATTCCTCTCCGGTTGATGTTGGTGGGAATGTGCATCCCGAAAATCTTATTATTCTCCATCTGGTTGTATTTGATGTCATCCTAGTCATGAATTGGATTTATATGTATAAATCCCACAACAATTGTCAAGGAAGGGAAGTTACATTTGATATCCAAAAACAACCTTTGATCATATATCAATGTGACGAAAAGTATGCACTTCTGATGGATATTACATCTACTGTTTTGGTCTTAATTCCCTTTTAGAAGGGGTTCTAATCTCAAATAGTCAGGGAGAAACTCATTATCAATGATATGCCTATTGTTTGGGAATTTTTTTTGATGTATTACCATAATATTTTCCTATCCTACCACAAAAATGTGAAGTTTAGTTCTAAATAGAACTCATACTATAACTACCCAAAATTTTGAATAAATTTTGTTTCCTAACTTTGTGTGTTATTTTATTTTATACTCAACAAAAATATTTCATTTAACAAAATGAGTATAATTAAAATAAGACTATTGGGTTTCGACTGTTATATGGCCATTGGTCAATATGACCGTTGGAAACTAAATGTTGCGATTAATCTATAAATGCAAGTGATCTTGATTAATTAATATAGAAAGAAGATTCGATGGCCCCATCCAGTAGTCTCGGGCTGATCGAAGCCCATCTGATAGAACTCAAAAAGGAGGTAACACCTTTGGGCTTTGCTATGGACCAAACCCAAGTTGAACTTCATCGTGTAAAGCTGGAATGGAATCGCCTTTGTGAGAAGTTCATGTTGATAGAAATCGCTACTTGGGCAATGTTCACCGAGCCTCCCTAAGATTCTATTACCCTAACACACCTTACTATTAGGTCCTATGCTGGTGTTGTACGAGGTTATGTAATGAGACCGTAACTGCCTTGTGTAATCCTTTGATTTAAATAAAAATTGTGATTTCTTCTTATGGTGAAGTTTGTGAATTTTCAAATGTCCGGATAAATATAGTATGCATATTATTGATGAATTTTAGAAAAAGGATATTTTAAAAATATTTATGTAAACCTTAAATAATTAATAATGTGTAATGATTTTCAGAAAATGGTCTTATATAGTTATGTTCAGTAAGAAATTTAGAGTCTAATAAGATCAACTTAATTTTTGATGAATAGTAAATTATGAATAGTGATTTTACACTTATGATTAGTAATGTGCTCAAATGGATTAAGTAACTTCACTTAAGAAAGTATTAATATAATTTAGGCACCTTGATTAAGTAATGTGATTTAATAAAATATGTAAATAACTGTTTCAAAATTTATTGGATAAGAATTTGTTTTTGGGTGAATAGTGTTTTTTATTTAAAAATCAAATTAAAAATATTTAGAAAATTATTTTCAAAAATGGAGTTCAATTTTGAAATCAGAGCATCGATATTTGGTTTAGGTAATTTTTTTGGATTTTTCTAAAGCAATTGAATTTTCAATGATTAGTGTTTTTATTTAAAAATTAAATTAAAAATATTTAGAAAATTATTTTCTTAAAATGGTGTTCAATTTTGAAATCAGAGCATCAATATTTGGTTAAGGTGAATTTTTGGGATTTTTCAGAGAGTTGAATTTTCAGTGAATAGTGAAAATACAATTTTTGAGTTTCTGGTGTTTAATGACATCATTAAGGATGTAATAATTATGAAATAATTTTGGTTGACTTATGAATAGTAATATAAGGTATGAGGTGTCCTAAGTGGCGAAGACCATGGGAAAATACCATTGGTAAGCCCATGGTTTGGCCAATACCACTGATGAGGTGTCCCTTGGAAATTAATGCTTTGTCCCCTCACTTCTCCTATAAATACCTAGCCTTTACCTCATTAATTTCATTTCTAAATCATCGCCAATGAAGTTCTGGTATCTTTACCTCCCAAGGAGTCCTCCCAAGGTACCCTCAAGCCTCCCAAGGTTCTGACCTTCAAGCTTTCGAAGTTACTCTTCATGGTAAGGGAAACTTTCACCCTCCTCTTTTAAGTCATGACTTCCTTTATGTTGTGTATTATAATTTCCATATCTTTATGATGAGGTTATGTTATTATATGTTCTAATTTCTGTCCATTTCATGTCTAATTATTGAGAGACCTTCTCCTCTATCATCAATTTGTTTTCTGAATTTTTGAGTGACGCCGTTAGGCTGCCGAATTTCTCGTAAAAGAAACCGCATCTTATCTTTTCTTTCATGTTTCATTTTCATGTGGTATGTCATTAAAATATCCATAACATGATCTTATTCAATACCCATACTGTATTATGAATTATTTATGAGTGGGTGACCCTTGTCCCCTCTATTTTCAATATTTTCTAAAACCATGTTATATAGCCATTATGCTGCAGAAATTTTGCCTCAAAATTTATATCTCTTTCTCTCGATAAATTCTCTTGTTTTATTTATGTGAATAACCAGACCTATTTCGTTTCTATGGGTGTTAATAAATATATAAATATGATATATTTGATTCTAGAATTTACATATATATAACCCTCACTCCCTTTCCAGGGGTTATAAATGTTATAATGGTCTTATTTTTAAACTATTTTTAAACGTCGCAATTTTGACATGAAACCCATTTCTTTGATTCTATTTGGGTTATTTATGAAATGTTTGATTATGTTCTATATGGCTCACATGAAAGTAAATACATATTAAGGGTGTGCCCTGATTGTGCTCCAATGCATTGGGTAAAGAATTAATCTCTAGAGATGACATGTTTTATGCTATCTTGGTGAATAGCCTTTGTAATATTTATGACACCTTGGGGATGGAGCTTGTTGATATGTTCATGAATGTATAAATGAAATGTTGTATCCACATATTCAAGTTATGTTCTAAGTTCTCTTATTTATGATGTTCCTATTCTTCCATTTCTCATGTCTTTATGTTTTTATTCAAGTTCTTATTGATATCACAAGTACATTGATTCCCTTTCTTACCCTTACCGGGATTTCTTCTCACCCTTTCCTTTGAATGTATGTCTCCAGGTTACGAGATGCAGTAATTCTAATAGGATGAACTTATGATGAAGCTTTACAAGTGGTTTAAAAGAATGTTTTATGTTGTTGTCATGTACTATGTTCCTGATTTCCAAGACACTAGACTTTAAACATCCTATGTATGTAAAATGTAATGAAAAGTTATGTAATAAAAATTTGGGATGTTATAGTTGGTATCAAAGGATTGTTTAGTTATTTATGGAAATTAGGATATGAAAACTTTAGGAAGAACCCTATAGAAAATATTAAATATAGGAAATATTCTTGGTATTTTGGTGAGTATTGAGTAAGTGGTTTATCAAGAAAATACATCCCTGTCTGGATACGAGCAGGTAGAGGTGGATCTGGCACAGATGTATGAAGGGGTAAATTCCAAAAACACTGGATTGAACTAGACTCGAATGGGAACTGGTACACGACAACGGGCCTTGGTGCAGTCTTGGTTACAACACTTCAGGGGGATATGTTTGGTTAATCACAAGATTTTTATGAATCATTATGATGGAATTATAGAAAAATGTAATTGTCTAAGAATGATGTTTTAAGTCATAAAATCCTTTTTAGTTAAAATATTTTTAAATGAAATAATTTTCTCACAAAGGATTTATTCTTTTAGAAAATGTCCCCATCATCTAGGAATACATTGACGTATTTCCTAAGGAGTTACCCATACCTCTCCCATAAAGAGAGGTAGATTTCTCCATTGAACTCATACCTAGATCTCAATTGATGTCAAAGACCCCTTATAGGATAGAAAATGTGGAGCTAGAGGAATTAAAGAAACAACTCTGAGATCTTTTGGAGAATGGGTTTATCCGACCATGTGTGTCTCCTTGGGGAACACTAGTTCTCTTTGTGAAAAAGAAGGATGGATCGATGCAGCTATGCATTGATTATAGAGAACTGAATGATATCATAGTAAAGAACAAATACTCTCTTATAAGAATTGATGACTTATTTGACCAACTTCATGGAGCTCAATTATTCTCTAAGATTGATCTTCGTTCTGGTTATCATCAATTGAGGGTGAAGAATGATGATATTCTAAAAACTGTCTTCCAATCAAGATATGGGCATTATGAGTTTACTGTTATGCCCTTCGGACTGACTAATGAACCTGCTATTTTTATGGATCAAGAATAAGTTGATTTTGGAAACATATGTTTTATCAAATGGATATCCATTGTATAAGAAAATGATTTGGTGATTAAATGATAAATGTTATTTTGGATGATGTTTTCTCTTTTGGAGTACTATATGCCTGAGGGAAATAAAATACTACAGGATTTGAATTGAGGAGGAATGGTTGA
The DNA here is from genome assembly GCA_963277665.1 of Viscum album. Taxonomy (NCBI): domain Eukaryota; kingdom Viridiplantae; phylum Streptophyta; class Magnoliopsida; order Santalales; family Viscaceae; genus Viscum; species Viscum album. The sequence goes on from OY728159.1 coordinate 184,196,781, forward strand.
ATTTTTTTGTAAGAATTTATGTATTTATTGTGGACATATGGTGATTTGGGTTATTTCTGGAAAATGATGAACCTAGCATAGAGAATATGTGAATAGGTTAATTACACTTTAGTATGAGACTTTAATAGTAGCCGATGTTATTTAAAGATAAATGTTATGATTTATTAGGGAAGACTATGTGATTAAATCCTTCTGAGTTTTGGGTTCCAATCTTAGTTTGGATTATTCTGAATAATTTTAAGGATGGTTATGTATTGAATGGTATTTCTGGAACTTTGGGGACTTTTGTTGAATTTTTGAGATTAATAGTCATATTTATTTTTATAATGGATTATCCTTTTTGGGGATTATATGATCTCGTACTAACCATTTTAGTTTTAGCCGATGACTAAAGACAAGGGAAAAATATAGTTATTCTTTTGTGGATTATGTAATTCTCTAGAAGATGATTCTTGTGCTTTTGATGAGACCAAGTCTTTTTAATTTCTCATTATTTGGAGAAAAGATTAGTCTTGGTGGAAACTTATTAAGGGATGAAACTCTAATTTAAAGTAAGTATATTTCCTTATGTTTTTATTCTATGTAGTAAATGAATTCCTCAAAATTATTAAAAGGAATGTTAAATAAAAACATTGTTGGTTTATGTTTTCTACTGGGTAATAAAAGACCATTTAACACATCCTAAGTTTGTGATCCTCTTGTGGTTAATTTTCTCCTAATCATGTTTTCTATCACTCTCCATAAGATCTTGACCCCTTGTTTTCTCTTCAGTATCCATGTTTTCTTACATGGAATCCTAGTATGAGTTAACTCGGGTGACCTTTGTACTTCCATTTCTTTCTTTTAAAGTAATAGTTTTACTGACTCTTTTTCCGATTTGGGACTTTCAATGAAATTTCCCAGCCTAATTTTTAAAATTTCAAGGGCAAAATTTCTTAAGAGGGGAAGAATGTAAGGACCCAAAATTTTGAATAATTTTTTTCCTAACTATGTGTGTTATTTTATTTTATACTCAAAAAAACTATTTCATTTAATAAAATGAGTATAATTAAAATAAGACCCTTGGGTTTTGACTATTATATGACCATCGATCAATATGACCATCAGTCAATATGACCATCGGTCAATACGACCGTTGGAAACTAAATGTTGCGATTTTTATATAAATACAAGTGATCATGATTAATTAATATAGAAAGAAGATTGGATGGCCCCATACAGAAGTCTTAGGCCGATCAAAGCCCATCTGACGGAACTCGGGAAGGAGGTAGCACCTTTGGGCTTACTATGGACCAAACCCAAGCCAAACTTCATCATGTGAAGCTGGAATGGAATCAAATTCACGAGAAGTTCAAGCTGATAGAAATCACTACTCGGTAAATGTTGGTCGAGCCTCCCCAAGATTCTATCACCATAGCACACCTTACTCTTAAGTCCTATGCTGATGTTATAAGGGGTTATTTAATGATATTGTAACTACCTTGCATAATCCTTTGATTTAAATAAAAATTGTGATTTCTTCTTATGGTGAAGTTTGTGAATTTTCAAATGTCTGGATAAATATAGTATGAATATTATTGATGAATTTTAGAAAAAAGGATATTTTAAAAATATTTATGTAAACCTTAAATAATTAATAATGTGTAATGATTTTATAAAAATGGTCTTCTACAGTTATGTTCAGTAAGAAATTTAGATTCTAATAAGATCAACATAATTTTTGATGAATAGTAAATTATTAATAGTGATTTTACACTTATGATTAGAAATGTGATCAAATGGATTAAGTAACCTCACTTAAGAAAGTATTAATATAATTTAGGAACCTTGATTAAGTAATGTGATTCAATAAAATAGGTAAATAACTGTTTGAAAAATTATTGGTTTAGTATAATTTTTTTTGGAAGAATAGTGTTTTCTTATTTAAAAATTAAATTACAAATATTTAAAAATTATTTTCATAAAATGGAGTTCATTTTTGAAATCAGATCATCAATATTTGGTTAAGGTGAATTTTTTGGATTTTTCGGAAACAGTTGAGTTTTCAGTGAATAGTGTTTTTTATTTAAAAATTAAATTAAAAATATTTATAAAATTATTTTCATAAAATAGAGTTCATTTTTGAAATCAGAGCATTGAAATTTGGTTAAGGTGAATTTTTGAGATTTTTCCTGAGAAAGTTGAATTCTCGAAGAATAGTGGAAATACAGTTTTTGAGTTTCGGGGGTTTAATGTCATCATTAAGGATGTAATAATTATGAAATAATTCTATCCAACTTATGAATAGTAAGATAAGGTATGAGGTGTCCCAATTTTCCAATACCATAGACAAATACCATGGGAAAGGCCATGGTTTTGCCAATACCACCGATGAGGTGTCCCTTGGCAATTAATGCTTTGTCCCCTCACTTCTCCTATAAATACCGAGCCTTTCCCTCATTCATTTAATTTAAAAATCCTCCCCAATGATGTTATGGTCTCTTTACCTCCCAAGGAGTCCTCCCAAGGTTCCCTCAAGTCTCCCAAGGTCCTGACCTTCATGCTTTCGAAGTTACTCTTCAAGGTAAGGGATCCTTTCACCCTCCTCTTTTAAGTCATGAATTCCTTTATGTTGCATCTTATAATTTTCATCTCTTTATGTTGAGGGTATGTTCTTATATGTTCTCATTTATGTCCATTTAATTTCTAATTATTGATATACCTTCTCGGCTCTCATTAATTTGTTTTCTGATTTTTTAAGTGACGTCGTTAGGCTGCCGAATTTCTCGTAAAAGAAATCACATCTTCTCTTTTCATTCATGTTTCCTTTTCATGTGGTATGTCATTAAAATATCCATAACATGATCTTATTTAATACACATAATTTATTATGAATTATTTATGATTGGGTGAACCTTGTCCCCTCTCTTTTCAATGTTTTCTAAAACCATGTTATATAGCTATTATGCTGCAGAAATTTCGCCATAAAATTTCTATCTCTTTCTCTCAAGAAATTCTCTTGTTTTATTTATGTGAATACCCAGACCTATTTAATTTCTATGGGTGTTCATTAATATATAAATATGATATATTTTATTCTATAATTAACATACATATAACCCTCACTCTCTTTCCATGGGTTATAAATGATATAATGATCTTATTTTTAAGCTCTTTTTAAATGTCACAATTTTGACATGAAACCCATTTCTTTGATTCTATTTGGGTTATTTATGTAATGTTTGATTATGATCTATGTGGATCACATGGAAGTAAAGAAATATTAAGGTTTCTCCCTGATAGCGCTCCAATTCATTGGGTAAAGAATTAAAATCTAGAGATGACAAGTTTTACGATACCTTGGTGAACAACCATGGTAAATTATATGACACCTTGGGGATCGACCTTGGTGATATGTTAATGAATGTTTAAATGAAATTTTGTAGACACATATTCAAGTTATTTTCCAAGTTATTTTCTTTATGATATGCATATTCTTCCATTTCTCATGTATTTATGTTTTTATTCAAGTTCTTATTGATATCACAAGTACATTGATTCCCTTACTTACCCTTACTGGGCTTTCTGCTCACCCTTTCCTTTGAATGTATGTCTCCAGGTTATAAGATACAATAATTATACTTAGGATGAACTTATGACGAATCTTTAAAAGTGGTTTAGAATAATTTTTTATGTTATTTTCATGTATTATTTTCCTGATTTCCAAGACACTAGACTTTAAAGATCCTCTGTATGTAAAATGTGATGAAAATTTATGTAATAAAAAGGCAGGATGCTATACATACCTATCGCCACAACAATTTCAAATACTCCTTATAAAATGAACCCAATCGAGTTGTAGGAATTGAGGAAGAAACTACAATAAAAAATTGAAAAGGGTTTTATTTGAAAAAGTGAGTCACCTTTGGGTTAAATTTTTCTTTTTTTGAAAAATAAATATGGATCAATACAAATATGCATTGATTATCACGAGATGAATAAGAAAAAAATTAAGAATAGGTATCCTCTTACCTGTATTGATGACTTGTTTGATCAACTATGCAGAGAAAAATACTTTTCTAATATTTAAATTCATTCTGGATATCATTAATTGAGGTTCAAGAATGAGGATACACCCAAGACAAGTTTCTGTACAAGGCATGGAAACTTTAAATAAATAGTTATGCCTTTCAGTCTTACTAATCCACAATTATATTCATAGATTTAATGAATAGAGTCTTTAGACATTACCTTGATCAGTTTTTGATAGTCTTTATAGAAGATTTAATTATCAATTAAAATAGAAAGTAATATCATGAAGACTACTTTATAATTGTACTAAATATCCTAAGGAAGGAGAAAATATATGAAAAATTTACAAAGTGTGAATTTTGGCTGTAATTTTTTTTGGGTCATATAATCTCAAGAGAGGTTATATAAATAGATCCATCCAATACAAATTCTATTTAATGTTGTCTTAGACCAACTACGGTGATTAAGATCAATATTTTTCATAGATTATATGGATATTATCGACAATTTGTGGATAATTTATCATAACTATCAAATACTTTAACCAAATTAACTCTAAAGGGAGCTATGTTCCTTAGACAGATGAATGTGAGGAAAATTTCAAGGAACTAAAGAGATGTTTAGTTTGTGAACCTATTCTTACATTACCCTATAGTGGATAAGAGTTTGTAATCTATAGTGATTCATCTAGATAATATGGTTAGAGATAATAAAGGATTATGACTACTCAATATATTACCACCCTAGGAAAGAGAACAAGGTGGATGATGCTTTGAGTTGAAAAGACCATGATATCTTATCCATGAGGAGGATTATAAAAGATCCAATATTTATGGATTTGAAAAGTATGGATCTAGAAATCCCGATGGAAGGTATTTTTTTTATCTTTATTAGTTGTATGTTCAATCATCTATCCAAGTGAAGATTAAATAGGCATAGAAGGAGGATGTAGAGCTTCAAAATAAGGTTAGAAATGTTCCTATGTTTAACTTTGATCATAATGGAATGATAAGGTTTAAGAACCTTGTATTCACTACTTACATACCCAAATTTATGTAGTTGTTTGAGGAAGATCACATTTCTTCATTCTCTATTCATCCAGGAAGTACAAAGATGTATAAATATCTGAAAGAACACTAATTGTTGGATGGAATAAAGAGAGATATCATAGATTTTGTATCTTGGTGCTTGGTATGAAAATAAGTTAATGATTAAATAAAAAAGTTTAATGGTATTTTGCATCCATTTCCCATATGATAATAGAAATGGGAGAACATCACTATGAATTTTGTTGTTGGACTCCTCAAAACCACTAAATGGAATAATACTATATGGATTGTAGTAGATCGCCTTACTAAGTCATCACTCTTTATCACTATCAAAGAAAACTTATATCTTGATTATCCTAACAAGATATACATTAAGGAAGTGGTAAGGTTTCATGGAGTACCTCATTCCATTATATCAAATCAGAATCTGAGGCTTACCTCAAAGTTTTGGAAAATTCTTTAACAATCCCTTGATACAAAATTGAGTTTCAGGACTGCATATTATCCTCAAATGGATGGTCAGTTTGAGAGAATAATTAAAAACCTAGAGGATTTATTGATATCTTATTATTTGAATTTAAAAGGTGTTTGAGATAAACATATTATACTAGTTTAGTTTTCTTATAACAAACATATTTCACAAAATAATTCATATGGTTCCTTATGAAGCCCTCTATGGAATGAAATGTAGAGCTCCAATGTGTTGGAGTGAATTTGGGGAAAGAAAGATATTGGGACTTGAGATATATGAGGAAATAGTAGAGAATTTTAGATTCATTCAATAATATATCAAGGAGCCTCAAAGTAGGCATAAAATTTATGCTAATAATTATCTATGTGATCAATAATTTCAATTTGGTGATAAGGTATTTATAAGAATTTCTCTAGGGAATATGGATATGAGATTTGATAAGAAATGGAAACTAAGCCCTAGGTATATCGATCCATTTGAAATTATTGATTATATTAGGATGGTAGCCTATTTCTTGGAACTTACACCAATCCTCTCTCAAGTCTATGATGTGATCCATGTATCTCTCTTAACAAAGTACATACCTGACCCTTCACATGTACTGAACTCAGAGGTCATGTAGTTGGAACAAAATCTTTCTATCGAGGAAAAACTAGTGGAGATTTTGGATCATAAACAGAATGTTCTATGAAACAAGACCACTCACCTAGTCAATGTTTTATAGAGAAACCACAAGTTTGAGGAAGCTATGTGGGAACTTGAAGATATGATGAGGTAGAAGTAACCTCTTTTTTTTGTATCAAAGTGATGAATTTAGAGAGTCAAATTCATTTTAATGGGGGGGGGGGTAGAATAAAACACCCGGAGTTTTTATTAATTAATTTTTAAAATAAAATAATTTTCTTTGATGTATTTTATTGAATGTTACACCAAGTTATGCTTTATCCACACACAACACCATCTTACCTTGCGTTATACGTGACACTGAGTTTTATCCAAACACTAAGATATTATTAATATAGTTACTTAAACCTGATCATTATAATCGATATGTTAAAATTAATAAAATTAATATTTATAAATAATTTCTAAATATAATTGTTTTATACAATGAACAAATATTAATAAAAAATACATATATTTTAATAAAGTTTTTTATGTTTTGAAAATACTATTTTCGTAAAAAAATGTTTTTTATATATTTTTTGAACCATTTTAAAATTAATTTTTGACACTTTTATAAAATTAATTTGATAAAATATATTTTTTAAATTCATAATGTCAAAATTATCCTAGGGTTAATTTTCAAGATTTTTATGAAAAGTTTCATTTTTTGATGAATAATGAAAAATACTGAATTTAAATTGAAAACTTCCTTTTTATTTAATTTATTTATAAAGAAAAATTATATTTTAAATTGGGTTTAAATTAAAATTATTAAAATTATATATATATTAATCTAATTTATTTGATTGGGATCAATTTTACATTTAAATTTATTATAAAAACATTGTAAACTTTTGATCATTTTCTCTTTAAAAACCCACTTTCTCAAAATGTCTACGAGATTAATTTTAAATTAATTTTTTTTTCAAATTTTGTGAATAGAATTTGGAAAAAAGGATTCCATATTTTGAATCAGAATAATTTATAATTTCTAATAAGGTAAAATTAATTTTTTATCAAATTGATTAGTGAAAATAGTTAAAATTAATCACGAAAATTAAGAAAAATACAAGGTTACCAAGGGAATAAACTTTAAAATTAAGTGAAAAATGATTTATAAAATTAATCATGGCCATTATATCTTCCCATGATCCCATAATTAATTATAATTTTTGGAAAATCCTTCAGAAGTCATTGGGTATGAAATTAAATTTTATCACATATTTTCATCCTCAATATGATGGATAGTTAAATCGAACAATTTATAAATTTTAAGACAATATTAGAGATTATTAAATGGACTATCAAGGATGTTGGAACAAACAAATTCCATTTTTTGAATTTTATAATAATAACAGTTCCCATTCAAGTATACAAATGGAACCTTTTGTGGAATTATATGGAAAATGGTGTTGGAGTTTATATTATTGGGAGTAAGTAATGGGAAAACTTATTGGGACCATAATTTTTAAAATAAATAGTTGAGATGGTAAAGATGTTTCAACAACATATGAAGATGAATCAAACTATGAAGAAAATTTGTGTAGATAACTGAATGAAAGTTATTTCATTTGAGGTAGGTGAACATGTTGTTCTTAAAGTATCTCCCTAAATATTTTTTATGTGTTTTGATGAAAAGGGAACATAAAATATATGGTAATTTATAAAATATGAAATCCTAGATAAGTTTAGATTATTTTTTAACTAAGTGGATTTTTTTTGAGTTTATCCCAAGTACATGATGTGTTTCATGTTTATTTTTAAGTATGAGCCAAATTAATATCATGTTTTGAGCCTTGAAGTAATACTGTTTGAAGAAAATATTTTATATGAGTAATAGACGGTTCAGATTCTTGACCATATAGATATAATGTTATGGAATAAAGTGATTCACTATGTTATGTTTTTTTTTGAAAAAAACCATATCATTTAAGAAGCGACAGTGGGATCTAAAAAACTTTTGAAGGAAAAATATCCCCACTTATTTAATTAATGAATAAAATAGTGAGGAAAAAATTTGAAAAAGGGAGAAGATTGTGACAAACAATTTAATGTTAATTGTAAATAAATTTCATTCCTTATTAATATTTGTTAATTATGTTTTATAGAGTTATATTCATTATAAGAATATTAAGAAATTTTTTAATTGAAATGGAAATAGTTCAATTCTTACTAAAATTTATTAGATGTATTATATAACTTTCTATAAAATAATGATTTCAAAATTTTATAATTTTAAATTGAAAAACAGATTCATTTTTGATAAATGAAATTAAAAATTATCTGAGATTTATTTTTGAATTTTCTGAACAAGTTGATTTTTGGGTGAATAGTACAAAATAATCATTTTTAAGAAATTTTTTTTGTTATAAAGAATTTAAAAAGCCACATTATATTTTGGATTGGTTTTAAAACTAAGTTCTTTAATTTTTATTAAAAACAATCCAATAAATTTAATTTAAATCAAAATTAAACATTAATTTGGTATAAAATATTTTTTATACTTAAAAGATATTTTTTCAAAAAAATGTTTTTCATTGTGTTTTAAATGAATATTTTAAAATAAATTTCCACAAATTATAGAAATTGAATTTGATAAAATAAATCTATATTTGGAATCATCATCTTATAATTTAGTAATAAGGCCACTTTCTTTGTAATTCATATTAATAATAACTTTGGTAAAAATGTTAGGTACCATTGTAAGAGTTAAAATGGTTAATACTAAAAAGGAAAGGTTTAACATAACCCAAAAATGAATAAATATTATTTCATGGAAATATTTAGACCTGATATTATCTACTATTCAAATATGAGTAATTTTTTATCCATTTTTATTGATTAAGTCATTATTATATTTTAATCATTTTAACATTTCTTATTATGTTCTCTACCTTACTTATGAAATGACACACCCTATTATATATTCTCTACTCTTACATAAACACTTAATATTTAAAATAAATAACATAATTCATTCATAAAATCCCAACCCATGTTCTATAGGTTCTGATTTTATCATAACACCATCCTAGGATGGCTTTAGGTGTAAACCTAAATAGGTTTTCTGAAGAAGAGGTATAATTCTTAACCACACATTTTCATTTTATTTATTTTTATATGATCTTAAAATTTTATTAAACCATGATTAATAATAACATAATTATATTAAATATACTATAATAGTATTATGTTTAATTTATAACCCATTTTCTTCCACTAAACCATATAATATAAAAACATCGCTCATGTGTACATGTGAACTACCGCCTTACAAGACGATATATTTCATTTTTCATCACCAACTATTATGTTTAGACATAAATATGGATTAAAATTAAATAATATAATATATATTATATAAATTTAATTATGTAAGGGTAAATAAAAATTTTATTTCTTTCATTTCAATCTAAAAAAAAATAAAACATCGCTTGTGTGTATGTGGGGACAACTACCTCATGAACTGATGCATTTTATTTTCATCACCACCTAAAATGGATTTTATATATAGATTGATTTAAATAAATAAGATGATATCTATGACATAATAATCATTCTATAAATATAAAATGACTTTTAGCTTCTTTCCCTCATGTTTTTTGAAAAACAGAAATGTTACTCATTCTTATGTATGTACCAACCATCCCGATGTGGTAACATAATTAATTTTTCATAACCATATTATATGTTTAGTTATAAAAGTAAAATAAATTTATAAAATTTATAATTATAAAATGATTAAGATTAAATAAATGATATTATCATGATTCATTTGACTATATTCAACCAACCGAAGTCATCAAGGTCATATGAACCAAACATCCTTAAAACGGCTGACGTGAACTAAATAAATTAAGTAATTAAGTATAACTTTGATTTAAGTGAAATAAAAGTAATAATAAAATTGAATATGTTTTTTAATAAAGTAAATAATTAACATTTGTTTATTATTCATGAATATAAATAATATTCTTGAATCCTTTGGAATTTATTTATAGCATTTTCTGTCTTGAGGATTTCACCTAAGGCCTTATATCACCTCCACATTTTCTCAAGACAATGAGGATGGGTAAGATATCACAACTCCTTATGAAGACCTATATGGAAAGATGTGTATAATTCCAATGTGAATAATGAATATGGAGAATTAAATATTTTGATACCTGATCTAACTAATGAAATGGTAGAGAAAGTCAGATCCATTTAGAAGCACATCAGAGCATCTCAGAGTCAATATAAATGTTATACTAATAATCATCTATAAAATTTTGAATTTGAAGATAGTGAGAATGTATTTTTATGAATTTATCCAAGGAATAAGGTTATAAAGGGAAATCTGAGCCCTAGGTGTAAGGACTCATCCTAAAAAAATACATAATCTTCAGTTTTTGGTCATAAATTAATTTTATTACATTCCAAAGGATCATTATGATTTATAGTTTTAGAGAATTAGGTAATAACTCTTATATAACAAACCCATATATTAGAAAGTGTAAAATTATCCCCAGTATCCATTATTTCCATAATAAAAAAACTTTTAAAATGAATCACACCTTCTTTTAATGAAAAGTATTTATGAATTTCATCTTGACTTATTCTTTGTTCTTACCCATCCTTAAACCCTATGAATGTCATTTTAAAATGTCATATTAACACAAAATTCTTAGTAAGGTACATAAAAGTAATAAAACCAACTATTCAGGTGAAAAATATGAAAATAAATAAAGTTTTTATTGGTATCACGATATTATTTGATCATGTGATATATATTATATTTACCTAAAAACACACAATGTTTTCTCATATAAAACCTATAAACCCATAATAAGAAAATAAAAATCATTTTAGAAAACTTAGAGCATTATATTCATAACCCATGTCAGAAATAACTGAATCCTAGTTAAATACATAGGAGAAAACACCCTAGTTAACCCCCACATTCTCTCCTTTGATGAGACAGAACATCACTCAATTCATTAGAGAGCTATATCGATTTCACCCATTCATATAAGTTGTATTGGGCTCAACCACTCATATAAGTTGTATCAGCCACATCGAATCATATAATCTATATTGGGATCACCTTATAGTATATCATATATCATGGTTACTCATTCATCTTCTATAATTATTAATTAATATATGAATAATTTTTTTAATCATTCACTCTTTCATCATAAAACCCTTGAAAAACTCTTTTGAACCAAAATGTAAAACACTTTTGGATTTCAAAAAACCCTTTTATAAAAAAACCATTTTCAAAACTAAAATACTTAGAAAAAAAGTTAAATGGGTTTTTATTTGAAAAAACAATGAAATATTATAATGTAATACTAATATCAAATAATAGTTAGGGTAGTGTGAAAATATTTTGATGATATATATATTAAAATAGAACATTCATTTTTCCTTTTTTAAATAAAATAAAAACATTACATATAAAATATAAAAAAATAATATTTTTAAAAACTTTAAAAGAAAGTCAAAAGAAACATAAAATTTCCTTTATAATTCATTTATTTCAACATAAATATATTACTAAAATAATTTTAAGAATATGTACATGCAATAAAAAGATTTAAAAAATAAATATTTAAAACATTTAAAATTATGTTTCAAGTTAACGTGTAATTTAAAATTAGTCTACCTCATCTTGTAAATTATTTATATTCCAAAATAATAAATGAAAATACCCTGATGATAGTATCCTAGAGTCGATGGTAACTTTATTACATTAAAAAAATATATAAGGAATCAAAACCCAATGGAAGAAATAGTTTAATAGTTTTAGAAAACTAGATACATATTTGAACCTTACATTACAATTGAAAATTTAAAATACAACATATAAAATCCTTTGACAACACCATTATTATAAGGATTCAACCTTAGTGATTACATAATATTGAATTAAATGAATAATTCACATTGAGGATCTTTTCAGGTTTAGAGTTTTAGAGAATTAGGCCATAACTATTACATTACAACTGTAATAATTACAAGTAGACACTACTACTCAGTATCCATTTTTTTTTCATAAAATAAAAACTCTTAAAAAGAAACATTTCTAGTTCCAAGTTTTAGATAACATGACTTTTCCTTGATCCCATCCTTGTCCCTATTCCACGTTATGTCATGTGAAAAACATTTCAAAAACTTGGGGTGAGCATAAAAATATCAGTAAGGGATACACAAATAAGTAAAACTATTAGTTTTTCAAAACAAAAAGTAAACCATGAATACTTTAACATAAGTAATACTTTTCACCTTTATGAAGTAGTAAATACTCTTCACTGAATAAAAGATCATTACTTACCCTTTTGTAACAAAAAAAATTACCGTAAAACCCATATAAAGAACACATAACATATAAAGGTAACTTGGGACATAAACATACTTAAATGGAATAACCATACGGTCGACTTCCACACATTTTACTAAATGGAATAGCCATACAACCAACTTCCATACCCAATGCATTGGAGGTTATAACGTAACCACCAGTCCAGGTATTCATGGCACCACCCATCATATGGTTTATCACGTAACCATCCGTCAAATGTCCATGTAACATTATAACACATAAAATATTTCAAATATAAACATTTCACTAATAAAATTTCATTTTCAATCACAAGAACTAATTTCAAGATATTGATATAATCAATCCATTTTCATAAACCATTTAAAAAGATATTTTAGAATCAAAGTGTCCCATACCACTTTGAATATTTTAAATTAATTATAATTTCAAAACATTAATGTCCATATAAATACTGAAAACCATTTTTAAAACATGGACATTAAAGATAAGGATTTATAATAATAAATCTTTAAAACATTTAAAATAATATTTTATTTAAAGAGTTTTTAACAAAATGAGAGACTCTTGAATACAAATAGTTGAGGAATAAAATTTAATCAGAACTTTATAATATCATGAGAATAAAGGGATTCATGATATAATATGTCAAAGGACAGTATATACACCATATAAGAGGGAATTGGTGCATAACAAAAATGAACTCTCAATGGAAATGTAAATTGAGATGAAATCCCTTATAAAGATAGTATCCTTAAATTAAGGATAAATAAATCTCATAATTATGTGTGAAAAATATAAATACACCCAATATAAGTGAATAATAAGTGTAAAACAATCATATGTCATTCAAACATATTCATAGGATGGCATATTCAATAAGTACAAGTTGAACCCAAAGAAATCAAAATTGGGTTAAGACATTCCCCTGTAAAAATTTGACAGCCTAACGACGTCTCTTTAAAATTCAGAAAATCAGTTTATGAGATAAAAAAAGAATATAACCACTTGGATATAAAGTTTACATCAATAAGGATATATAAGAACATATCCCAACATAATAATATGTAAATTAAAATACATAACAAAAAGAATCCTTTTAAAAGAGAGGAGGGTGAAAGGTTCCCTTACCATTTTGGTAACTTACAAAACATATGCCACATGATAGAAGAATCATACAATGAAGATGTAAATACTTATAAATGAAAGTATATTACACAAATAGTACAATAATGGGTAGTAAATACACCACACAAAAGGAAATAGTGGCAAATATAGCTTGAATCTCACGGGAATAAAAAAATGAGATGAAATCCTTTACCACGTTGTAATCAGTCAAGTTGTAGGAAAAAAAGTTAATAACCATAAAATGAATCATAGATAACCATGAATATACAAATAATCATGATAATATATATAAAATGGCTGTATACAATATACCACATGAAATAAATAAGTGGCGAACAATGGAAAGCTCATGGAATTAAAAGCGAGATAAGAAATCCCTTACAAAAATTCAGTAGCCTAACGACACCACTTAAAAATTATTAAAATGAATTGATGAGAGTAAGAGGGGGTATCTCATCATATGAAAATAAAAATTATATTATGGTGAATAAAAAATAACATCCTCCAACATAAGAATGTCGAGCATAAAAGAAATGACATAAAAGAGAGTACTTGAAAAGAAAGAGAGAGGTCGGATCCCTTACCTCGTGTCTGACTTGACTCGATCGTTCTTTAATCTCCTGAATAATAAACTAAAGTTAATTTCTACTTGATTAAGAACATTTTTTTCAAGTTTTTTATTCATTTTTATATCACTTTTTACCATGTTATAAACATTATGTAATCATTTAAGTTAATATTGTTCGTTTTGTCGATATTTGGTACTTGAGTCAAAAATGGACTTCTTATAATTACATGTTGTTCATGTGGTAAAAGGTTAATTATATCCAGAATTATATTCATTATTTGGATATCATGTATATCATATATATCCAGTATATACATGTATTTATAATATTACATAACATTTATAGGTAAGAAATGAAATGCACCGTCCATGGAGATGGTAAGCCGTACGTACGCATGAACGCTACTTTAATTTCTATTTATCATTTTAATGGAAATAAAACATAATGATAAATAGGTATATTATAATTCCAATATAATATCATATATAATATCATTAAATACATACTTTATACATCCCACATAAGGCATTAACTAATCACATCACTTTGAGGGGACGATAGTCCGCGCTTCCTCAAATGAGATTATCGTATTTATCCACTATAGAAACCATAAAGGCATGATATAAATGGAAATTAGGAATCATAAAGAAAACAAAACATAATATATATCATATATATACAGTTTCATCATAATGTCCACCATGAGAGGTGGTTGGAGATATTTGAAAAATCATCATTTCGCGAGGCGTTAGTTTTCCATCCACAGAAACATTATGTTCTTCATCCATTAGATGGAGGTGTGTGTAAGTGTAGTTAAAATACTTCTCATAAAAAAATCCTAGTATATTTAGGATACTATTTTTGTTACAAAAGAAAGGAATAAAAAGATTTTAGAGGATGGAGAAGTAAAATAAATGAAATCAATTTAAGAGAAACTGTTACCTTTAATTTGGGTAACTTACTTTGGTTTGAACCAAAAGGACTTCTTGAAGTGCCTTCTGCCTAAGGTAATGCTTCTAGAAGAAGTATAGGGATGTAGGGAGTGTAATTGGGTAGATTTTGGACACGAAAAATGGATTGAGAGGTGTGATTAATTGGTTATAAGTGGTCTCCTTTTATAAGGGAGAGGAGGGGCTCTTTAGGAAAGCATGAAAATATTATTTTATAATATAATGATATTCGGTTTAAAATGGTCCAAAAATCATTAAGGTCAAAGATAAGATGACTCATATTAGAAATAAAATCATCCAATCATAATTTTACATGTTTTGGATAATAATTTAATCATTATAACCTTATTTATTTAAATCATTTATTAATGAGGTAAATACTGCATCATTATTGTGTCATAAATAATTTAATTTATTTGATGACTAAAAATTATAAAAAAAATACCATGATGTATTAAATATTTTTATATTTAGAAATATTATTTTTAGTCTAATATAGGACTTATATGACACCATATAAAAATTAATTACTAAAATATTTTTGTTAATGTCAATTTTGTCTTCACATTAAATTAATTAATCTAAATTGTCATTTTCACTCCCAAGTGGGTCAATGGGGTACCAAAATCGACCCAAAGATTCAAATGGTTGTTACTGACTCAATAAATATGGTTTGGACAATTTTTAATGTAATTTTGAATTATTAAAATATTCTTTTTACCTTAAATTACCCTATTTACCTTTAATCGCAGTAAATAAAAGTCAAAAGTTACTATTGACCAAAAATTATTTAATCTTACTGAACCAAATTTTACTTATTGATAACAACCATGTATATAGGATTTTCAAAATTCAATTCACAGAAGTTCTAAAATTTCATTTAATTGAAAAGTCAGTTTTTTAACTACCACTAAGTGGTTTCACTATTAATCAAAAATTGAAGTTTTTCAGAAAAGTACCAAAAATTCTGCCTAAGAATTATTTGATATTCCGAATTCAAAAATGATATCTATTTTTCCAAATTCAAAACATAAAAGTTTCATTAATTAATTTTAAAATTAATTCCCGTTGTTAAAACAAACAACAGGTTTTTAAGAAATAATAACTATCAAAATATTGACACTTGTTTATGTCCAATTTCAAAATGAAATTAATTCCAATGACCAAAATTGGATTAAATGGTAAAAATATATTTTAATTTCACTTTCAAACCAATTAAAAATATAATCTAACCATATAAATAAATAATATTAAAAGGAACTTTTGAATTAAAATACAATATTTTTCACTATTCATTAAAAAATGAACTTTATCGGAAAAATTCCAAAAATTTACATAAATTAAATTTTGTTATCCCCATTATAAAGAAGGATTTTATTTGGTCATATGGAATGTATTAAAGTGACCAAAACTAGATTTAAAAGGGTTCGCCATTAAAAGACGATAAATCGGCCTTTTAATGTAAATTATGCTTAAAATTAGATTCATTCACATTTTAAGCCTCTAACTTTTTATTGGATAATGTAAATACATTTAACAATCATGTATAATAATATTGTAGTTAGGTTTGTTCATTCCCTCCAATACAACGGATAGGAGTTAACTACCATTTAAAATAACAATATAATATTATTAGTGTGCAATGTAAGATTTCAAAGAAACTCGTTATTGCGTATCGGGTAAGCTATTGAACATATCAACCCTTTTAAAGTAAAATTAATATTTAATTCAAAAATATTAATAAATATGAAATGTTTCTTATTATTTATTTACCTTTGATGTTACATCCTTCCCCCCTTTTGGGAATTACATCCTCACAATTTAAAAAAAGGGCTCATAAACTTCATTGAATGTCCCACGTCGGAAAAAGAGTTAGTAAAACTATCACTTTAAAAGAAACAAAGAGAAGCACAAAGGTCACCTAAGTTAACCCATATTAATATTCCATGAAAACATGGATATGGAGGAGAAAACAAAGGGTTAAGTTCTGATAGAGAGTGTTAGGAAACATGTTTAGGAGAAAGTTAACCACCAGAAAATCACAAACTTGTGATGGGTTAAACAGTCTTTGATTCCCCAGTAGGAAAAGTTAATGGACATGGTTTTTGTTTAAAGTTAATTTTCGTTGAGAAATTTATTTATGAGCTTAACAAAAAACATAAGGAAATATACTTACTTTTCATGTAGACATTCATCTTTTACTAGATTTCTAACACAAATTCATATTTTCTCCAAACGATGAATATTCAGGATGACTTTTTTTTTCACATCAATAGTGCTATAATCAACTTCGAGAGAATCACATAATCCATAAAAGATGAACTATATATTTCCCATGTCTTCAGATATTAACTAAAACCAAAATTTTTAGTATAAGATCAGATAATCACCAAAAGGATAATCCTTTATAAAATGAAATACTACTCTTAATCTCCAAAATTCAACAAAAAGAACCCAAGGTTCAAGAAAGACCATTAAATAAACAATTATCCTTAAAATTCTTCAAAGTAACCCAAACTAAGATTGAAACCCAAATCTCTGAAGGATTTAATCACATAGTCTTCCAAGTTAAATCTTAACATTTATCTCCAAATAACATCAGTTAATATTAAAGTCTCATACTGAAAAGTAATGAACCTAATCACGTATTCTCCATGATAGGTTAATAATTTCCATAGATAACCCAAAATCAACTTATTACTGATTCATAAGATCATCTAACTAAAAATAATTAGTCATACTAACTAGGGACTTCACGTAGTCCAGTGTTAGGTGATAAATACCAGTTGCACTTTGGTTGTGGGTTCGATTCCCACAACTTCGTCCCACATGACGGGTTGTCACATGGTTTGCGTGTTGTTCCTTTTCAAAAACTACATAATTTTATAACATTCCCAAAAGAGATAAATTCATAAAAAATATCCAAAATATATTTTAACCACAAAGGTTATCTAATAACTTTTGTTTTGTATCCCAAAATGTATTAACCGGTAACTGCCTTATATTCATGGATCATATAAACCCAAATGGTTCTTTATAACTATATCCACAAAAGAGAAGATAATTATTCCATGAATAAAATTTTTATATATCAAACATCAGGGTTACACATACTATAAAAAGTCTTCTAATGTAATCCCATCATTTAAAGAGCCTTAATACTTTTAAGCATTTCACCGTCCTGAAATCTACCATAACTCTTGAATCCCTTATATGTTGACCTCTTACTGATTCAACATTATTCATGATCCATTAACCATTCTTTACCAACTTATTCTAAAATAATTCTTTCCTACAAACAAAATCATGAAACATATCTTAATATTTCAATAATAGGAAAACATATGTTAAGAAATAATCCAGACCTTTCATTAGTCATTATCAGTTTCTTCATCCTCGATCGTAATGGCATTAGGTATTGGTAAAATAATATTTGCACGATATTGGTGATCCAATTCCCGAAACTTCTTCCTAGGACATATGTTTTCATAGTGTTCATGGTCACCACATTTAAAACATTCAATTGATCCTTCAGAAAGAACTTCATTCCCTTTCCTAGAGTCAACTAGATTCTTCCTTTTTCCATGGAAGGTTCATGCTTTATGACCTTCATGTCCACATCTAAAGCATCTTTCCGTCCCTTTGAAACATTTTCTGATGTGTTTCTTTCCACATCTTTGACACATAGGTTTTTGAACACACTTACCTTTATGATTATTACCTGAACAACCGTAGGGATTTGTTTCTCGTATATATGATGTATTATAAAAATCACTAAGGTTCAGGTGGTCAATCATGATTCCAGATATTTGGTTGAGAATAACCACAAGAGTTCTCATTGCAGATCCCATATCATTTAGCTTCTCGTTCATAAAACAATCATAGTTTTCTTCACATCCACTATTATATTGCTGCCTGCTAGATCCATCCATTTACTATAACCAAAAAGATCAGTGTGAGTATATCAGTAAAATCATCATATAATATCTTATGAGGAGGGTAAACACTAAGATATACTTATTCATGTTATCTTAAACTCATTCACTTTATAAAAATAACTATGAATCTTTCTAAAATCCTAACCATTATGGTAATGTCACATATGCTTAAATTTTATCTTAACCTCTAAAGCTATCTAAACCAACCACTGATACCAACTATAAGGACCTTGCCCTAGAGATTACATAATATTGAATTAAATGAATAATTCACATTGAGGATCTTTTCAAGTTTAGAGTTTTAGAGAATTAGGCCATAACTATTACATTACAACTTGAATAATTACAAGTAGACACTACTACTTAGTATCCATTTTTTTTATAAAATAAAAACTCTTAAAAAGAAACATGTCTAGTTCCATGTTTTAGATATCATGACTTTTCCTTGATCCCATCCTTGTCCCTATTCCACATCATGTCATGTGAAAAACATTTCAAAAACATGGGGTGAGCATAAAAAGCTCAGTAAGGGATACACAAAGAAGTAAAACTGTTAGTTTTTCAAAACAATAAGTAAACCATGGATACTTTAACATAAGTAATAATTTTCACCTTTATGAAGTAGTAAATACTCTTCACTGAATAAAATATCATTACTTACCCTTTTGTAACCAAAAAAATTACCGTAAAACCCATATAAATAACACATAACATATAAAGGTAACTTGGGACATAAACATACTTAAATGGAATAACCATACGGTTGACTTCCACACATATCACTAAATGGAATATCCATATGTCCAACTTCCATACCCAATGCATTGGAGGTTATAACGTGACCACCCATCCTGGTATTCACGGCACCACCCGTCATATGGTTTATCACATAACCACCTGTCAAATGTCCATGTACCATTATAACACATAAAATATTTCAAATATAAACATTTCACTAATAACATTTCATTTTAAATCACAAGAAGTAATTTCAAGATATTGATATAATCAATCCATTTTCATAAACCATTTAAAAAGAGATTTTTGAATCAAAGTGTCCCATACCACTTTGAAGATTTTAAAAGAATTATAATTTCAAAAAATTAATCTCCATATAAATACTAAAAACCATTTTTAAAACATGGATATTAAAGATAAGGATTTAGAATAAAAAATCTTTAAAACATTTTAAATGATATTTTAGTTAAAGAGTTTTTAACAAAATGAGAGACTCTTGAATACAAATAATTGAGGAATAAAATTTAATCAGAACTTTATAATATCATGAGAATAAAGGGATTAATGATATAATATTTCAAATGACAGTATATACACCATATAAGATGTAATTGGTGCATAACAAAAATGAAGTCTCAATAGAAATGTAAATTGAGATGAAATCCCTAATAAAGATGGTATCCTTAAATTAAGGATAAATATTTCTCATAATTATGTGTGAAAAATATAAATACATCCTATATAAGTGGATATTAAGTGTAAAACAATCATATGTCATTCACACATATTCATAGGATGACATATTCAATAAGTACAAGTTGAACCCAAAGAAATCGAAATTGGGTTAAGACGTTCCCCTGTAAAAATTCGACAGCCTAACGACGTCTCTTTAAAATTAAAAAAATGATTTGATGAGATAAAAAAAAGAATCTCATCACTTGGATATAAATTTTACATCAGTAAGGATATATAATAACATATCCCAACATAATAAGATATAAATTAAAAGACATAACAAAAAGAAGCCTTTTAAAAGAGAGGAGGGTGAAAGGTTCCCTTACTGTTCTGGTAACTTACAAAACATATGCCACATGATAGAAGGATCATAAAATGAAGATGTAAATACTTATAAATGAAATTATATTACACAAAGAGTAAAATAATGGGTAGTAAATACACCACACAAATGGAAATAGTGGAGAATATAGCATGAATCTCACGAGAATAAAAAAATGAGATGAAATCCTTTACAACGTTGTAATCAGTCAAGTTGTAAGAAAAAAATTTAATAACCAAAAAATGAATCACATAATACCATGAATATATAGAGAATAATGATAATATATATCAAATGGCAGTATAAAATATACCATATGCAATAAATAAGTGGCGAACAATGGAAATCTCATGGAATTAAAAGTGAGATAAGAAATCCCTTACAAAAATTCGGCAGCCTAACGACACCACTTAAAAATTCTTAAAATGAATTGATGAGAGTAAGAGTGGGTCTATAATCATATGAAAATACAAATTTCAGTATGGTGAATATAAAAGAACATCCTCCAACATAAGAACATCGAGCATAAAAGAAATGACATAAAAGAGTGTACTTGAAAAGAAAGAGAGAGGTCATATCCCTTACCTCGTGTCCGACTTGACTCGATCGTTCTTTAATCTCCTGAATAATAAAATAAAGTTAATTTATACTTGCTTAAGAACATTTTTTTTTCAAGTTTATTACTCCTTTTTATATCACTTATTACCATGTTATAAACATTATGTAATCATTTAAGTTAATAATGTTCATTTTGTCGATATTTGGTATTTGAGTCAAAAATGGACTTCTTATAATTACATGTTGTTCATGTAGTCAAAGGTTAATTATATCCAAAATGATATACATGATGTGGATATCATATATATCATATATATCCTGTATATACATGTATTTATAATAGTACATAACATTTAGAGGTAAGAAATGAAATTCACCGTTCATGGAGACGGTAAGCCGTACGTACGCATGAACACTACTTTCATTTCTATTTCTTATTTTAATGGAAATAAAACATAATTATACATAGGTATATTATAATTCCAGTATAATATCATATATAATATAATTAAATCCATCCTTTATACATCCCACATTAGGCATTAATGAGTCACACCACTTTGAGGGGAAGGTAGTCCGCGCTTCCTCAAATGAGATTATCGTATTTACCCACTATGGAAACCATAAAGGCGTTATATAAATGGAAAATACAGAAGAATAAAGAAAAAATAGACATAATATATATAATATATAAATATAGTGTCATCATAATGACCACCATGAGAGGTGGTTGGAGATATTTGAACAATCATCGTTTCGTGAGGCGTTAGTTTACCATCCACAGAAACATTATGTTCTTCATCCATTAGATGGAGGTGTGTGTAAGTGTAGTTTGAATAATTCTCATAAAAACATCCTATTATATTTAGGATACTGGTTTTGTTAAAAAATAAAGAAATAAAAAGAGTTTAGGGGATGGATAAGTAAAATAAAAGAAAACAATTTAAGAGAGACTGTTACCTTTAATTTGGGTAACTTCCTTTGGTTTGAACCAAAAGGACTTCTTGAAGTGCCTTCTGCCTAAGGTAAGGCTTCTAAGAGGAGGATAGAGATGTAGGGAGTGTAATTGGGTAGATTTTTTATGATCCAAATGTCTTGAGAGGTGTTAGTAATTGGTTATAAGTGGTAACCTTTTATAAGGGAGAGGAGGGGCTCTTTAGGAAAGTGTGAACATATTATTTTATAATATAATGATATTCAGTTTCAAATGGTCCAAAAATAATTACGGTCAAAGATAAGATGACTCATATTCGAAATAAAATCATCCAATCAGAATTGGACATGTTTTGGATAATAATATAATCATTATAACCTTATTTATTTAAATCATTTATTAATGAGGTAAATACTGCATCATTATTGTGTCATAAATAATTTAATTTATCTAATGACTAAAAATTATAAAAAAAATACCATGATCTATGAAATATTTTTATATTTCCAATGAATATTTTTAGTCAAAAATAATACTTATATAACACCATATAAAAATTAATTACTAAAAGATTTTTGTTAATGTCAATTTTGTCTTTACATTAAATTAATTAATCTAAATTGTCATTTTCACTCCTAAGTGGCTCAATGGGGTCCCAAAATCGACCCAAATATGCCCATGGTCGTTAATGACTCAATTAATATGGTTTGGAAAAGTGTTAATGTAATTTTGAATTATTAAAATATTCTTTTTACCTTGAATTACCCTATTTACCTTTAACCACTGTAAATAAATTCAAAAGTTACTATTCACCAAAAATTATTTTCATCTTATTGAACAACATTTTACTTATTGATAACAACCATGTATGTCAGATTTTTGAAATTCAATTCACATAAGTGGTAAAATTTTATTTAAATGGAAAAGTTAGTGTCTTTAACTACCACTAAGTGGTTTCACTATTTATAAAAAATTGAAGTTTTTTAGAAAAGTACCAAAAATTCAGCCTGAGCATTATTTGATATTTTGAATTCAAAAATGATTTCCATTTTTCCAAATTAAAAACATAAATGTGTCATTAATTAATTTTAAAATTAATTCCTATTGTTAAAACAAATAGCGGGTTTTTAAGATACAATAACTATCAAAATATTGACACTTGTTTATGTCCAATTTTAAAGTGAAATTAATTCCAATGTCCAGCATTGAATTAAATGGTAAATTATATTTTAATTTCACTTTAAAACCAATTAAAAATATAATCTAACTATAGAAATAAATAATATTAAAAGGAACTTTTGAATTAAAATTAAATATTTTTCACTATTCATTTAAAAATGAACTTTATCGGAAAAATTCAAAAAACTTTACACAAAGTAAATTTTGATATCCCCATTCTAAATAAGGATTTTATTTGGTCATATGAAATGTATTAAAGTGACCAAAACTAGATTTGAAAAGGGTTCTCCATTAAAAGGTGATAAATCGGCCTTTTAATGTAAATTTTGCTCAAAATTAGATTCATTCACATTTTAAGCCTCTAACTTTTTATTGGATAATGTAAATACATTTAACAATCATGTATAATAATATTATATTTAGGTTTGTCCATTCCTACCAATACAACGGCTAGGATTTAACTGCCATTTAAAATAATAATACTATATTATTAGTGTGCAATGTAAGATTTAAAAGAAATTCGTTGTTGCGTATCGGGTACGCTATCGAACATAGCAACCCTTTTAATGTAAAATTAATATTTAATTCAAAAATATTAATAAATATTAAATATGTCTTATTCTTTATTTACCTGGGATGTTACATTTATTCTCCTAGCTTAACCCTACATATCAATCATAATAAACTTCTTTGAATCCTGGAAAAAAATAAAAATAATATAGTGGTGAGCACAAATTTTCAGTAAGGGTTAAGTACAACTGAAGAAATCCTGAATAAATAAGAATAAATAACATGGTAAGGTAAATAAATAAACACAAATTCCATTTAATCAATAACTTGATCATAATATGGAAGTAAAAAATGACAATTAACTAATTACATATAAATAATAACATAATAATGAAACTTAACCATGGATATTCTAACTAATCGAATAATTACATGGAATATAAATAACTGAATTCATAATGATGAAATGAATAATGCCGAACATCAAAAAATTACCATATATTATTTCTTCCAAAAATCTAATACCATCAAGGATTTAGGATAAGAATTTAATAAATGGGTAAGGCCTTGGCCAAAACCCAGTCTAGTTTTTTTCATGAGACCTACCAACGCATTAAGGGGCTATAATGGCCCCCAGTCATCACTTAATAAATCCAATTAATCCCTCATATTAAAGGGTTGAAACAGAATCAACATAAACATCTTTATTTATACTTGCATATTAAATGTAAATAAATTTACCTAATTAGTAAACATAATCACAAACCATCCAGAGTAATATAGTGAATGATTTCTAAATATTACATTCCAAATAAAACTGATCATAAAACAATTAATAAAAAATGGAAGATGATATTATAGTATATTAACCTCAATTAATCATAAGATTAAACAATGTTTTTTTACATAGATGAAAATACTTTATTAATATGATTGAATATTGTTTTGAAAAAATTATATTCTTTTTTACATTGAAATGACTTATTTTTAAAAAAATATGAGATTATAAAAGAAAATATATTCTTTAAAAATAACCACATAAAATTTTAATGGAATATTCAAATAATTAATAAGTAATTAAGGTAATAAAATATGCTCATTCCTTTTAATTAAAAATACATTCCTTCCTTAATATTGTCTGAAAAGCCACAAATTACCTCATTTGGAAAACAAAAAAATGAATCCTTTCAAACCATTTTGTAATAAGTCAAACATGAGTACAAATGAATTTAAAAAATAACAATATAATAGTAAAAATATTTTTGAAAACATTTTTAAGAAACATGGATTTAAAATAGAAATATTCACCAATGGACACTTAAGAATAAAAAATTCCAAATGAGATTGTGAAATTAACCCTTACCACTTTATAATAAGTAGAATCATATTCCTATTGAAAGAATATCATTTAAAAAAACATTAAATAACATTTTAATAAATAAATTCATGATATAAAATGTCAAATTGGTGTTATATACACCGTAGAAAATAATGTAGGTTCAAAACATTAAAATATGCCTCAATGAAAGGAAACTGAGGCGAAGTCCTTTATAAAGATTATATCATTGAAGTGAGAGTCAATATAATAGATAGATTATGTATATAAACTATAAATACAAATAAAAAATCTGAAATAAAGAATAATATAATCAAAATTCACTCCATACATAATCATATCATTACATAATCAATGAAGAATAAGTTTAACCCAATTAATGAAAATTGAGTTAAGAAATACTTTACCTCATGCTTCCCTTTAGTGTAACATAATTCAACCTACCGTATAATGGTTTAAAGAATATTATTAATTTATTATAGATCTATATTCATATTTATGATGCCATATAAGATCCTGTTATAAAATATTACCACATATTCGTTAACAATATTTAATTATTTTCATTGTTTTGGGTGTGTTCGTTTCATGGTTTCATGATCTGTTCACTTGTGTATAATTATGGAAATTATTGAAAAATTGAAATAAAACTCTAGAAGTGAAATGAAATGGCATCAATGAACATAAAAAATATTAAATCACGAATCCTTATATTTAACCTAGTTTATCCATGGTCATTACCAAATCTATAGGATATTATCCTATACATAGAATTTTCCTGAAAGTCAGTCATAATGTTATATTATCTAATATATGATTTCTTAAATCTAGTTCCCAAGGTATATACAAAAATTACATTAATACCAACTATAAAGACCCTGACCCTAGTGTCCTAGAGTCAGTGGTTACTTTATTACATTGGCATAATATACAAGTAATCACATCCCAAAGTTATGCACAATTTATTAGTTTTGGAAAACTAAATACATATTTAAACCATAAATTACAATTAAAAATGTAAAATACAACATATATAATCCTTTTATAACATATTTATTCTCCTATATTGACCCTGCATATCAATCATAATAAACTTCTTTACATCTTGGGGAAAAATAAAACATAAGAAAGGGGTGAGATAAAATGCTCAGTAAGGGTTAAGTACAATGGAATATATCATGAATAAATAAGAATAAACAACATGGAAAGGTGAATAACTTAACACACATTCCATTTAATAAATAATATGATCATAATATGGTATAAAAAATGATAATCAATTAATTGTATATAAATAATCATAATATAATGAAACTTAACCATGGATATTCTAAGTAATCCAATAATCAAATGAAATATAAATAACTGAATTCATAATGATATAATTCATAATGAATGAAAAATAAAAAATACCCTAAAGGTTTCATTCCAATAATCTAATACCATTAAGACTTCATGCTAATAATCTAATAAATGGGTAAGGCCTTGGCCAGAACCAAGTCTAGTTTGTCTCATGAGACCCATCGATGCATCGAGGGGATATAGCGGGCCTTGCCCATCTCATACTAAGTATAATTCATTACTCATATAAAAGGGGTAAAACATAATAAAAACATAAATTTTAATTGAAACTAGTATATGATATGTAAATTACCTTCCCTAACCAGTAAACTTAATCATAAACTATCCAGAGTAATTTGGTGAATGGTATCTAAGTATTACATTCCCAATCAAACTGAGCATAAAACAATAAATAAAATATGTTAGATGATATCATAAGATATTAAACTCAATTAAGAATAATATTCAATAAATTATTCAGATATAGATTAAAATAATTTATTAAGATCGTTGAAAAATTATTGAGGAAAATATCTTATTTCTTTTTTTACCTTGAAATATCTTATTTTTTTTAAATGCACAATTATAGAAGAAAAATTTTATTTGAAAATAAAATTATAAAATTTTAAAGTAATATTTAATTTATTAAGTCATCATGAGGTCAGAAAATTCCACTCATTATATATAAGTAAAAAAACAATCCGTCATTATTTTTTTTCAGAAAATTCACAATGTACCTCATTTAGAAAACAACAATAATATTACCTTAAAAATATTTTTTATTAAGTCAAATGTGTGTAAAAAGTACTTTAAAAAATAATAGGATAATATTAAAAACATTATTGAAAATAATTTTATGAAACATGGCTTTGTAAGAGAAATATTCCCCACTGGAGACTTAAATATAAATAATTTTGAATGAGATTATGAAATAAACCCTTACCACTTTGTAATCTGTTGAATCATATATCCCATGAAATAATAACATTTATTTTTTTTGAATATCATGATAATAAATAAATTCATTATATAACATGTAAAAGTGGTTTTATATACACATTATAAAATAATGTAGGTGTATCATATCAAAATATGCCTCAACAAAAGGAAATTAAGACGAAGTCCTTTATAAAGATCACATCAATGAAGTGATCGTTAATAAAATGGATCGATTATGTATAACCAATATAAATCCACATAATTTTTTTTAAATAAAACATAATATAATAAAAATTAATTCTAAACATAATCTTATCATGGTATAATCAAGTAAGTAAAAGATTAACCAGATGAATGGAAATTGAGTCAATAAATCCATTACATTATGATTTCCTTTAGTTTTTCTTACTTCAAAATCCTTTATAATATTTTAAATAATGTTATTAATTTATTCCATATCTATATTAATATTTATAATACCTTATATGATCCTTTTATATCATTTTACTATCCTTTTATTAATAATATTTCATTATTTTCATTGTTTCAGGTGTGTTCGTTTCATGGTTTCGTGGCCAGTTTTCTTATGTGAAATTATGGATGTTATTATAAAATGGAAATAAAACTCCAAAAGTGAAATGAAATGGTATTAATGAAATTAAATAAGTTAGAATGGATTTATACAACATTTTTATATCTACATGAGGATGATTCATTTGATAAAATGTTAATGATAAATGTTTAATTTATTTTGAAAGTTTTTCCAACCTTCATGAATAAGTATCATTTTATTTAATATTATTTACATATATTAGATAAAAAACATGAAATATATTATAATATAATTTTTAAAATATTATTTATCCCAAAAACTACTTTTATGACTAGCATTGAAGGTGGTCATGGAAAATGAACAAAATTATTATCCATGGAGATGGTTAACCACCACAATTTGGACAATGGTTTTGTTTCATTGAATAAGAGGAGATGAGAAAATGGTTGGATATAAAATATTACATTATAAATATAAAATATTAATATATAAATTAGAATGGTATTATTTCTATTTTATGGATGAAGGAGGTATGGAGAAGGTTGAAGAAGAAAAGAAATTGTGTGAGGTTGTTTGAGAAAGTGACCTCTTGAATATCATCTCCATAAAGAATCCATTATGAAACATAGAATTGGTATTTTGGTGATAAAAATAGAACTTGGAAGTGGTGACAATGGGGGGGGGGGATAGGTTTTGGTCTACATTTTAAGAGATTAAAGTCTTTCAGGATAAATAGGGTGGTGAGGAGTGGTATTTATACTTGAGGAGGGGTGGTTTTAAGTGATTAAATAATGATTATATTATATTTAAAGCCAAAAACATTTGGGGGGAATTAATTCCAAAACATTGGTTAAAAATTAATGGTTTTAATTCTGGTTAATTTCTATAAACAAATAAAACACCGATTTAATGTTTTAGTTTTTATGCATTTTAAACATTTACCTTTTAACTTTAACTCGCTACATTATTTTACCTATATGGCGGGAAATATTTTTTTCACCATGGTAACATTTTTACGCATAAAAATGAAAATGACCTTGTAAGATAATTTAGACCTCTTGATTCCAAATATTTAATCCATATTAATTTATTGAATTTTTAAAAGTGATAAAAATCAATTCTAAATATGTTACGTGTATAACTCATAAAAACATTTTTTAAGGTTAAAATCCTAGTTTTCAAAATTGATAAGCTTGTGTTTCTAAATGTAATACCTTATGTATTATGTCATTACATAAATAAATCTTAACCAATAATAAGTATTAATAAATTTGAAATAATTATCTTATAATAATTATTTCATAAGAGTTATGGTATTTCGTAAACACAATATTTTCACTTTTTAACCCAAAAATAAGTTTTTTTAAAAAATTCCCCAAAAAATACCCAATGCTAATTTTGAAGCTCTAAGTAAAAAAATAAAGTTTATTTTGTAAAATAAATTTTTTAAAAATTTTAAATTATATTTATTTTCTCATATAAAGCACTAAAAAATCACTTTGTGAAGAAAACATATATTTGATGAATAAAATGACTTTACTAAAATTTATGTTTTTATTTTTTAAGAATAATTAAATTTTAATTGAATATTATTTTAATATTTATATAAAAATATAGTTTATATTATTTAGACTCTTAAATTTAATGGATATTTTATAATTATCATGTTAAAATAACAATATTTTGGAGTTCATTTAGGCTCGGTGTTTTGTGCAATGTATGCTATCAAACAGAGCGCTCTTTTAAAATATCAAGGAGTTAAAATACACTTATGTTAATTTATTAATTTTTTATAAAAAAATTCTAGTTCATTATTCATTTTATTTTATTTAACGACATTTTATATACAATTAATTAATCAATTAAATCCATATCAGACGTGTTGATGATATTCAACTCATATGTCCAAAATAACTTTGGTAAGTTAAAAATGGAAAAAGGTAATTATTTCATTATATACATAGTATTAATCATGAATTAATTATAATTTTTATATATAAATAATTCTTCTAAAAGTAACCATAAAATATGGTTATTAAAATTAACTACCTTACAATCATGGAGACGGTGGGTCATATGTACGCATGAGTAGCATTTCCATTTTCAAACAATCATGATAAAAAGAAGATAAGTATTATTTTATGTTTATGAAAATATTATTATATCATAAATTTCATATTATTTAACTATATATACTTATTTATAGCATCCATGTGATGTTTTTATGAAAAAAATTTTCATTGCTTCATGGAGGTGGTAATCCACACATACACACGAACGACATTATCATTTTTCAATAAATAAAAAATATGAAAAATATTATATATTACCTTTGCATAAATATTTTTTTAAAGGTTGGGGCCGAAGACTCATTTATTTTTATAGGAAAGAAAATACATATTTACATAAAGATAATTATTTAATTAATATAATATATATACATTAAATCCACAATTAAAAACATCCATAAGAGGCGTTTATGGAAACTAAAACATATCACTTAATGAAGGTGGGTTTCTATAAATATGCACAGACAATGTCTTTATTCCCCAACTAATGGAAGAGGAGATGGATATAGATTATGTCATTAACTTAATCATATCTTAGTATATGGAATATATTTGTCTTATTATTTTATTATGGATGAATAATATTTTAAGCAGGTTGATGAATAAATAAATCGAAAGCGCTTGGTTAAGAACTATAACTCTCATTTGGACAACCACTTTAGTTTTAATAAAACATCCTTCCTAGGAAGGTTTTATAAAAAAATATCCACTAGGAAATGTATAATTATTTTTGGGAGATAATTAGTTAAGTATTTTACAAAACTAGTGTTCTCAAAATGTGTGAATAAGGGAGGAGATGTTGTGTCATTTTATGAAAGATGGAAGGCGTACTCTTTTAATTTATTAAATAATTAAATTATGATAAATTAATTTTGAAGTAAAAATGGATAAATATTAATAAAAATTGAATATATTATAATTATTATTCGAAATATTATCATCTAATAAAATTTGGACAAGTTTAGGTGGTGTTTTCTCCCTTATCTTTTGGTCTTAACCCCTTGTTAACCATTTTTTCAATTATCACGCTATCAAAGTTTTTACATAAAAAGATTCAAGAAAGATAATATAAAAGGAAAAATAACACATAAATACTCTATGGTTGATATTATAAACCATATACCATTTAATGTTTTGAAGATAATATTTTTAGTAATTTTAAATCATTTAATAAAATATTTTTATTATAAAATATCATTAATGTCATTTTTATAAATGTATGATAAATTATAATGTAATAAATTTCACACTTATGTGAAATGGTTACAAAATGGAATTTATTAGATGATAATGAATTTATGGTATTATTATAAATATACAATAAAATTTTGGTAGGTTTAGATATCATTTTAAACCTTATCTTTTGGATTAATCTCCTCGTTAACCAATTTTAACCTTAACCGTTATAATAAATTTTTAAACACTAAACAGTTATAATATTACACATATGTTAAAAATTGAATCATTAATGTAAAATGTATTAAATTTTAGACCCTTTATAATCATTGTTTTTATATTTCATATTTTTTATTATTTTAAATTATTTAAAATTTATATTTCATATAAAATACTATTAATTTCATTTTAAGAACTATTGACATAATTTAATTTTGAAAATTTAGAACAATAATGAAATTAGAATACAATAAATTAAACCATTAATAATATTATATATTTATTTATAAAATTCATGAAAAAATATTAATAAATAAAATAAAATACTGTTATAGTTTTTATAATCGTTTACTTGATTTTTTTACTGCTTGCACAAGCATTGTGTCGACGTTGTTTAAGAACATAAGGGAATTATTTCACAAATAAAAATTAAGAAAAAATAATAATGATAAAAAAATAAATCCTTATTTCAAATAAATATTTATAATTTAACACAAGTTTTTTTATCCCTTTCACAAAATATTATAGGTATTAAAAGCAAGAGAGTGACATTTTTGACTTTATCATTTACTTAAATATTTAAAAGTTCAAAATCAAATCTAAATGAAAAAATGTCATATTTTCAAATTTTGGATGATAATTGATGAAATATACTCCTCAAATAAAATAAATGTAATTTTTAATGAATTTCAATCCTTATCACATTAGTTTTATCCCTAATTAACCCATTTTACCCTTACCCTGTTAACATAAATTTACTGTAGTTAATTTTAACGATGAACAGAAATAAAAGAGAAGTATTTAAAAAAATTTAACTATATATTGAAAATATTAAAACCATTTTTAATTATTTATTTCACATAATTGGTATAATTTAATTTAAAATCAATCCCATAAAACATTATGAAATTTTTTTTCTAGAAAAAAGAATTTCTGGTATAAAAATGATTTTATACCAAATTAAACTATACTTTTGATACCAATAACATTAATTGAATTTTTTTAGTCAAAATAAACTAATTAAATTTTAAAACAAATCCAAAATATAATTTTTAAATTTTAATTACTTGAAAAGAGGATACAGTTTCCAATAAAAATCAACATTTTTCATTATTCGTTGAAAAATTAATTTTTTATAAAGTTATTAAAACTAGTCATAACATAATTTTGATATGTTTATTTATAAAAATAATTTAATTTTAAAAAATACATTATCTAAAAAAATAAAAATTAATTATATTATTTTCTCATAACAATCAATAAAATTAGTTTTAAAGAAATCATATTTTTTGAGAATAAAATGACTACTAAAAAAGGAGAGCTTATTTGTAAATATTTAATAAATAAATTTTTATTGAGTATGAACATTATAAATATTTCATAATATAGTTAATACTATTCAAACCCACTGATTTAATGGATCGGTTATAACTATAATATTTAAATAATAATATTTCATTAATCATTTATGCTAGGTGTTGTGTGTGGAATATGCTATCGAGCATTGTGATAATTTAAAATATAATTATATTATATTTTATCCCCTTTAATAAATTATATCCTTGATAATTTAACTTTATCTCAGAAACCAAGGGTTTAATTTTTAAAGATACCTTTTTTGAAATCCTACATCGTAAAAAGGGTTAATAAAACTTCCTCTGGAAAAGAGGGTAAAGGAAAATATGAAAATAATTAGAATAAAACATTACTATGTTTAAAAATAGGAGAACATTAGTGGATAAAGAAAATATATACATTGATTAAAATAATTGTCTAAAAAAATGATGGATAGTGACAGAGATCAGTGATCATAATAAAGTGAATGATTCTGAGAAAGTTAATCACCACAAAACCGTAAACCAAAGAGAAGTGAAAAAGACCTCATATTCATCAGAAATAAAGCCAATAGGATAATGTTTTTTTCAAGATACATTCCTAAAATGTGAATAATTAATTTACTATATAGGCTAGTAGAATAAATAAATATACTTTCTTGAAAAGTATAATTTCATTATTTAATCAATTTCCACCAAAATCTTAACTTTTTCACTAAATGATGAATATTGAAGATGAATTTTCCCTCTATGGAGCACTCAAATTAACTTCTAAAGGATTTCATAACCCATAAATGTATAACGATATATTCCTCTCATATTTATACATTAATTGAAATAAAAATGTTTATCATAAGATAATATAGTTCCCAAAATTAATAATCCTTTAAATGAAGAAATACAACAATAATCTCCAAATCCTTAATAATAAAACCCAATATTAAACATCGATCATTTGATAAATAACTAAATATAAAATTATTGAAAATATTATTGAACAAGTTTTAAATTCAAAAGTTTTAATTATTTGATCACATATTCTTCCAAGATTAGTTTAAAATTTATCCCACAATGAAATTAGTCACTCATAAATTCATACAACCAAAAATCATTATTTCCTAATAATATAATATCCAATTTTTTTAATAATTTTCATAAATAACCAGAATGAACATAGAGACAAAATAAAATCATAAATACTTCTAAAAGATAATTAGACCATTATCCCTCAAATAAAATCCAATTTTATCCATTATTATTACCATTTAATTTATTCGTATATTATTACTAAGTATTTAGTGAACTTCTTCAGAAATAACATTAATCACTTATTCACCAAATCACTTTCGAAACCCATAGTTATCTATAAAATATATGTTCCAAAAATGTAATAATCCATAATTACCTCAACATAAAAGATCTTATAAAACCTAAATGTTATCAATAACTATTAAACTATGACCATAATATTTAAAGACATCATCACTAAAATATAATTTTCACATGTTTAACTTAAGGGTTGTATATACGAAAAACATATATCAAAACTAAATAAATATCTCCCAAAGTAAAATTAATAACATCAAAATCCATTGAAATTTAAAAATAATTTATCCCATAATATTATTCCCAAAGTAAACATAATCTTTATCTATCATCATTATTGTAAAAAACAATTCCACACTAACTAGAAAATCATGTATTCTACTGGAAGAAGTTTCACCCTTGTCACCCTTCGATTGTGGGTTCATGCCCCACGACCATTCTAGATGTGATGGGTTGTCTCCCATGTAACACCCCAACCCCAGTTACCTAGATTCGGTGAATTATTACAAAACATTGGCATGATCACAAAAGATCAAGTCTCAAAAGACCGATTAGTTTAGTAGCCTTGGAAATACTAGATACATTCATAAGTTTTACATTACATTATAAAATGAAAAATACAACAACATAGTCTCCATAGGCCACAATCATTTTCCTTATACTATCCCTATAGGTTAGTCATAATATACTTCTTCGCATCTTGGGAAAATAAAACATATAAAGGGGTGAGCTCAGATGCTCTATAAGGATAACAATATAGCAGAAACATTCATAAATAAGAATAAACATTCAAGGAAATGTAAGAATAAAACAAAAGCCTTTTAAACTTTAACATCAGCATAATATGGAAAAGATAAAATAAAATAATACCATTTACTTATTCACATGGATATTCTACTAGTCAAATAATAACATGCAATATCAATAGCCACTTTCACAGTGATGGAATGCATAATGTCAAACTTCATAACCACATAGTTAAGGCCTTGTTCCAGGACTAAAAATAAGATTTTTTCAAGGCCTTATGGTAAGACACTAGTTTATCTCATGAGACCTACCGATACATCGAGTAGTTATAGCAGTCTCCACCAGTCACTTACTATGTCCAATGCATTCCTCATAAGAGAATGCTTCAAACATAATATAAACATTCGTATTAAAATTAGCATATGAAATATCAATAATTTCTCCATAAACCATGAATGATGTGAAAATAACACTTCCACACTCAAACATATCACAAAACCTTCAATACAATATGGAATTTTTGTATCATAATAAATCAACTTCAATTATGCTTAAAATCCATCAAAGGTTGTTGACATAGATTAAATCAAAGAATTTTTTAGAGAAATATGTTTTTCTATTTTGAAATCATTTAAAAGTCATATAATTATATAAGAAAACATTTATTTTTAAAATATTCTTATAATCTTGTAAGGGAATCTTCGATGATGTTATAACGACTGAAAATAGCCGTACCCATCATATAAGTTAAAAAAAACATTCTTACCTTAATTTTATCAAAAAGTCATAAGGTACCTTGTTTGGAAAACGATGAAAAGAGTCCTTTAAAACCATTTTATAAAAGGTCAAACAAGGGTATAAATTACTTTAACCCATAGTCTAATAAATAGTAAAAAATTTTGGAATACATTTCTAAGAATCATGGATGTGGATGATAGAGAGGTCCCAATAGATACTTACGTAAAAACAATCTTGGATAATAAAGAGATTGTGAAATTAACCCTTAAATTTTAATTTTCCTTGGTCGATGGTACATTAAACTCATGTATAATTTTTAAATAATTGATATTAAATTTTACAAGAACTATATAGATTAATATTATATCATATATGGTCTTCTAATATTTCTTTGTTAATGATATTTCAATAGTATCACTGTTTCGGGTGTTAACTGATTCGTTTTCCATTATATGCTTTGTTACATAAGTAATGTTTGTTATGGATATGATGTATATTATTCATATTCAGAATTATATTAAATATTTAAACATTATTTTTAACCATTAAATGAAAATTAGTCTTGAATGGATACGATGGAGAATGAATCTCATCTCATTCGTGGAGGCGGTAATCCGTACGTACGCACATGCGACAATATCATTCTTTTGATATTAAAATAATATATAATTTGATGGTATATCATATATAAAGAATCATTATCATATTATATTTATTATTTACATCATTTATACTCATTATTATACCCATCCAAATGATGAAGTGTTTGAATAAAAAACTACACCATGACGTGGAGATGGTAATCTGTACGTACGCACGTATGGTGACTTTGTCATTTATTGGATGGATAGAATAATGAATATGGTTGTACCATTTTTAAAATAATATCACATTATAAAAAATATACTAGAGTTATTATTTTATAATGGAAACAACAAAGAAAGAGGAAGTGGAAGAAGAAAATAACTTGAAAGAGGTGATGACATATTTATCTCTTCTTCGGGTTATTCCTTTTGATTTGATCAAAAGGGCTCCTTAAGTTGGCTTTCTGACTAACGGAAGGCCTCTAGGATGAATATAGGACATTTTATACGATATTGGGGCATCATTTGTCTAAGCCAAATGGATTTGAATGTGTGAATTTGAGATAAGGGGATGTACCCTTTTATAAGAGGGGTGAGGGGAATCTTAAGAAAATATTGAAATATTATTTTAAAATAAACTTATTTTCGGTTTTTAATGGCTCCAAAATGAATTATTTAAAGGATAAGGTGGTAATGGGTCGAAAACCTCTCAACCAATAAGTTTTAGACAGGTTTGGGTCACTATATTAACCTTATATTTTAGATTTAACTCTTAGTTAAATAGTTTGACCTTTACCATGTCTCTTTGTATATTTATATTATATGGTTAATAAACTTACTATAAACTTAAAAGAAAAACCTAAGTGGTTCATTAATGATACACCTATAATTATATAAGTCTTTTTTTCCAAACCTTATATTTTTAGTATTATTATATCAACTAATAATATTGTATTTGTTTTAAAAACTCATTTATGTCAATCTTGACTTTATTTAATAATTGATTTTTTTTAAAGTCCTAAAAACATTATTACTTCTAAATAAATACATTTAATAAACCTTAACATGTCATATTAACCTAT
The DNA here is from genome assembly GCA_963277665.1 of Viscum album. Taxonomy (NCBI): domain Eukaryota; kingdom Viridiplantae; phylum Streptophyta; class Magnoliopsida; order Santalales; family Viscaceae; genus Viscum; species Viscum album. Next base: position 184,234,309 of record OY728159.1, read on the forward strand.
AAAATCAATGGAATCCCTTAAATGTCTCAAATTAGATTTATTTGGATATTTATAATATCAATTATTTTAACCATTCATTAATATGGTAATTACTGCATCATCATTATGTCATAAATAAATTTAATTATTTAATGTCTAAAAATTATAAATAAAATACCATTATGTATGAAATATTTTTATCTTTCTAATGAATATTTATAGTCAAATTTATATTATGTGTTGCGTAATATTAAAAATGGTTCAGTTATTAAACTTTGAATTTAACTCTTTTAACTCTTCTTTAAATAAAATAATAATAAATGTCCTAATCTAATCCAAGTGGACCAAAGAGGTTAATATTTTATTCCTAAGTTTTGTTTTGTCAAATAATACTTATCCAATAGGATTAGGATATGTTTTAGGGTAATAATAATATCAGTTTTACCCTTAATTATCATATTTACTTTTAATCGTGATAAATAAAAGTAAAAGGTTACTATTCACCAAAAAATATTTTCATCTTATTGAACCATATTTTACTTACTGATATCAACCATGTGTTTTGGATTTTTGAAATTCAACTGACAGAAGTGTTAAAATTAACTTTTATACAAATTTGAAAATGTACCTAGGAGGTGGGTAAAAGACGGTAAAAAGTTCGATAAAATTTTATATATCTAAACTCATTATAAAATGACTCCAATGAATTACATTGATATTATATAGGTATTATGTATCTATTTTGACATAAAATAAATTTAAATAAAATAAAAATTTATTTAAATAAAAAGTCGGTTTTAAACAATAACTTAGTGTTTTTCACTATTCATCAAAAATTGAATGTTTTCAGAAAACTACAAAAAATACACACTAAGATAATTTCGATATTCCAAATTCAAAAATGAAGTCCATTTTGAAAGATAAAATTTATAAAATTTCAAAAAGTGGGTATTACTATTCATAATGGCTAGTTTGACTGGTCACAGTGTGTTAGAATCTCGAAGTTGTGTATAATGCAAGCTATTGCATTATTTAAAGGGAAATGTATCATGGAAGCTTGGGGTGTTACATTCTTCACTCCTTCAAATAATTCCATCCTCGAAATTTCAAAAATATTACAACATAAAAAGATTTGACTGGTTCTTGATCATAAGTTCCTCGGGTTCCCACATTGCCTCTTCTATCTTATGGTTTCTCCATAGAACTTTTACTAGACGAGTCATCCAGTTTCTCAACACTTTTTCTCTGGTATCAAGAATTTTGATAGGATCTTCACAATAAGACTAATCAGGTTCCAGTAAAATTTTCTCATAGGTGAGTACATGTGTTGGGTCAGGCATGTATTTTCTCAATAGTGATACGTGTAACACATCGTGAATTTTGGAGAGACATGGCGGCATTGATAACCATTAAGCTAAAACCCCAATTAGTTCTATAATTTCAAAAGGTATGATGTACCTGGGACATAGTTTACCCTTCTTACAGAATCAAACAACACCCTTCCATGGAGATACCTTCAAGAAAACATGATCTCTTACCTGAAATTCCAAATCCTTCCTTTGGTTATCGGTATAGAACTTCTGCCTACTTTGTGCTATTTTTATGTGGGTTTGGATAACCTTCACCTTTTCCATTATTTCCTCAACAAGTTATGGGCCTATGAGTTTTCTTTCACCAAAATCATCCAAACAAGTTGGTGTGTGACATCTCTTGCCTTATAACTCTTTATATGGTGCCATCTGAATACTTGAATGAAAGCTATTGTTATAGGAAAATTCTAATAGAGGTAAATATTGATACCACATACCTTGAATGTCAAGTGAGCAGGATATCAACATGTTTTCTAAGGTTTGAATAGTCTGTTCTGATTTTCCATTAGTTTGAGGGTGGTAGGCAGTGCTCAAGCGAAGTTCAGTATCCAGGGATTTCTGAATACTTTTCCATAATCTTGATGTAAAATGGGGATAAAAATCAGAAACAATCGATAGGGGTACACCATGGAGTCTTACAACTTCATTAATATATAGTATTTCTAAACTTTCAAGTGGTAAATCTTCTCTTATAGTAAGAAAATGTGTTGACTTGGTAATATGATCAACAATGACCCATATTTCACCATTCCTTCTTGGTGTCTTTGGTAGCCCCATGACAAAGTCCATCGTAATATTATCCCATTTCCAATTAGCTATGGTAGGAGGTTGCATTAATCCTCCACGCTGTTTCCTTCTAGCTTTCACTTGTGACAAATCATACACCGTGACATAAAATCAGTAATCTCCCTCAACATGTTGTCCCACCAAAAATGGTCCTTCAAATATCTATACATTGTACTGCTATCAGGGTGTATAGAGAAATTGGATCTATGAGAATCATCCAAAAATTACCTCTTTAGATCAAGTATGTTAGGAACACAAAGTCTCTTCCCAAATTTCAAAATTCCATCTTCATTTATGAATTCACTCAATCTCCCATCGTTCGCAACATTAATTTTCATTTTAAACTCCTCATCACCAGCCTGAGAACTTTTTATCCTTTCAAGTAAAGATGGTTTTGCAACCATTTGAAAAAGTATCGATGTTTCACCTTTCGTGATTATTCCTATATCTATTTTCAGTAGATCCATGAAAATAGGATCCCTTTCAACTCTCATCTTGTTCAAAAATTGATGATCCTTTCGGATCAAAGCATCTTCCACCTTATTTTCCTTCCCCGGGTGGTAGTGTATTGTGCAATAATAATCCTTGAGTAGTTCAATCCATCTCATTTTCCTCATGTTGAGTTCTCTCTATGAGAAAATATACTTCAAACTCTTGTGATCGATATATATCTCAAATTTTTTACTATAGAGATAATGTCTCCATATCTTCAAAGAAAATATTATAGCTTCTAACTCAAGATCATGAGTATGATAGTTTTTCTCATGAATTTTTAGCTTCCGTGATGCATAGGAAATAACTCTATCATTCTGCATAAGGACACAACCAAGCCCTTTCTATGAAGAATCACTATAAATAACAAACCCACCATTCCTCGATGGTGGAGTCAAGATAGGATCATTGACTAATCTTCTCTTTAGTTCTTCAAAACATTCTTCACACTCATTTGTACAAAAAAAATTAACCCCTTTACGTGTGAGATTTGTTAATGGGTTAGCCAATCGGGCAAAATTCTGGATGAAATGTCGATAATAACCTGCTAAACCATTAAAATTTCTTACCTCAGTTATACTCATTGGTGCTGGCCATTCTTGGATTGCCTTGGTCTGTGAAGGATCAATAGAGATTCCATCCTTAGAGATAATATGTCCAAGAAAAGAAATCTCTCAAAGCCTGAATTCACACTTGCTAAATTTCCCATATAATTCATTTCTTCTAAGAGTCTTTAGAATAATGCATAAGTGATTTTCACGATCTTCATAGATTTTGGAGTATTCCAATATATCATCAATAAATACCACTACAAATTCATCAAGATATTCCATGAAAACACTATTCATTAGATCTATTAAGACATAGGGTGCATTAGTCAATCCAAAAGGAATTACTGTAAACTCATAATGCCCATACATGGTTCGAAATGCTGTTTTCGGAATGTATTCCTTTTTCACACACAACTGATGATATCCAGATCGAAGGTCAATCATGGAAAAATATTGAGCTCCATGAAGTTGGTCGAATAAATCATCAATGCGAGGTAGGGGATACATATTCATTATTGTTATAGCATTGATCTCCCCGTAGTCAATGCACAACCTCATAGATACATCTTTCTTCTTAATAAAAAGAAATGGGTCTCCCCATGGAAAAACAGTAGGGAGAATAAATCCATTAATACTCAATTCCTCTAGTTGTTTCTTTAGTTCTACTAATTTCACAGTGGCCATTCTATAAGGGGTCTTCGATATGGGCCTTGAACCAGGAATTCAATCAATGGAAAAATCAATTTATTGTTCTAGAGGATGTCCAAGTAAATCTTCTGGAAGCACATCAACATATTCTTTCATAATAGGAACATCCTCTATTTGAACATTATTTCCCTCACCCACAATTATTTCATTCTCTTCTTCCCCAATAATTGAATTTAGTTGAGCTACTAGTGGTGGATCTAGATAAGAATTAGGTGGTGGCGTTTCTACTCTAATGATAAGGTACTCCTTATCATCATCGAGAATTGAAACATCCTTCTTCTTATAATAAATTTTTGCATCATGGTCCACAAGCCAATCCATACCAAGGATTATATCAAATTCTATCATGGGCATGATGATGAGATCAGTAGATAAAGATCATTTATGTGCCCTAATGAGAACTGATTCACCAAACATTGTTGTAATGATACTTCCCTTAGGTGTTTTTATGGAAAACTCCCTTGTTAATTCAAATTGAAAATATCTAATTTTTTTAGAAAACTGGGAAGATATGAAAGAATGCAATGATCCATAATCGAATAAAGCATTTTCTAAACTTGAGGAAACCATTAAATTACCTGCCACTACATCTTTCAGAGCTTCAACCTCAGCAGTAGTGATAACATAAGCTTGGCCTTGATCCCTTGGCCTTTTCTGAGGTATGTTTCCTTGGCACTTAGGAAATTCATTTGCATAATTCCCCCTTTCTCTATAATTGAAACATTCAGCATTGACAACCTATTTCTTCCCCTTCTAATCACGTGATTGGTGGCCTTTTTCACCACACTTGTAATAGAATCTCATTCCCTTCACGCAAGTACCATGGTGTTTCTACCTACATTTAATATAAGATGATTATTCAACTTTTCCCTTATTCCCCTTATTTCCATTTCCAGAGTGTTCAGCAAATCTCTTCTTCTTTTACTTTTCTTTAAAGTCATAAGACTTAGAGAATTCATTTTCTATCTTGATAGCACATGAGACAATATATTCTTATGACAAGAAGGATTGTGAGACTAATGCTTGTTGTAGAAATGGTTTTAACCCATCAAAGAATCAATCAATCTTACTCCTTGGGTTATGTATATAATATTTTGCATGCCTTGTTAACCTTGTAAAGTTAGCCTCATACTTTGTGACATTCTCATCCTCCTTTTTCCTCAGACTCAGAAATTTCCTTTTCATATCCGCTCGATGGTCATGAAGAATGTATTTTTCTAAGAAAATATCTTTAAACATTATCCATTACATATTTGATACTTCATCATCTTTCTTTGTGTTTTTAATCAATGACAATCATTGATCTGCATCACCCGTGAGGTGATAAACTACCATGACAACTTTTTCTCTTTCGTTGCTCCCCAAAGCATGAAATATTTTCTCCAAGGAATTTATACATTGCTCACATACTAATGGATTTTTACTCCCATTGAATTTTTGTGTTTGTTGCCTCATGAAGTGGTCTTACATTGATCCTCCACGTTGGGGATCAGGGTGCTCCATACAGGTAAGGTTATTAATCATAACCTGAGTGAGTTATCCCAGTATGGTGATAAGATAATACAAACCCGGATACTTTACTAGATCCACTATAATTATCTTGAGTAGGAGGTCAATCCCTACATGGATTACATGCATTGATTCAGTTTCCATTCCTTCCACTAGGCGCAATTTCTAAATAATGGCATAAACTAGATTAGTTTATGAATCGAAATACATAATTCCAAACTTGAAAAACACTTAACATAAACTGAACAGTTTATAGATATAATCCATAATCATAAAAACAATTCTTTGAGGAATTATATACTCATAAACCCTTCATAATCTTTTTTAATAAAAATGAGAATTATCCTATTCATATCCCCCGGGAGTGTCATAAACAAGAGTATATCAAGGCCTATTGTTGTGCACCAGTTCTCATTTGAGTCTAGATCAAAGCGGTTCTTTTGGGTTTAACCCCTAGGTACATCTGTGCCGGAGCCACCTCTACCTGCTCGTATCCAAACAAGGATGTATTTCTTGGAAAACTCACAAAATCCCTACAATACCAAAATTCTAGGAAGTTCTTCAATACTAATCCTCAAAGTCTATCTTAGGATAATGTGATCTGATAAGAGTTTTTCTAAATCTATCTTCCAAGGTTTGTACTAAACTTCCTCTGATACCAACTGTAATGCTCTGACCACAGTTACCCAGAGTCAGTGCATTATTACATAACATTGACATGATCACAAAAGATCAAGTCTTGAAATACTGATTAGTTTAGTAGCCTTTGAAATACTAGATACATTCATATGTTTTACATTAAATTATAAAATGATAAACTACAACAACATAGTCTCCATAGGACACACTAATTTCCCTTATACAATCCCAATAGGTCAGTTATAATATACTTATTTGCATTCTGGAAAAAATAAAACATAAAAAGGGGTGAGCTCAGATGCTCAGTAAAGATAACAATATAGTAGAAAAATTCATAAATAAGAATAAACATTTAAGGCAATGTAAGAATAAAAAAAATCCTTTTAAACTTGAACATCAACATAATATGAAAAAGATAAAATCAAATAATTCCATTTAATTATTCACATGGACATTCTACTAGTCTAATAATCACATACAATATCAATAGCCACTTTTATAATGATAGAATGCATAATTCCAGACTTCATAACCACATAGTCAAGGCCTTGCGCCAAGAGTACAAATAAGATATTGTCAAGGCCTTATGGTAAGACACTAGTTTGTCTCATGAGACCTACCGATGCATCAAAGAGCTATATTAGGCTCCACCCGTCACTTACTATGTCCAATGCATTCCTCATAATAAAATGTTCAAACATAACATAGAAATTCATATTAAAACTAGCATACGAAATGTCAATACATTCTCCTTAAACCATGAATGGTGTGAAAATAAAACATTAGTAGTCAAACATATCACAAAGCCTTCAATATAATATGGAATTTTTGTATCATAATAAATCAACTTCAATTAAGCTTAAAATCCATCAAAAGATGTTGACATAGACGAAATATAAGCATTTTTAGAGAAATATCTCTTTATATTTTGAAATCATTTAAAAGTCATATAATTATAAAAGAAAAAATTTATTTTTAAAATATTCTTATAAGCTTTTGAGGGAATCTTTGATGATATTATAATGGCAGAAAATAGCCTCACCCACTGTATAAGTTAAAAAATATTCTTACCTTAATTTTGTCGAAAAGGTCATAAGGTACCTTATTTAGAAAAAGACAAAAAGATTCCTTTCAAAAAAATTTATAAAAATTAAAACAAGGGTATAAATGACCTTAACACATTGTCTAGTAAATAGTAAAAAAATTTTGGAATACATTTTTAAGAAACATGGATGTGGATGATAAAGAGGTCCCAATAGATACTTAGGTAAAAACAACCTCAGATAATAAAGAGATTGTGAAATTAACCCTTACCTTATACCTTAACATAGCCGAGAGTATATTAAACTTCTGTATAATAGTAAAATTATTTTTATTAAATTATAAAAGAAATATATACATTAATATGATATCATATATGATCTACTAATATTTCTTTGTTATTGATATTTCAGTAGTATCATCATTTCGGGTGTTAACTGATTAGTTTTACTTTATACGATTTGTTACGTAAGTAATGTTTTTTATGAATAGGATGTTTCTTATTCATATTCAAAATGTTATTAAGTATTTAAACATCATTTTTAATCATAAAATGAAAATTATTCTTGATTGGATACGATGGGGAATGAATCTCATCGCATTCATGGAGACGGTAATCCGTAGGTAAGCACGAGCGACAATATCATTCTTTTAATATTAAAATCATATATAATTGGATGGTATATCATATATAAAGAATAATTATCATATTATATTTATTATTTACATTATTTATACTCAATATTATACCCATCCAAATGATGAAGTGTTTGAATAACAAACTACACCACGACATGGAGACGGTAATCCGTACGTACACACGTATGGTGACTTTGTCATTTATAAGATGGATAGAATAATGAATATGGTTGTACCATTTTTATAATAACATAATAGTATATATAATATACTGGAGTTATTATTTTATAATTTAAACAACAAAGAAAGAGGAAGTGGAAGAATAAAAGAACTTGAAAGAGGTGATGAAATATTTACCTCTTCTTCAGGTTCTTCCTTTTGATTGGATCAAAAGGGATCCTTATGTTGGATTCTGACTAAAGGAATGACTCTAGGATGAAGGGAGAATAGTTGGTAGGATATTTGGGTAGGGTTTGGCCGATTCAAATGGCTTTGATGGTGTGAATTTGAGATAAGGGGAAGTGCCCTTTTATAAGAGGGGTGAGGGGCACCCTAGGAAAAGATTGAAATATTATTTTATAATTAAATATTTTTCAGTTTCTAAGGGATAAAAAATGAATTATTTAAAGGATAAGGTAAGGATGGGTCGAGAACCTCTCAACTAATATGTTTTAGAGTGGTTTGGGTCACTATATTAACCTTATCTTTTAGATATAACTCTTAGTTAAATTGTTTGACATTTACCATGTCTCTTTGTATTTTTAAATTATATGGTTAATAAAATTACTATAAACTTCCAAGAGAAACCCAAGTGGTTATATAATGATACAAATATCATTATATAAGTCTTTTGGCTGATCCTTAGATTTTTAGAATTATTATATCAACCAATAATATAGTATTTGTTTTGTAAACTCATTTATTTCAATTTTGACATTATTTAATAATTTATTTTTGTTAAAGTCCTAACAATTTTATTACTTAAAAATAAATAAATTTAATCAACCATAACATGTAATATTAACCATTAAAATTAGTGTAATTCAATAAAAGTCTCAAATTAGATTTATTTGGATATTTATAATATCAATTATTTTAATCATTCCTTAATATAGTAATTCTACAACATCATTATGTCATAAAGAAAGAAAGAATGCTAAAGCACTGTGAACAACAAGTGAAAATAAATCATCACCTTAACAAGTATAATATGTTCCTATCATCACCATGGCTACTCTCACCAAGTAACACATACAAGAGTATATAATATAATAAATAATATCAAGGGTACCCCGCTACTACTTCCCCTCTAGTTTGCCGCTTTGCCCCAACGTTGCATGTCCTAAGCATCTATATCCTAAAATGCTTGCCCATAGACACCTAGGTGAAGCAACCCAACATGAACCTCATGTAAAAAAACCACCATGTCTATGTAAGAAAAGTAACCAGGTAGTTTCTGGGAGCCACCACAGCTCGCATAACATGTATCATAAGTCAGGTATTATACCACACGCCATTACAACCCATACATCGAATAAGGATCCTCAATATAACATAGCCTATAAAAGTTACCCATATAGTAGTCAATAAGAAACTATATCCAGAATATATGTGTGTGAATAACCACAAGACATTACAACCCCTGATAAACATATATGGGGAAAACTAACCATTGTTCCTACCAGCACAAGTAACTACCAAGAGAAGAGAGTGGGGTCAAAGGGGGTAGTCAGCCATCCATCCTCCCATTGAAATGTTGGGGAAAATACCCCCCAGGGCTCAGAATCCCCAGGCAGTCAGTTTCCCTAATTGACGGGGTGGAGTAGCGTATAAAAACACAAAAAGTACATAATATATTATATCTCTCAACCACACTATGGGAATAACCAAGTCTTAGACTCAACTGCAGATAACGTCTCTCCAAATCCCATATACCACTTCTAAGAATAGGTATCCTATATAAACACAACCATTTAAAGATATTTATAACATACTTCATTATTTTTTTATCAGTTTGTCTTTACGTTAATTAATTCTTAAAACATTAATTAACCAGTAACAATTCCACATTAAAATTTTATTAGCATCACACCCAAAGTCCACTGTCCTCAGCATTGCGTCCCAAAAAGCTCCAACCCATTGGTTAATATCATTTATTCAATTATTTATTTACAACATTAATTTCCCATATTCCATGGAATTCTAGAAAAACATTCTATGCTACTAAACACAAGGGGGATCAACACGGTGAGCAGACGAACTACCTGTCGAGTCTTTGCCACCTATAGTAAGAGCGTAGAACCATCCTCCCTTGAGAAGCTAAAAACATAAAGCACATGGCATAACCCATGCATCTTTTCCCCTTTTTAAAGAATGGTATTAAATACCAGCTTCCTTTAGCAGCAGGGAATGTAAAGTAGATAAACAACCAATAAGAATCAGTAAGAATCCAAACATTCACATCCAACCCATTTCATCATCCCTTGTGTACTCCCCGAAACCCACATGCATAAACCAATGCATATCACCACTATAGGATTCAACTAATACCACAACCAGTAGTCTTACCTATCCCCACATATCACAATAACAATACAGGCTCACATCACAAAACAAGCAGCAGGAAAAACAAACATCATACTAATTGGGATTTTAGACCTTAAACAAGAAATAGGGTAACTCAGAACCCTACAAGGAATTATATTGTATCAAACAACCAGTTCTTTAATACATCTTGAATTAACTGATTTATTATTCTTAGGTTCCAAATTTAGGAAAACTAAATAGTAAGCTGTCATAAATTGATTAAACATGCTTACTGCATCAATTTTATTAACATCAAATTACAAAAACAACAATCGAATTCGTTCACATGTATCTTTATCTTTAGCATAACAATTATTAATTAATTCCATCTTTACTTTCATTACCAATTTCCATCAAGAACAATAAGATAAAAAATAAAGCATAGATATCACACTATCTAAAAAATCAAGAGGCAATAATAAACGATCGATATCAATTTATTTATCCAGTTCAAATATTCAATATCTAAATTCCATTATGATCCAGTGGCTAAAAAATTCTAAATCTATTGTTTCACATAAAAGAAAAGAGAATCAATGAATCCCCTACCTCAAATGGTTCTTGACATTCTTTATATGAGAACGAGCCACACAATGGGTTACGATCTCCTCCCCCCATGACAACTATATCCACCCAAGGATGTAGAGACACTACCAAACCATTAAACACCCATGAATAGCGTATTAGGAACATGGAGATAGTATTCTATAAAAGGGAAAGGAGAAATATAAGGAGATTAACCTAAAATAATGATGATAGATTATACCTTATATCAAAGATTGATATGCTTGGTTACATCAAAAAATAGGGGAACCAATCCAAGGAGGAAATTTTGATTGCACAAATCCTATGGGATGGAATGAAAGGTTCGAGTGTCTCAGAACTGAGAACATGGAGGAAGAAATAAGGAGAAAGATATCTCGTCCCTTTAGAATATTTAACAGAGAAGCGGTTTAAAAAACACTTGATTTTCCACTAAAAGAGGGTCTCATTAAACCACGCAGTTTGACCAAGTAAAACCATCCCGAGCCTTAGGAAAAATTTAATATAGGGTTTATAGCCTTTGAATCAGCCTTAGAGTCCTTAAAACAAGGCTTAAAATTATTGTTTATGTAAAAGGATACCATAAAGGGGTGAAACTGTAGGAAGCTGGGAACATTGTTCATGAACTCGAAATTTGGAAAAGGAAAAACACTATTCATGAACCTCACTGTTAAAACCTCACTGTTGGAACCTCACCATTCTGGAAACACTGTTCACGAACTCCAAATTTGGCAAAGGAAAAACACTGTTCATGAACCTCACTATTCTAGAAACACTGTTCATGAACTCAAAATTTGGAAAAGGAAAAACTCTATTCATGAACCTCACCATTGGAACCTCACTATTCTGGAAACACTATTCCTAAACTCAAAATTTGGAGAAGGATAAACACTGTTCATGAACCTCACCATTGGAACCTCACTGTTCTGGAAACAGTATTCATGAACTCAAAATTTGGCAAAGGAAAAATAATGTTCATGGACCTCACCATTCTGAAAACACTTTTCATGAACTCAACATTTGGAAAAGGAAAAACACTGTCCATGAACCTCACTATTGGAACCCCACCATTCTGGAAACACTCTTCATGAACTCAAAATTTGGAAAAGTAAAAACACTATTCATGAACCTCACCAGCGAAACCTCATTGATGGAACAGTTCACATTGGCCACATCGATGGAACTATTCACATCGACCACACCGATGGAGCTGTTCACACTGACCTCACCGATGGAACTGTTCACCTCAACCTCACCGATGGAACTGTTCACATCAACCTCACCTATGGAACTTTTCACATCAACCTCACTAATTTGAACTTTTCACCTCAACTTCACTAATGGAACTGTTCACATCGACCTCACCGATGGAACTGTTCACCTCAACCTCACCGATGGAACTGTTCAATGAACTGGAAACACATTTCACAGAACTATAAATTTGGAAAAGTGTTGAGGATAAGTCACCTTGACCTCTTAGAACACCTCAGACACCAGAGTTTTGCAAAGGAACGGACCAGAGAGGTCCGGGCCATGACAATGATAATGTAGTAGTTGTGGGTGACTAAGAGTAATGATCCATTAAATAATATTCACACATCAGTGAGGTGGGGGGGATAAACTTTGGTTTAGGGTATTCTAATATAAAGGGTTATATAGAGTTGATTTTTTAGGCAATATGAATCCTCAATAATTCTTGGTTTCCTCTAAGATGAAACTCACAACTGGGTAGATAACTTCTTAATTTTTTACCCTTTAAATAATTTAATCATCCCTAGTTTATTTTGAGTGTGATACTTTTTGGAATAGATATGATATGACTTGGACCACCCTATACCCATGAGACATGTAGTTATATATCATCTCAACATTATTTCCTTTTTTATAATTACTATCAAATTATAGAGTTTGTGATGAATGATATTTTCCCTTCCTTTTTGGAATTGGGGAATCATATTGTGTATGTTCATACTCAACCCCTATAAAAGATTCATTCTCACACATGTTGTGTTTGTGAAGATGATACATAGTTCAGAGATATTGTTAGTGCATGTGGATCTAGAAAAAGTTTTTTTGAGCTAACATTTGGAAATTCAAGGTAATGTTTAGTGGTTCATAATGGAGTTATTAATAAATATAGACAGATATTGATCCAAGAGTAATTTTAGAAGGATGATATGTTCTCAATGTATTATGTTTGTTAGGTTCAAATAGCTTACCAGATGTGTAAATACGATTATGTTTTTCATATATGGTGATATATTTATCTTGTGATGTAACATGAATTGTATTTAGTTCACTTGTTCCATTAAAAATATGTTTGGGATTTTTGGTTATTTTTTATATTGTATACGTGTATATGTTGTAGGTTTTTATAAGATAAGGCCTCTAATATTGTGTGATATGCCCAATCATTTATTTTCAACATCCCTAGGCCAAATAGAGGCATGCTTGGGGTGAAAAACTCAGCTTAATATAAGATCGGGTGGGGCCCTGATGTGTTAGGTCAGACCAAATTGGTATTAGATCTATTAGAGTCCTAGTAGAAGAGTTCCGATTTATTATTCATATGAGAATTGGTTAGATAATTTAGGAAAATAGTTTCATAGGGCTTGTTGATTGTTTTTTAGAATGTGGAACACAATTTTTTTGTAACAACCAATATTATCATTCAATAGGACATTCATAATATATTATTCGGATATGAACTATGAGGAAATGGATTTATGGTACTATGAAGATGTTATATGAGTCATATAATTTTCAATTATGATATTTTCCTTTCTTTTTATGTAATATAAGCTAGATATTCCCTAATACTTGTGGGTATATACTCATTAATAAAGGATGTAAACCGTAGTTAGACATCTTGTATTCAAAGGTGGGTTCATGATGAGTCTATTCAAATGGTTGAGCCTCTCACTACTAATTAATTGAGATTTTATACATTTATTAAAAAAAATTATTCAAAGATATATGCACCCCATGATATGAGATACATTACCTCCCCAATGTTTTTAGTGAAAACTTTGTTGTTGAGTATATTATAGTTCATGTTGAGTAAGATAGGGTTTCTCATAAGCTTATTTCACTATATGAGTTTCATTATCATATGATTCCATGATTTCTATATGACCTTAATCCCCAAATGATATAGGATTGGATCAAGTCAGAATATCACTAAATTTATCAATTTTTGACATACTCTAACTAGATGATGATTCTTGTATTGGCCCCATACATAGTACATGGATCCATTAGTGGTTGAAGTATGAATCAAAATCATGGCATGAATTTCCTAAAGTAGTTGGAGTTTGAGACCTAGATAATTATGTAGTTTTATTTGGATATGGTTGAGAATCATTGGATATCATGACCATCAATGAGTATGGATCATTTCCCCCAAACATCACAAGGTATCTCCTATACATTATTTTTTTGGAAATTTGATAATCATGGATGTTCAAAATGATTATATGGGGAGATAATTCAAGTTTGAGTTGTATTTTTAAAAATCTAAACCTATATTGGAGTCTCTAAGAGAACATTGGATAAATGATAACTCGTGAAAGATGTTTACCCTATCTTTTAGAGCATTTTAGAATTATTCATGAGGAAAAACCAAGCAGTGTTGTGGAGAGACCTCCATAATTAGGGTAGTGCTAAGATCAAATAACTTCTTGTTAAGGAATATTTTCATATTATGGAGTTGTTCAATTTTTTATGAAACCAGTGATATAAGAGTAGTGAGAGATAAACAAAACTTTGATCCACTTAAAAAATCACCCCATTCAGTAAGCTCCTTCCAAGTGTGGAGTGATGGTAATCAGACATGCAGATTGATATTCCTAATAAATGGTCACTGTTAGGTTACATATTGTAAATTTTATGGTATGGTTCATTTTATCTCCTCAAAGACTATCTTATAAGTGAAAATAAGTGTGATCTATCCTTTCTACCCCATATATTCAAGAGTTTGATATTACTATGGACCCCCTTTTCAGTCCTTTACCTAGTAGATGAATTCTACAAATGGTGTCCATTTTTAACTCACACCTTCTGCTAAGGTGGGTCTATCATTTTAGAAAGAGAGGTATTTCATAGGGTTACTTTGTAGAATATATAAGGCTTAATAATACCAAAATTAGTTTATATTATTTATAATTATCTATTATTATAAATTTTTATACTATTTATTAAATAAGTAATAGTCCAATTTTAGTTTTCAGTGGGACTAACTTTAGGTATAGAAAATATTGAAAAACCTGAAGAGGTTATATCTAGTAACTTATCAGACGGTGAACAATTATTTATAAATTATAGGAATAATTGAGGATTAATATTTTATATATTTAGAGTAATTTATAAATTCTCATAAATGGTGACCCATGATTGACCCTCAATGAGAGGTTGATGTATTAATCAACATGGATTATAATGTAGGGATTTGGATTTTTTTAGAAACAATTCACATTTTGATAATGTTATGTAGAGTGATAAAAACTCTTTTTGTGTGCATAATATTAATAGAACAAAACTTCTCATATATCAATTCTTTTATACCTTTATAAAATACCTTTCAATGAAGTGTAATGAGAAGTAAGTTGTAACAACCTGAAATTCTAAATTAAGAACCATGTATTTGAGAGTGGTTATGACATGCGACACCAAAAAACCCAAGGGAATATAATATCCCGATACTCTACTATATATTTACTATTTTAACTATTTTAAATACATGATATAGCTTGTAATTAACTCATCACCAGGTTAGTTTACATTACATTCATGAGAAACCTCCCTCGATAGTTTGCATTACTTCCAAGAACGAGTTTCACTAAATAACAATGTATTATTAAAATGTTATTATATAGCCCAGCTATTATATTAGAAGTTTTGAATAGTATTAACTAAATTATGAAAATTTATGGTTTATATAAAAATAAACTAAATTCATGGGATACCAATTAATGATAAACGAAAATAAGAACAAATTGGATATAAAAAGAAATATTATTATTTTTATGTTTCTAAATGATTTTTTTCTTAATTAAAATAATTAATTAAATATATTTAATGTTTAAATGAAATATATATGTTATATATTCAATAAATTATTTTTGATATTCATCCATTAGGTTTCATAGATATAATATAATAAAAAAATCTATTTGACACATAAAAATATATATTTTTATAAAGACTATTTTACCACATTTTAATGGTGAACCCATTTTAAATATGCATTTTAACACTTTAATTGATTTAATATGTCAAAATAAACTTAATATTTTAAATTTAAGCATAATAATAATTTTAGGGTTAATTTTTATATTTTTATGAAACATTTCAAATTTTAATGAATAGTTAAAAATGCAGAATTTTGGTTTGAAATTGATTTTTCATCTAATTTATTTATAATATAAAATTATATTTTTAATAAATTTGAAATTTTAATTAGAAAATATTTTTATCAATTAATATAATTAATTTCAGTGGAGTCAATTTCAATTTTAAAATTATTATAAAAATATAGCAAACTTTTGGACGTTTTTACCTTAAAACCCGCATTGTCATCCCGTCTACGAGATTAAATTTAAATTAATTTCTACCACTTATGTTATTGGAGTTAGAAAAAATGAATTAAATATTTTTAATTATAATAATTATAATGTCTAATAATCTCAAATTATTTTTTTACCCAAAAATATTAGTGAAAGTAATTAAAATTAATTACAATTATTAAGGTAAAATTATGCTTAATAAAGGACTAACACTTTAACTTAAGGGCCCAAACGACTTATCCACCTTCCAAAAACCACTTTTTTGGATGTAATTTGTCCATTAAACTTCCATTAATGAGTTTTTTCAGTTTTTTATTACTTTTTTATCTAAGAACATGTGTACACCTAAGTTCTTGTCAAAAATACCAAGTGAGTCCTTTTCCTTCCTTATAAATGGCCACCACCTCTCCCCATTCCTTACACCTCTCAAACCACCCTGGTTCGGCCAAGATATTCCAAAATAGATTCAAAAAATACCTTAAACATACCTTTAATACTCTCTTTAGGCATAAATCCTTCCAAGTAATCCTTTTGGTACAAACCAAAAGAAGTTTCTCGAATAAGTGGTAACATCTTCTCTCATGCTTTTTAGTTTCATTTCCATTATCCACTACCCAAACTCTTATTATTCTATTATTGTATAAAAACACACATATAATAAATTTATTAGGATTTTTTATGCCAAGGTTTATACCCACACTTACAAACACCTCTGTCTAATGGGTAACAAACATACTGTTTCTGTGTACGACGAACTACTAACTCACGAAATGATGATTGTTTCTTTGTCCTTTACCAAATTTCATGGTAGGAAATTATGATGGAATATATATATATATATATATATATGATATATATGATATTTATTAGTTATTTATACTTATTTAATCCATTTATAACACATAACTTTAATAACATTCATTTTATGTTAATATGATAACATCGTTTGAAGAAGTGTGGACTACCGCCCACCCGAAGCGTTGTGATTCATTCACATTATACATGGAATATATAAAGGACTATTTAAATAAAATATATGTGAAAAAATACCTTTATATTATATTAATGGCATAATTAAAATTTTAAATATAATATAATATATATATATATATATATATATCTTTTTCATTATTACAATTTCACACACTTAAAAAGTGATAACATTGTTTGTGGATGTGTGGACTACCGCCTACTATAGATGATGTGTTTAATTTTACATCACAATAATTATATATGATTAAATAATATTGTATTTTTTATATAATTATCAGTATTGAAAGATATAATGCTACCTACCTTGTTTCCACAACAGTCTTTGAAAAATAAGAATGTTACTCATGTGTATGTACGACTTACCATCTCCCTAATCGTAACATTGATTTATTTTTTATAACCATATTTAATGATTGTTTTAAAAAGTATAATTAATTTATAAATATTATAATTATGTCATTATTATTATTCTAGATATATTATATAATGACCCCTTAGACCATAGTTGACCTACGAAAGTTGTTTTTGTCTCATAAACTGAATTTGGTCAAAATACCCAATTTAAACTTAATTGTTTAAGTAGTTTTATAAAACATAGAAATAAGTGAAATAAAGGTATTGATAAAAATAAAAAAGTATCTCAAGGAAGTATAAAATTAACATAAGTTTATTATATAGGATGTTAAAGGACGTTCCCCCAAAAGGAAACACAAGGTAAGAGGTTTTCATCTCACTTTTTTATTTTTGTGAGATAAATATCATGTTTATAAATAACTTATTTTGTGTGGTGTATCTAATGAACATTTTAATATATTATAACATGAATTAATATATATATATATATATTAATGGTATTTAAAACTTTTATTAAATATTATTCCTTTATGATGTTTATGATTTAAAAATTTTCAAAGTGGCACAAGACACTTTTGAATGTTTAATGATTATTTTCCACAATAATAAGTTTAATGATATTTCATTAGTATTAAAATTCAAGGAAATTATATGAAATTTTTTTAATAAAGCCTTTAATTTTTATCTCCTCTAACTATTCATGACCATTTTAGATTATTAGTACCATTTTTCTACTCTTTGGTACTCAAAATGTTTTAGAAAATGTTTTTAAGAAAAAAAGAATTCATTTTTCCCTTGAGTCAGAGAACCTATTTTCTTATAAAACCATTATTTATTAAAATATTTTCAAAAAATATTTTTATAATGATTTTTTAAATAAAATTTTACCCTTTTTTTGTCTTTTTCCAAATGTTTTCAATGGAATATTCTTGTCGCTTTCTGAACAAGGCATTTTTATAACATTTTTACCTTAAAAAGGAATGTTATTTTAACATCATACGACATGAAGGGATTTACCCACCATCATTACTTCAAAGTTAACATTGCATGTTTTAAAGGTTAATTATTAAATAATTTTTTTTTTAAATTTATTTTCAATAAAAATGATTTTCAAATGGATTTTCAAAACAAATAGATAGTTTCCTCAAGAATGTTTTTAAAATATCTTTTTATAATATTTCCATTCATCAATGATTTTTTTTATTTTAATCCACTTGGGGTATTTTTTATTGATACCATCATTAATTTTCCTCTATATGGTTTATGATTGGTTTGGACAAGTATAGTGTTCACATTCAATTCCTTGATTTCTTTTAGTCCCCTTGAAATATTCAATTTCCTATGATCATTTGACATTGAATTTATATTACGTATCCATACTATTTTTTTGTGTATTTGATAATTTACTTAACCATATACCATTATTAATATGTTTTTTACTTAGAAATATATTTAATTATTTGGGTAAATATTGATAAATCTGTATCTTTAATTTCTTAAGAATATTTGATATGGTACATTGTCAAATTGATTTTTTGATATATGAGGATTTTTTGGACTTATAAAACATAGGTGGGGCCCAGTTATAGATATTCCATCAATGCATCGATATAATTATGGGATGAGTCATTTGGATAGCCACCTTATATGGGTATTTACTTGACATATTGTAAACTGTCTTGTGAAACGTCTTAATGGTAATGGTACCATATACCTAAGAAAATAATGTCCAATAATAAAGAATTTCCCTCATAATTGTTTTAGATATTATTCATCCATGATATTTTGCATCAAAATATCCACGAATACATTTCATTTTCAATTTTTTATATGGAATGTGATTTATTTTCTTACCTTTCCATATTTATTTTTCATTATCTAGTTATTTAGATGGCATGTGTTTCCAATTATTTCCTTACAATATTTTTTTTTGCACTTCTATTAATTTTATTGATTACATGGAAGCTGTGTTCAGTTATTTATCTTTCTATATTGACTATTATCATTGATTCTTTATTACTTAACCTTTATTTTTACCTTAATGATCATTTTATCTCACCCTTATTTTTTTATCTCTTAAGAAATCTAAGAAGCATACTATGAAAGATATTTAGGGATTTACTAGATGCATTATATTTATCATTGAGCTTATTTATTTACAAAGAATAAAAGGTTATGTTGTAATTATTTATTAATTTTTAATAAAAATATCATTTATGTATCTAGTTTACCAGTACTATTAAACTCTTGGTCCTTCGAGCCTTTATTACTTGTAATCAGGACAATGTAATTGATAGTAGACACCGAATCTAGGATATTCGGGGTCTGGTCACTGTAGTTGGTATCAGAGGAAGTTTAATAAAAACCCTGGGAACTAGATTTAAGAAAAAATAGGTTAGAGAACATAATGATAAGGTATAAATTTAAGATAAGTATAGAAGAACATCCTATAATACTATTAAGGTAGATATTCTGTGGGTATTCCTAGAAATATATCCCTCTCTGGATACTACAAGTGCACATGGTTATGACATAGATGTACCTATGATTAATAACTCTAAAAATGTGTTTTGAGATTAAATTTGGATAACCTGATACATGACAATGAGCTTAAATGTGCATTTGGTTTGAAATGCCCGGGGGGTATGCTTAGGAAAATTCACATTTTCTTTACAAACCATTATGAAGTATTTGAATAGATGAATTACCTAGGTAAAATTGAAAGTGTTTTAGATTTAAGATATGGTTTCATGATTTAGAAATCCTATAAATAATATTATTGATAAACCCTAGATCATGGAAGGACCTATGTGGAAATAAATGAATGAAGTATTTATGTATTGAGGATGTATTGAAAAAAATTATCAATAGTCTATTTAAAGATTAAATTTCAAGGATATCCATTAGATTTCTTTTGTAAATTATATTAATTTGGTTTTATGAAAGGAAACCTATAAGAGGAGTAATAACCAATATAATCCGGAAAGGCAGTAAGTGTGGAACCCATGATGGAAGAACGATAAGGGTTTCATGACAACCACTAACCTATGAATTGTCTTAGTTATTTTTTCATGGTTTTTTGTTAAAAAATTTTAATAATAAATTTTAATAATGACCCAATAATATTACTTTTGAGGATTAGAGATTAATCTATTAACTATATTTGTTTTTTAGGATATTTGAAGATAAATAGTTAGACTTAACATACTTTTATAGGACTTATGATCCTTTAACAGTTTATTTTAGTTCTCTATGCATAAAAATAATAATTATTGGTAATTAATTTTTGGGAGTAAAGGGATTAATTATAATTTGATTAAAGAATAAAAAAAAGTTAGGATTTTTAATATTAAATTGAATTATATAATGTAAGAGTATTTACCTATATTATTAGGTATTAAAATAATTACCCAACATTCAGAAAATGACTTAGAAATAAAATGTTATCATAATACTTTAATTTCTGTTGAAATGATGGCCTTCTAAATCATCACATATTTATGGATTTGAGGCCCTAAAATTTATATTGATAACTTAATTGTTTTAAATTGATGACCTAATTCACTCCCTATAAATATATATTCTTTTACTCCTAGTATATATCTCTACTTTCCACTGATGTTATCCTAATTAGAGACCTTGTTACATGTTAGTCCATGTGAACTTTGTACTTTCCATTCTATATTTTATAGAGGATGAATTATGAACCCTTCTCACAATGTGGGATTTCAAACATAGGAAGTATCAAGCATTCTATCACCATGATCGAGATTAAATTTTGAGGATGAAATTTAATTAATGTAGGGAGTATGTAATATCCTAAAATTATAAAGTAGGATCCTTGTATTTGATAGCGGGTATGACACAAAACACCAAGGGCATAATGGAATATAATATATAAATACAATACTATATATTTACTATTATATATATATTCCATATATTATATAGCTTGTAATGAATGCATCACAAATTTATCTTGCTTTACATACAAGAACGACCTTCCTCGATAGGTTGTTTTACACACAAGAATGAGTTTCACAAAATAACAATGTATTGTTAAAATATCATTATATAACCTAGAAACTATGTCAGTGGTTATGAAATATATGAAATAACTTGAATTTTTTTTAACTAAATATAAAATGAATTCATGGGTTTCAATGAAAATATACAATAAGAAACAATTAGATATAAAAAAGAAATATTATTATTTTTATACTCCCAGAAACGTTTTTTATTAATAAAAATAATTAATTAGAATTATTTAATGTTTTTAATGAATTAAATATGTTATATATTTAATAATATATTTTTTAAATTAATCCATTAGGTTTGATAGATATAATATAAGAAAAAACTCTATTTTATACATAAAAACCTATATTTTTATAAAGACAATTTTACCTCCTTTTAATGGAGAACACATTTTAAATATAACCTTAGAGACCTTAATTGATTTAATATGTAAAAATAAATTTTTAATTTAAATAGAAATATAATAATCAGGTTAGGGTGAAATTTTGATATTTTTTCTGGAACATTTTAATTTTTAATGAATAATTAATATTGTTGAATTTTAGTTAAAAACCGTTTTTTCATCTAATTTATTTATGAATATAAATTATATTTTTAATCAATTTTAAAGTTTAATTACATAATATTTTAATCTATAAATACAATTTATGTCAATGGAATCAATTTCACTTTGAAATTGATTATAAATAGCAAACTTTTGGATGTTTTTACCTTAAAAACACGCATTGCCATCACATCGACGAGATTAAATATAAATTAATTTACGCCACTTATATGGTTGTAATTTTAAAAAATGTTTTCCATATTTAAAATAAAAATAATTTATAATGTCTAATAAGGTAAATTATTTTTTTAGAAAAAATATTAGTGAAATTAATTAAAATTAATTACAATTATTAATGTAAAATAAATCTTAATAATAGACTAAACCCTTAACTTAAGGGCCCAAATGACCTATACACTTGTCCAATACCAATTATATGTCCATAATTCTTACATTCATCTTTTTTTAATGATTTTTTTTTGGATTTTTTGATATTTTTTTATATAGGAACATGTGTACACCTAACTTCTCTTAAAAATTACCGAGTGATTCCTTTTCCTTCCCTATAAAAGGCCACCACCTATCCCTATTCATCTCACCTCTCAAACCACTTAGGTTTAGAAAAAATCATGAAAAATAGCTTCCCAACATCCCTAAACTATACCTTGAAGCATCTCTTTCGGCAGAAATCCATCCAAGTAAGCTTTTTGGTACAAACCAAAAGAAGTTACCCAATTAAGAGGTAACGTCTTCTCTCAAACTTTTTAGTTTCATTTCCATTATCCACTACCTATACTATTATTATTATATTATTGTATAAAAAAATAAGTTTCATAAATATACTAGAATTTTTTTTATGATAAGGATTTTATCTACACTTAAACACACCTCAACTTAATGGGTAACGAACATACTATGTCTGTGTACATTGAACTACTATCTCACGAAATGATGATTGTCCATTTTTCCTTTACCAACATTCATGATTGGTCATTATGATGAAAACTCTATTTATATATGATATATATGATATTTATTATATATTTATACTTATTTAATCCTTTTATAACAAATACCTTTAATAAATTCCATTTTATGTGAATACGATCACATCGTTTGAGGAAGTGTGGAATACCGCCCCCTCGGAGAGATGTGATTAGTTTACACTATACATGGAACATATAAATGACAGTTTCAATTAAAAATCTGTGAAAATAAAATCCTATATATTATATTAATTAGATAAATACATTTATATAAATATACTATATATATATAATTTTAAATATTACCCTTTCACACACTTAAAAGGTGGTAACATCATTCGTGGTCATGTGGACTACCACCTCCTCGAGACTATATGATTCCTTTTAATTAAAAAAAATTATATATGATTAAATAATATGATATTTATGATATAATTATCATTATGGAAATATATAATGTGTCTTAACTTCTTTCCATAACGATCATTGAAAAATGAGAACGTTACTCATGCGTACGTATGACCAACCATCTCTACGATCGTAACATTGATTCATTTTTCATAAAAAAATATAATGATTGTTTTAAAATGTATAATTTATTAATAAATATGATAATTATGTCATTATTATTATTTTGGAAACATTATATAATGACCCCTTCGACCATAGTTGACCTACCAAAGTTGTTTTTGACACATAAACTGAATTTAATCAAAACACATGATGTAAACATAATTTATTATATAGTTGTATATAATATAGAAATAACTGAAATAAAGGTAATGATAAACATGAAAAATTTTCACAAGAAAGTAGAAAATTAAAATAAGTTTATTATACAGGAATTTAAAGGTGTTCCCCCTAAAGGAAACACAAGGTAAGGGGTTTTTATCTCACTTTTTTACTTTTATGAGATAAATATCATGTTCAACACTTACTTATTTTTTATGGTGTATCCACTACCTATTTTAATATATTATTTCATGAATTAATTTATCTTCATGGAATATAAGACTTTAATTTAATATTATTTCATCTTGAGGTTTATGATTTAAAATGTCTCAAATTGGTATAAGACACTTTGTAAAGTTTAAAGATTATTTTCTTCAACCATAAATTAAAAGATCATTCAATGGTATTTCCATTCAAGGGAATTATATGACCATTTTTCAACAAAACATTTCATTTTTATCTCCTATGTAAATTAATGATCATTATCGAGTATTAGTACCATTTTCCCACTCTTTGGTATTCAGAATATTTTAGATTTATTTTAATAAAACCCGACTTCATTTATCTGTTTCATTAGAGAACCTGTTTTCTTATAAAACTAATTCTATATTAAAAAATTTTCATTTTTTTAAAAGGATTTGGTGAATAATTTTTGACTTTTTTTTTTATTTTAAGAAATGTTTTCAATGGAATATTCTTGTTGTTTTCTAAATAGGTCATTTTTATAACCTTTTTACCATATAAAAGGAAGGTTCTTTTGGACACATAAAAAAATGAATGTATTTAACTATATTCCTTACATTGAAGTTTAATTATAATTTTTAAAAGTTTAATATTTAAATAAAATTATTTTAAAATTCATTTTCAAGGAAATGGTTTTTCAAACTGGTTAAAAAAAGGATATTTTCCTTAAGAATTTTTTCAATAGATCGTTTTATAATATTTCAATTCATCAATGATAAATATCATTTATTTTACTCCACTTGGGTTATGTTGTATTTATACTATCCTTAATATTCCTCTAGATGGTTTATGATTGATTTTTACTAGGATAGTCTTCACATTCACTACCTTGATTTCTTTTAGTCCTGTTGAAATATTCAATCTCCTATGATTATTTGACATTGAATTTCTCCTTAGTATCCATATAATTTTTCATGGATATGATCATTGCCTAAAACATATAAATTTTTTTATATAATGTTTACTTTGAGTCTTAGTTAATTATTTGTGGAAATATTAATAAATCGGTATCTTCTATTTCATATGGAAATTTGATAAGGCACATTGTTAAATTGATTATTCAACACATGAGGACTGTTTTAGACTAGTACGAAAATGGTGGGGCCTTGTTATTGATATCTCCTTGATGCATTGGTAGTATAATGGGATGATTAATTTTGCTAACCACCTTAGACTGGTTTTTACCCAATATTTTGTAAACTGTCTTTTGAAAGGTCTTGATGGTAAGAGTACCATATACCTAGGAAACATGTAATCCAATAATCAAGAATTTCCCTCATATTAGTTTTAGTTATTCTTCAACCATGATTGCTTTTGTTGATATATCTATGGATACATTTCATTGTTAGTTATTTAGAAGTCATGTGTTTTAGTTTCTTACCTTTATATATTAATTTTTACTTATCTAGTTATTTGGATGGAATGTGTTTCTAGTTATTACATTTCTATATATTTTATGCAATTCCATTCATTTTATTGATTACATGGATGGTGTTTTTAGTTATTTAAGTTTCCATATTGACTATTCTCATTGATTCTGTATCGTATCCACTATATTTTCCCCTACTAGGAATTTTAGCTCACCTTTATTATGTTTATTTCCCCAGGAATATAAGAATTCTATTATGAAAGATATAAAAGGATTTAATAGATGTATTAGAGTTATCATTGAAGTTATTTATTTAGATAAAAGAGTAAATTATGTTGTAATTATGTATTAATTTGTAATACTAGTATCATTTAAGTATTTGGTTGACTAATACTACTAAACTATCAGTCCTTTGTGATTTGATTCCTTGTAATCCTGCCAATGTAATTGATAGAAGGCACCAGGTCCATACTATATGGGTTCATGTTTCTCCCGAGGTGGTATCCAAAAAGCATGAGATCAATTTTTTAATGAGATCAGTGTGGTGTGGAAACTGACACACTAAGAAAAATAATTCCATGTAAAATTTGTAAGTAGAGGATATGTTTATTTCCTTTTATTGATACTAGTTCCCTCACAACCTTCATTTAAATGGGAGGGGACCATATTGGAGATGTTGATTTAGTGTTCTTGCATGACCGTATATTATTAAATGATAAGAAAATATGTTCTCTAAGAATTTAGGGACAACAATATTCACTCCACCAACATGAAAGAGAACACGAGGAAGACATAAGTATCTTAATAAAATATAAAAAGACAATAGTTGATAGACATAAAACGTGATAGATAAATATAAGATCATAAATATATATTAAATAATAATAAATAATAATTAAATAGATCCAAATATATATCAATAACCATAAAACATCCAAACATGATATAATAGTGTGAAATACTTTAAAAAAATGATGTAATCATGGAATCATTGAATTTTATGGAAATGAAATGCATTTTGATAATTTGGTATAAGATGATAAAAAACTTTTAAATTTGGCCCAACCATAATCATAGGAAAAATGTTGTGAGAAATCCCATTATTCCCACGCCTATGTAAACTAACTCAATATGTCGACACCTAAATATGTGAGCATACACATCAAACCCACACCTAAGTGAAAAAATTTATAATGACCACATATGTCTATATTATGATATATAAACCTAAAAAAATGTAATAGAAGAATATATATGACCCCCATTCATAATCCATACTTATGTGTGCCACTTAAAATCAATCATAAACACATATTAATAAACCCATGGAAAAATAAAAAGTTTCATAAACACTCCAAAACATCACATAAAATAGAATTAAAATATTAAAAGATATTAAAAATATATTTTTTCCAAAAGGAATTAGGTAATAATAAATTATATAGTATGATAAAAACATCACTTCATGAGATATTAAATAGGAAAGAAAAATAGAAGTGAAAATAAAAAAGTTTTCACAAAATCCTTCAAACATTACTATAAATGATGAAATGTAAATTAATTTAACAAAAACTTAGGAGGGAAATAGAAGACTTTTGAAAACATAATTATAAAAAATTACAAAACAAATATCCTTAAAAATATAAAAAGTTTATAAAAAATGTCAATTGAAAGATAAATAATTTGATTTTGAAAGGATGGAAAACCCTTTTCTTATTTATTTGTTAATATTATTGTTTGAAAACCCACATTGTAAAAAGAGTATTAAACATTACTGTTACAAAGGTGTAAAAAGAATTATGTGACTCATATAATATAATAAATTTTATATTTTCTAAAAAACATAGGAGAAAATTATATAGAAGGAAAATATCTACATAGAAGAAAAGATACATTAGTAGGAATGTGATTTATTAGTATCAAAAATATAATTTATTTAGGAAAAAAGTTTATCAACGAATTTGTTATTGACAATGAGAAGTAATTTCCTCAGAGAAAAAATCAAAATACCAAATTAAATAGGGTAAGTTTAGGATCAAGGAAAACATGAAAAGTATATTCATGTAATAAATATTATGACCCAATGAATCAGAAATTGAGTCTATTAAACTCTTACTAAATTCATAATGAAAGAATAAAATGTGTTTACGAGAAATATCATGAAATGGATGTTTAAATATCATGAAATGGAATATATTTCAATATATAAAAGAAATTGGGTAGTAAATACACCATATAAAAGAATTTTTGGGGAACAATATCAGACATTTCACATGTAGTTAAAAATGAGACAAAAAACCCATACCGTTACTCTTGATTTCCATATCTAAAGAGACCCATTGTAAATAGATATTTAGATTACATCATTTTCATAATAAAAATAATTTTCATTTCATAAATAATCACAAAAATACCAAGAACTTAATTTTTTTTTCTTTTAGGACCAATCACATAGGAAAGTTATTTTAAACAACATATACACATTTCTTTATAATAGAACCACACTAGACATCCTTCTAGACTTATCATAAGATACCCTATTATTCATAAACTGGGAATATAAATATAAGAAATGGGTGAGCCAGATGCTTAGTAAGGGTAAATATAATCCATAACAAAAAAGAGAATAGGTGAGCATAAAATGGATGTATGTTCATAATCAAGATACATAATATAACCATACCAAAAAATCATATAACATAAATCATGATCCCTAGAACAAGGCATGGAGTAACATTTGGTTGAATCAAATTTGTGTTGAAACTCTTATCAATAAACACGATCCATTAGATAATAACATTAGCGTGATAATATTAATATGTGTGTGGTATGAACATAAGAATAAAAACCATATGTCAAGGATACCCACCATAAAATTTATCACATAGTAGGCTTGGGATAAAAACCCATGTTTCTTCATGGTCTTGGGAAAATTCACCTGTGTACCATTATGATTTATATAAAACCCACAATATACCCAATTCTATTGGGATAAATCTTATAGTGTACCATTTATCTCAGGGTAAATCTTATCATATACTATTTATCTTAGGATAAATTCTCATGTGTACCCTTTTCATCTCATGAGATAAAAACCTAAACCAATGAATTGTAGGGAAATATAGGACCCTTCCTATCATCATCCATACATATGACTACTATATAAAATAAAATTATTTATTTTTTCATAAGTAATACATGATAAGTGTTACATCACCTCTAGGAAAACCCATAGATCTAGTATTCAAACTGGAATGCGGAACAACTTGAAGGGAATTCCCGATTCCCAGGGACTTGCAACATGCTCCCGAACATTGAACAAAAACTAAGGGGGATGATTTCACCCAAAATGAAATAAGATATATGGAAAATATATACACATATGAAAGGAACTATGAAAGATAAATTAGAAGAAATATATACCTAAACTAAGTAAAGATAAGGTAATGAAACAACCCAATAGTAACAGTAAAAAACCAAAGAACATGTCCAATAATGCAAAATAACAACTCAAAATAGAAATAGACACTCTGCATGATATGTGGGAAATGTTCCAATATCTCACCACTAGCTATACCTAGTCCAAATAAACCTCACCTAATCAATATAGCATATTTACTTTTCCTACATCAAAAGAAAATACAAGGTCTACACATTCCCAAGAAAATGTATCGAGTGTTAGCTAAACAAGCTTTATAGGATCCCAAAGATGTTTTCAAAATCATGCATATATATAAAAATCCCAATATGATCAATTTTAAAGAATAAAATGAGAAATAATAGTTGATTATTATATATATATAATCATGGTTAAATGTTTCCACTTTTTCCATAATTCTAAAATAAATATAGGTAAAATGTTTTAAAGAATATTTCTAATAACTAGTTTTATCAGTCAAAGCATGTATCATTCCATATCAAACCAACCAGTTCAAAGAAAACAAAAAAAGGATAAACATTATAGGAATACAATAAGTTAGGATATCTATAACACTCATATTATGATGAATAGTGTGCACTAAAATACCCTAGAACATATTAATCATGTCTATATAGTGGAGTAACACCCTAATAATTGAATTACCCAATGTGTCAAACAAGTCATGTAGCCTATGTATCTACATCTCAAGAATATAAGAACACCCTAGATTCTAAAAAACCTACCAATAACGATAGAAAAGGACCAACACTAAACCTTACAACTAAGTACTCAAGGATCCCATATTTGGAACATTTCAAATCAATTACAAAGGGCTTCACATTTTATAACATTTAAAACAACCCTTTATTTTATAAAAAACATGCTTTGAAAGACCATTTCACAATCAATTTTACAATGCTTTTAAGATATATTTTCCTTTACCAAAACAAGGGGAAACAAACTTTTATCAAAAACCCTTTTCTTAAACACAAATAAATCACTCATTTCAATTCATTCATAAAAATATTTATAAAACAAATAAAAAAATTTATAAAACCAATAAAAATTATAGTTCATATAATGTAGGATAGAGACAGAATCACTTATCTCAACCTCATGTTGCACACCAAACATGATGGGATCAACAGTAGGAGGAAAGGGATAGAAAACAAAAAACATAGTCACTATCAATGATTTTTTAATTATATAATCAAAATCCATAAGAAATAGGGTTTGTGGAGATGCTAGATCAACACATAACTCAATATTCTTTTGTACTCAACCCCAACCAACACATGATCCATCCTCCAGAAGATGAATGCATAATGGAATCTATAAAGTAATGATAGAGATCAAAATAAATCAAGAGACACAAAAAAATTGTCTAACGTTACTACTAAACCAAGTGATCGAGAGGGATAGTAGGAAAGAAAATATCAATTTCCAAAAGAGGAGCGACTCACAATGCCGAATATCAATGCCCCAAAAGGGAGAACTCAGAATAATAGAATCTAACATTAAATCTTTGGATATTTCCTAGGTTTCAAGGGAGTGGGTTCCTATAAGATGAGAGGGTATTCAAGTGAAAGAACATAAAAAACCCACTAGTCATAAGGTATTCATGTATTGAGACACAGATTCATGTCGAGAATCCATCAGGTTGAATGTTTACCAAAAACAAATAGCCTTTTTAATTAAACCATGATGACCCATTCATGATGCGAGTGGATATCATGTATTGAATCCATTTCACATAATGAGAACAATCCATCAATTCTACTGAGTAACAGGTTCACATCATGAATCATACCTTTGTGATGTGAATTTTTTCGACAAACTACAACCAACCCATCTTACTTAAGAAAAACTCCAAAAAACCTAAAGAAAAATCTTTTAAATTTTAAAGAAAGGATGTAATTTAATTGAGATGTTATAATTCAACCCAATATAGGACATTCAATCCGTTGAAATTCATGAAAAATTAGGATGATCTGAAAAGATGCAAGAAAAACATATCCCTCACCTACGATCCACATTCCCAAGTCTCATGAGAATCCAATATGTTCCACCACAATAATTTTTCCAAGGGAATAAAAATCCCATGAAAGAATTTTATTTGAGAATTAATGATCCCCAATATTTATTCCACAATAGAAAAATATTGTTCCAACTCAATATCCTCCCAAATCAAATAATGGGAGGGTTTCAGGTGGATCTTCATGAGCAAAGATATGTGGAAAACATCATGAATACCTATAAACTAAGCAGGTAACATTAACAAATAAGAAACCTAACTAAGTCATTCAGTGAAAAAAAATATTCTAATATATCTTGGAGATATATTTCCTTATTTTCCAAGATGAAAGTGACCCATTTGAGGAATAACATTTAAGAAAACCCAATCACTTTGGGAAAACTCCAATAGATAATTCCAATGATATGCATATGATTTGTGCCAACACTAAAATATAAACATGCACTGTTATATATCAAGAATATTCAAATATGTCTCTTGAATGTGACTCAGTATGATAAGAGAGGCCTCACCCACATCTATCCCATGAAAAAGTGACCTCTATGGGACACCATACAAAGCCTTCAAGGGTGACACTCTGATCGATGGATGATAACAAGTATTATAAGAAAACTCAACCATCCCTATATGGTTATCCCATGATCCACTGAAATCGAGGACGAATACGCAGATCATATCCTCCATGTTCTAAATAGTATACTTGGTATGTCCATATTTCAGTGGATGAAAATCTATAATCAACCTGACATAAGTCCCCATTGATACTTAGAAACTCCTCTATAATCTAGAAATAAACTTGGGATCCCTCTATGAGAAAATGGTAGTGGGAACCCACTACTACAAAATAGGACTTTAACAACACTTATTAGTGTTAAATAAAGCACTGATAAAGGGTACCTTTTATTATTACTAAAAAAGCATAGATAAAAGGTATCCTTTATCTGTGATTTTTTGGCACTGATAAAGGATTACCTTTATCATCAATATTTTTTATAATTAATAAAAGGTAACCTTTATCAGTGATTTATTTTAAATGCTAATAAAGAGTAGCCTTTATCCGCGGTTTATTATTAGCACTGATTAGTATTGATAAAGGTCTCGAATGCCGAATGAATCCCACATTGAAATAAATCACGGGAGGGTGCTCCTTTATATATCATTCTGTCACATATATGGCTCTAAATCCTGTTATGGGGATGGGCTCCCGCATACACCACACACACCTATATGGGAATCCAACGGGCCGACATGTAACCAAATTTATATTAGGTTCCTATATGCTCGGCTCGATCCATAGAAATTTTTTTATACAAAGAAATAAAAAACTAAAAGTATTAAAAATAATAAAAAATTTAAATAATTAAACAAATAAAAACTAAAAATGAATATATTTTAAACATTATTATTTTTAATTAAATAATTATTCATAAATTTAATATATATAAATATTATAAATATTAATAAATAGTATATATTAAATATAGATATATAAAAATTAATAAAATGAAATAATAAAATAAATTAATTTTAAAAATGAGTAAATTAAAAAAAATTAAAAAAATTAATAATTAAATAATTTTTAATAAAAATGAAAAACTTAATATATATATATATATTATAAATATTAATAAATAGTATATATTAAATATAGATAAATAAAATGAATAAAATGAAATAATTAAACAAATAAAAAGTAGCAATCATTAAATTAAGAAAAATATTTAAAAAATTATTAAGTAATATAAATATATAAAATGAATAAATTCTAATAATTAAAAAAAAAATACAAAATTATTTTAAAAAATATTAATGAAACAATTTTTAATAAAAATGGTTAAGTTTAATATATATATATATATATGTATATATGTTAGTTATAAATAGTAATTAATAACATATGTTAATTATAAATATAGAAAATGAATAAAATGTAATAGTTAAAAATATAATAATGCCTTATTCATTTTTAATGGCTTTTATACATAATTATTCATTAAAAAATTTAATATAGAAATATATTCATGTGTATATATAATAAATCATAATATATGATTTAAATAATAATATTTTTTATTCTTACATAAAATAAGACATATTTAGTGAAAAATGGTTCGTAATTAAAAATTCACATTAATTAAAAATACTAACTAATTATTTCAAGTAATGGAAATTAATTGAATACCATAATTTGATTTTTAAATTTATCAAATATAAAACACATGTTACATTGATTTAATACATACATATACATAATTAATTCATTTTTATATACAATTCACACACACAAATATTCACATAATTAATGAAATCTTATATTGAAACACAATCACCCAATATTTATGTAATTTATTTAACTTCTAGTATCTATTTTACAATTTTATTTAGTAAAATGATACATTTAATATATTATGTTTTTAATTAGTCGATTCTATTTATTTATTTTTAATATTACTAAGGTATTATTTATTCATTTTTAATATTTTTTTGGAACTTATTCATTTTCAAATATTTATTTATATATACATGTTTACCATGTTTTAATATTTTCACTGTGTATATATTCATATTTGTTTCAATATATATCCATATTTTTTAATAATTTATATTTAATTAATAAAACATTCCCATTTTTTCAAAATTTAAAAATTCAATCATTTTTAATTATCCAATTTCACCCATTTTTGACATGCATGCGTTCAATATTATATATTCATTAATAATGTTATAAATATATTTGAAAAAAAATATTTATAAATAAATATATTTATAAAGGTATATTTACTATATTTATAAATTATAATTTTATAATTATACCTAAATAAGTATTATTTGTTTTAAAAAGTATTTAAATAATTATATATAAATAATTATATATAAATAATTATATATAAATAATTATATATAAATAATTATATATAAATAATTATATATAAATAATTATATATAAATAGTTATATATAAATAATTATATATATTTAAATGATTATATAAATATAATATATTTATTTAAATAATGAATATATTTACTATATTTATATTTATATTTATATTTACATATTAAATAAATATATGTATATATAATGACATAAATATATAAATATAATTTTTTTAAATGGTATTTATATAATAATAAATAAATAATTTTATATATAAGTAATTATAAAATTGTCATAAATATATTTAAATAATGAATATATTTAATATCTTTATATTTATTTATTAAATATATATAGTTATATAAAAACATAAAATGATATAAATATTTATATAATAAATATATTTAAATAATGAATATATTTACTATATATATATATATTAAATATATATTTAATTATATAAATCTATATAATGATATAAATATATTTATTGTCATAAAAAAATAATTATAAATATATTTTCAAATATATTTATTTATAAAAATATTTATAAATGTATATTTACTATATTTATAAAATTATATATTTATAATTATAAATTAATGAATATAGTTTTTTAAAAATATTTATATAATTATAAATAAATAAATATATATTTATAAAAATATAAAATTATAAAAATATATATTTAAATAATGAATATATTTAATATATATGTATAATTATACGTATACAGATATAAATACATTTATAATCATTTAGAAATATTTATAAATATTTTTACAAATATTTTTATTTATAATTATATTTATAAATCCTTTATTTGTGCTAATGTATAACAGTCATGAATAATCCTTTTATTAGCGCTTATTCACCACTGATAAAGATAGATTTTATCAGCACTTTTTAGCAGTCATAAATCTCTATCTTTATCAGTGCTTTTTTGGAAGCATTAAGAAAACCCTCCCTGATCTATTTAAATGAACCCTAACCACACTGATTTAAGTTGTGATTCTCAAGATTTCATAGAAGTCCCATGCTCCTAGTGATCCTCCTCTAGTTTATCTTGGAAGAATCAAGCCACAAATCTAAGGTATGTTATTTTTTGTCCTCTCTCATTGCTTGATTGTTTAGGTTCCATGGTTTGCTTTATTGAATTGTTTTCTTTTTCTCGGTGAAATCGTGCATTTTTGTAGTGTTTTCTTGGATCATTTTTTTCTTCACTCATTGTGTTCTATTCGTATCTTGTTTGAATATTATTGATTTCAAAAGTATGGATGATCAAAACCTCCCCCTTCAAGTTCAAGGACCCCCTTGTAATTTTTTTGTGTCCCTTCCTTAGACCATATCCAACCAACAATATTTTTGCATGAAAAAGCTAAATTGGTGTTGGTATTTTACTCCAACTATGCTTCATTTCATATTCTATTTTGAATTGGAGGTACAATACAACACTATATTTGGTGCTGCATTATAGAAGCACTATCTTTGTTTCCTTTTTTCCATCTTTGATTCAAATTTGTATTTTGTTTGTAATAAAAAAAAATTATTGCATAAAAATGGCGCACTTATTGGAGAAAATTCACTATATCTATTCTATTTTAGAGAATAGGTTATTTCAATATAAATTTGTTGGTTGGATATGGTTATAGGAATTTCTGGTCTGTAATTGGTTTCTTCTTACTCTTTTTTTGTCCCTGTATAGCGAGCTTTGAAATGTGTACATTGCTAATGTCCAAACATTTAAGCATGTTCTTTGGTGGGATCTGGTTAAACCTACATAGTCATTCACTGTGGATTTTCTTTTTTGAGTAGTACTACTTTTCATGTATGTTCTTGATCCTTGAAGGCTGTCTATCTTTTGGTTGATCTAGTTTGTTGGTTGTTATTACATTATCACTCAGAAAAATGCTTTCTTTTGTCTTGGTTCTTTTGTGGATGGTGATTTTTTTAGGGTTCCCACTAAAAATTTAATGTTGTTTTCCTGATAATAATAAAAAAATAATTTCTATTCAATGATTGGTTACAATATAGAAAATAATTGAGCATACAAATATCAATCCCAATGAGGAAAAATCATTACTTTTTAAATATCCTTACGTTAATCCATACAAGGCATAAGTTGTAGTGTATGTATAGTTTAATGTTCACTAATGTCAATACAACACACATACTAAAAATGAAATTGGAAATAACTAATCCAACATAGTATTAAACTAGTTAAAGTATTAAACATAGCAATAGGTATAACCAATTATTAATCATAATAACCCAAATAAATCATAAGGTGTGACTAAAGCACCAATTAAGATATTTTAACAAAAAATATGAAATATTCTTATTTAAATCAATTTTATAAGTTTAAAACCCAATTTAGTTATAACCATTGTTACGAAAAAGAGTTCATATAAAGTAAATACACACAACTAAAACTCATATTTTATGAAAATGAAGTTTTACACTTATGATTTTAAAATATACAAAGAACATTTATTATTAGTAATGTGAAATTATAATTTAGTAAAAAAATTTAAAGAATGAAAATACCTAACGTTGCAGTTTCATGCTTTTTTGTATTTTAGTTATTTATTTAAAACCAAATCCATACGTAATTATCTATTAAAATAAAAACATTTATCACTTAAAAAGTTTTTTTGTTTAGTTTCAAAAATCAATCAGGTTTATGATACTTAATAGGTTATCATAACAAATAGTTCCTTCCCATTTAATCAACCCAACCATTATCTCATCAGTAATGCGGTCACTAAATGATGTTTATGTATTATTCATTGACTTATAATTAATTTAGGTTATATTGTAAGTAAATGAATTTATTTGTGATAAAATAAAAGGTATAAATGGGAATAGTTAACTAAGTATATTTATACAATTTAAAATCATGATTTAAAACTAAATTCTGGTTTACTAAAATTACTCATGAAATATAAACATAAATATGTACCAAATAGTAACTTTTTTTTTGCAAAATGGTCTAAGTCATGTGGATATTAAGGTTACTTTATCAAAATAATGTGAGGTAATATAACCTAAACATATGATAGAAATGTACCTTTTTGACTCTTAAAATGATTTAGAGATTATATAATTTCTATCCTTGAACTTATATAAATGAAAGAATATAATTATTAAAGAATACAAGTCAAAATATTAATTTCCAAGATTAAATAATTATGAAATAAGTAAACATTTTTAGAAGGATTTACATAATAAACCAAGTATAAAAATATAATTTGAAAAACATGTGTGATGTGGTTTCCATCTCACCGCATCTAATCTAATGAAAAACATTATTCAGTCTCCCTATGGATAAATTACATTCTTGTATACTAATGAAAAAAATGTCTACACATGATATTGTAACCGATCGTATTAAAGGATAAATTCTTGATGCTAAAACAACTTAATTATTAAGAGATAAACATCATGGTGATGGAAAAAAATCATGACACCTTATCACAATATTGATTAAAATTATCAAGGAAATATGTATGTGTATAAAATTTGATGTTGGCTAGAATAAACATGAACAACCTCTTTACCCCAATAAGTTCATTTTCATTAGTTATGTTTGGATTAAAATTAGTATGAATGTACTAATTGATATAGATTCATGGTGCCACGTCTAGATAGTAATTAAAGAAACCCTTTGGGAAGATATAAAGGTAAGCTTATTATATACTTTCTCTATTTTCCTAAAAAATTATATAATGAAACATTGATTTAATTTTTTTATTACTTGTAGAGTTCATTTATTTAAGAATATTTCTATAAGAAATATATTGTAATGGCCACTAAAAAATCCCATAGGGGCTTATAGACTCTTCTTACCAAGTTACATCTTAGGGATTCTTTAGGGAATGTAAATCCCCAACCACTAGTTAGTTATGCACACTTTATAAAATAGGAAACATGGAATTATTTAATTAGTTATCTTGATGATAAATCATTTTAGTTTCATTATAGTTGATAAAATATTTTTTGAAATTATTTTTTCATAAAATTTGATTCAAAATTTTTAATTTATGAAATAAAAAGAGTGTTGAAAATATAGAATGCGCATCAAAACCAATGTACCCCTATCAGACACCAATGATGGGGTATGCTTCACTAGAGAAGAAATTAGTGTGTTTTTTAATCAACAATAAATGTTTTATATGATATGAAATAACATATATTTCTTTTATTTATATTTATATTGATGAATCAAAATCTGATACCACTTCCATCCCACATCATGTCCTATGGAAGGAGGCTCACTTAAATATGGAGGGTAAACTAGTTTATGAAAACATAAAAGTAGCATAGGAAATATGTGTAAGTATGAAATAATAGTAATTCATTATAAATTATAACAATATTAACAAAATATATATATATATATATATATATATATTTCATATATTTTTATATGGTTTATAAACAAAAATTTATAGTGATTGTATCGAAACAAAAACACTTTTAATAGCTTTGAAGAAGTTGGAACAATATTGCTGCCTAGGTGTAGTAGGTTTTGGAGTGGATTTTAAAAAATATTTTGTGAATACAAAACTACAAGAATATATATATTAGATAATTAATGTATTAAAAGGAAAAATAGATGCTTTATAAGATATTATTGTCCTGTCTAGTTTGGGAGACTAATATATGAGAAAGGATCAATGGAAACAAGTGGTGGAACAAAGGTCCTCACATGAAAAACCAGATGAAACACTAGAGTTGAAGCTATAAATTCCCCAAAACCACATAACTTACCAGATTTAATCCATTTTTAATTAATATTTCTTATAAATGTAAGCCATAGAACTTTTGATAACATTATATGACTAAAATTCTGTAGGGTAATGTTTTAAACGATTTCTATCTACCAGCACCCATAAAATATCTTGTTGTATGGGGGTATGGTGTATAATATACTGAGAGACAAAGTATACAATACATAAATCCCAAGAGATCACATGATATTGGTGATTCAGGTTGCTTAGGATCTGACCACTGTGTTGTTTGTTCCACTTGATGATCTAGATATTATAACGGTCAATGATGCTATTAGTACATTCATAGAATGGCTATATAATCTTATAAAGATACATGTGGTGTGTATTTAAAAAAAATTTCATATGAAAAACCTGTAATAATTGATGAAAAAAGGTCTAAAATGAGGTATGGTTTTACATATAGATAAATTGATGGGGAAACAGAATGTTAGATCAATAAAATCTATTGAATCAACCATGAAATCAGAAGGACCTTTCGAGAGTATGTTCTCCCCGTAAGTTCCACAGAAACATTTATTATAATCACAAATTTGTATAGAGACCACATTTAAATACAGAAATATGTCATACAATCTATTTGAAAAAGAAATATATGGAACTTTTCTTATAGACGTCATTGATCTCGAGATTTTAAAGGAGATTATCATGTTTGAATGGTAGGGAGTCTTAGTTGTGAATACATACACAAGGTACAATTTCATAATAATTCTATCCAAAAAAATGATATAATATATTCATTAAAGTTAATAACTATCCTTTTTTCTATAGAATTTTTTAATATTACCATATAAAGGAAAAACCGTTTGAAGCATGATTTGGATTCATTAATCCCTATATCATTTCTATACGAGAAACTTGTTTAGAGAATAAAGAAATTGATAAGAAAAAAATGAGGTAAATGATTTTTTGAAGAAAGTAATAACATACTAAAGAATATTTTTGATTCCTATAATAAAGGAGTAAAACTCTATAATATATCAAATAAAATATATTTTTATTTTTTAATTACATTTTTTTATTTTTTATTATGAAATATAGGATGATCACACTCAATATGGATACACCAAATATCTATTTTATGGATCTAATAAATAGATATCCAAAAAATTGACCACAGATGATGTGTATTGTGAATTTTTAAGGCACTGTAATCAACATTTTATAGATAAACATTAGATTATATATTTGAGTCTCTATTTAAACAAGAATTCTATTATGATATGATGGTCACTGAATAATGGTCAAATCATGTAATGAATTTGGTGAATGAACATAAAAATCATATGGATTACTTTAAATAGAAATAGATTAATGTATATATAGAATGATTTAACTATAAAAACATATTTCGAAAAAATTTACTTATTTCAGTCAGTGTTTCTATAGTTTTTGTAGAAAAATAATAGAAATGATTATGGATATTACATTTTCAAATTTATGAGAGTCATCATAAACCATGAAAATACTAACATACCTAAATAGGTAATTTCCAATGGTAGTTAAAATTTCATTAAAAATATTTCTTAATCATTTTTATCTATATTTTCTCATTACTACCAAGATTTTTGAGAACCTTCATACTCAAAATAAAAAGTAAATTTATTCAGAGATGAGTGGGCATCGTACATGGTGCCATAATTTTTTCTGATAAAAAATTTAGGTGATTACGTGCTATGTTTGTGATCTATTATGGTCCATTCCCTTAGAAATGTAGTTAGGGTGTGAAACATTAGTATCAGAATGCTTATATATTATATTTAATTTGTTTATAATTGAGAAGTATAATAGAGAAAATGAATTTGTTTCTGAACGAGTAGAAAACATGGTGTCATAATGTATATATGTATCATGAATTGGTGAATTCATACTTCTTATTTAGTTAATTTTTTCATCATTTTATCAACTTTTTAGTTATTTTCCTTATCATTTTTAGAATAAAATTATATTAATTCCTTTTATAGGGTTCTATCATTGGTGGTGGTAAATGATTGATGAAAAGAATGATATAGTGATTTCACTTCGGTGGGTCATGGAATTATTTGGGTTATTCGATCATCAATTAGATGCATGATATAATATCAAAAATTCTTGCAGAATCTATTTAAGTAACTCATGAATTTTACATTAGTGAAATTGATTAACTAAAAAATTCTTTTAAATTCAAATGATGTGAAATTAAATTACCCCACCATTATATCACATAGAATCTCACAATCATGACATGAGTAGAGGTGTTTAACCATTCCTTATTATGAATATAGATACTTTTTCCCTAGATCACTATCAAAAAATGTGTCCAATGCTTCATCACTAATATTAATGTGCACATTAATTACATAAAATGATTCATGTTCGCAAGTTAATTAATAAAAAATCATCATCATTATCAATAAAAAATACACGGGAACAGGAATGTTCTCTTTTTTATGAACAAATAATTATGATGTTATGTTAGAGTTTATCATCACCCAAAATATTGAAAAGGATATACGAATCTATACTACAATCCATGAATACTTAATGGATGTTCTATATTCTAGTGTCATTTGGATTCTATAAAAGGATATACTGATGTTTAACACTTTTAAAAATAGGTAAACAATTTATAATGGAGTTTAATGAATTTTTAAAATACATAGTGGGTCACACTAAAGTTTCTTTCATCAAAGAAGATAAATGGTTTGTCATTATGTTTTTATTCTCTATGATGGTGAAAGGAAAAGAAAGATTTTATTATGTTCTATAAAAACACAAATGAAAATATTTATTTTAGTTAAATCATTGAATTATAATAGGTTTACAATAACAGATAATGATTTCAAGGAATAAATAAAGGGATACACTAATGGTTAGTATAATATAAGAATATATAATGTGTTATGCTAGTTTTTTTGTAGTAGATAAGAAGGATTATATCTATAAATGAGTTTTACACCAATCCAAAAGGATAAAAGATTTTTTGTGCATTTATTATAATTTGAGAATGTTGTATTATTGTAATGTGGTTAAATATATAATATTATTGGTAATGAGCCTCTAAAATATCTCATATTTATCCATAATGGGTGAATAAAAAATTTTATAGTTTGGAATCATAGTTTAAAACAATGGGAATGAGAATACCAGTTATATTTGAGAAATGAGTGTCATAATTTTAGGTTGTGATTAAGGGAAACAATATTTTAATATTGAAAATGTAGTATGAAAAAAACAATGTCTTATGATTATATTTATATTTTAGAGGAATTAATAATGAACTACCATATATGTATTCATTATCTATATAGGATGGTATT
This sequence comes from Viscum album, assembly GCA_963277665.1. Lineage (NCBI taxonomy): Eukaryota > Viridiplantae > Streptophyta > Magnoliopsida > Santalales > Viscaceae > Viscum > Viscum album. The sequence continues at coordinate 184,276,399 of OY728159.1, forward strand.
TCATACAATTTAAGTTCATCTCATAAGGAGCACTGAAGGAAGTTTAATTTCTTATTAGATGGTCCAATGTATTTTCTTTTAGGGTCATTTAATATTGACTAAATTTCTTATATTTTAGTTCCATATGATTAAGAATAATTATAGTATAGTTTAATGATATAAAACAATAAAATTTTTTCTCTTTTTTTATCATCATTTAGTCTACATTTTTTTAATTAATTTCCACATAATTTTTATCTAATACTTATTTTGTTAATTTTCACAGTGATAATAAAGAAATAAATTAATCAATTAGGACTATTCACTCCAGTACTATGATCATACAGTTAATAAGGATAATGTACTAATGATGATGCAATATTTTTTTATTCTCTAGTGCATTCAATATTTCATGTTATAAAATGTTAATATTGTTAGATAACCCAAAATGTTGAATTCATTATAGGATAAAAAGTCATGGTGGAATCAAACATAAATCTAATCGATACATGGTGTACCCAACATGACTCAAATTGTGTGGTTTTAGTTTATAATTGATAATTTATTATTGTATCGTATCATATTTATTCTTAAGTTCATTATTTATAGTATTATTAACATAAGATTTTTTTCTTATACAGGTAGATTATTTTGTTCGAGTTATGGTGGATTTTTCAAAGATGCTCATTCTCATGAGATATTAAAATTTTTGGTAGTAACTGAGATAATGAAAATAAGGAAATGGGTCAAGAATGTATATCAAAATTATGAAAATGTGAATTCCAGCTACTTATTTAGTTAATATTTTCATAATTTTATCAACAATTTTTAAGTTAATATACTTATTAATTTTATCTAATAATTATTTTTTTCATATATCTTCTAGGAATTCATATTTTTCTTTGTATTGATTTTAGTAATCCAAAAATGAAAGAACATGTTTCTTTTAGATGAGGTGTTTCAAGCAACATGTGGTTTCCCCTTCCATCTAAATAAAACCATTCATTCTTTTCTAGATTTGTGTTGACATTTGAAAACAAAAATCACATCACATACTCAATCAGTTATGCCTTAATCTGATGAATAGTGTGCTCAAAATGAATTGTACTGTTTGTTTTAGTTTATAATTTGTATTTTAGTTCAAACACACATCACATAATAAAAATTGATAAAACACCTTAGAATGTTTTTATACTTTAGGAAAATGATCAATATGAAATTTTTGATGTGTAGGAATCAACATATCCTCAATATGATACACCTTTTCACAAATATGAATCCAAGTGTGTCTTTTTTATTTAAAATTGTAATTAATTTTAATAAAAACACAATTAACATACTCAAAACCAAGAAAATGAATTCATATTGTTTTCTTACATTAGGAAAAAAATTCATAAGTCATATTTGACATGTTAGAATCAGTCACAATGGAATCTGATACATGATAAGCCCGATATGAGTCCAGGAGTGTCTTTTAATTTTAAATCGACATTAATTTTAGTAAAATATAAAAGTGATATACTCAAAAATGAGTAAACACATTCATATTATTTTGATTCATTAGTAAAATGATCTCATTTTTTTATATGTAGAAATCATCCACACCTCAACCTAATGCACAATATTCCCAATATAACTCAAAGTTTTTTTCATCAGTTTAAAATTGAAATTTATATAAAAGTGTGTCACACACTAAAAAACATTAAAATATTCTTGGATTTTATTGATAATTTAGAAAAATAATTCATAAGCCATTTTTTTATAATAATCAATCTCACATTAAACCGATACAAGACATGACCAGTATAATGCAATGTGCATGATTCCTATTTAAAATGATATTTTTTTAAAAAGGCAAGTGGCATACTAAAAAATGAGAAAAATAGTAAATTATTTTTATACTTTTGTAATATAATTAAAAATTTATTTTTGAGGTGTAGAAATCAACCAGACCTCAATCTAACGTACATGGTGACTGGTATGACACAAAGTGTATCTTTTTATTTAAAATTAACATTAATTTTAGTAAAAAAATAATGTGCCATTCAAAAAAAAAACCAAGAAAACCCCTTTAGAAAGTTTCTATAATTTATTGAAATGATCCATACATAATTTGTAACTTGTTGGAATTAGTCACACCTCAATCTAATGCATGGTGTGATTGGTATGAATCTAAGTGTGTCTTTTATTTAAATTTTCCATTAATTTTATTAAAAAACCTAAGTGACATACTCAAAAATGAGAAAAAAAATTCATATTATTTCAATAAATTATATAAATTATTCATAATTAATTTTTCATACATAGTAATCATTCATTACTTAATTAGATTCAAATCATTCCCAATATAATTAAAAGTGTGTCTTTTTATTTAAAATTAACATTAATTTTAGTTAAAAACACATGTGACATACTCAAAACTGAGAAAACACATTTGGTTTGTTTAAATACAATTGGAAAAAAATCCATCAATAATTTTTGACATGTTGGAATTATATACACCTTAATATGACCCACAGTGTGCCTAGTAAAACTCAAAGTGTCTGTTAATAGTTTAATATTGACATTTTAGTTTAAAAATTGCATCACATACTGAAAATAAATCAAACATGCTTAGATTTTATCAATAATTTATAAAAACAATTATAAGTCAATTTTCAAGTGTATGAATCAGTATCCCATTAAACTGACACATTATGTGACTACTATGACTCCAAGTTCCTCTTTCTAGTTTAAATGAAATTTTAGTAAAAAAGAAATGTGACATATTAAAAACAGATTAAAAACATTCATATTATTTTGATACTTTAGTATAATGATTCATAAGTCATTTTTTAGATGTTTATGAGTCATCCATACCCTAATATGATTCTTGGTACGACTAGTATAACTCTAAGTGTGTCTTTTTATTTAAAAATGACATTAATTTTAGTATAAAACACAAGTGACATACTCAAAATTGAGTAAACACATTCAGGTTTTTTATACATTAAAATAATGATTCGTATATCATTTTTGATGTGTGGGAACTTTATTAACCTCACTTCAAATCATGGCATACCAAGTATCACTTTACGTGTGTCTTTTTATTTAAAATTTACATTAATTTTAGTAAAAAATACATGTGACATAATTAAAACTAAGAAAAAACATTATTATTGTTTTAATACTATAGTAAAATGATCCATATGTCATTTTTGATGTATAGGAATTAGTCACACCTCAATCCAATGCACAGTGTGCCCAATATAACTCAAAGTGTCCATTATCAATTTAAAATTGACATTTTAGTTCAAAAAGTTTGGAACACATTTAAAACTGAGAAAAAATTCTAATATTGTCACAATAATTTTAAAAATATATTAATAAGTCATTTTTGATGTGTCAAAACTAGTATCAGATTAAAATGACAAAAAATGTGGCTGATATTACTAAAAGTGTGTGTTTCTAGTTTAAAAGGAAAATTTACTAAAAAGGATAAGTGATATAATAAAAATAAATAAAATACATTCATATTATCTTGATAATTTAGAAAAAATAATCCATATTTCATTTTTGATGTGAATAAATTAGCCTCATCTCAATATGATGCATAATGTGATTGATATGACTCAAACTGTGTCATTTTTTATGAAATTGACATTAATTTTTCTAAAAAAGACAACTGACATACTCAAAACTAAGAAAATGTATTCAATTATTTTGATACTTTTGTAAAATGATCCATATTTCATTTTTGACATATAGGAATTAGCTACTTATCAATCTAATACTTGATATTCTCGATATAACTCAAAGTGTCAATTATATGTTTATAATTGAAATTTTAGTTCAAAAAGTGTCACTCACTTTAAAATCAATATCAATTTCATAGATTGTCTCGATAGTTTAGGAAAATTATTTATATGTCATGTTTTATGTTTAGGAATCATTCCCACATAAAATTGACATACGATGTGTTCGGTATGACTTAAAGTGCATGTTTCTAGTTAAAAATGACATTTTAGAAAAAAAACACAAGTGACACACTTCAAACTGAGAAAGAAAACTCAAATTGTATTAGCACATTATCATAATGATCCATATGTCATTTGTGACATATATAAATTGACTAAACATCAATCCAACACATGATGTGGTTGATACAACTCTAATTGCATGTTTTCAATATATAAGTTCCATTTTTGTTTAAAACCTGAATCACATCACCAAAATTGGTAAAACAAGAACATATTTTATTCTAATAATCATATATTCTTTTACTTAATTAATTTACTTATTGTTTTTATCATATACTTATTTAGTTAATTTTCATAGAGATAATTCTTGAAGATGAATAAGAAATTCTATGACGTATAAGAATCAACCTCAACTCAATCTGATACACGATGTTCCTGGTATTACTCAAAGTATACTTTAAAATCGACACTTTATGTATAATTATTTCTTCATAATACTACTAATATATATATTTTTTGTATATAGATGAGTTAATTCTATTGATCTAGGGTAGTTTGTTTGGCAGTAGCATGAAGGGTGTCTGGGGCCAAAGCCAGTGGAACATTAATGTTTTTGAATGACTGTGATAATTTTTATTTACTCATGTAATTGGACAAACCAATGTTTGAAATAAATATAATACAATTTTTTTCATTTGTGTTGAAAATTTTATTTCATTTAAAATCTCCATTTTCACCTATTTGTTTGTAGTTTGTACTATGGAAATGTGCTATAAATTTAAATGAAAACTATAGTATGACCCCTTTATCAATAGTACTAATGCACTGATTAGGGGGGAGTCCTTTATCAGTGCTAGAAAAATCCCTGATAAAGGATCCCTTTATTAGTACTCTTAGTAACACTAATAATGGACACCTTTATCAGTGCTAAAAAAACAATGATAAAGGGACCCTTTATCAGCACTTTTTTTAGCGCTGATAAAATTTTCTTTTATCATCGTTTTTCTAGAGATGATAAAATCCTTGTTCTTTTAATATCACTCTAGTAGTTAGCACTTTTTCCCTTAAAATGGCCAATTTTAGAATAGTTGAAGGCCTATTTTGTTGTAATGACCCCATGCGACCTTACAATCTCCAATATATACAACTTTCCCTAATACTCAACACTAGTGGTCTCCCTCATTAGAATAAAATGGGATGATTTCATCAACCAATCAATCACCACCTATATAGAATTATTTCCTCAGGGATTCCATGGTAATCCAACAATTAAGTCCATGAACATCGCATCCCATTTTCACACTATAACCAAGAGAGGATGGAGAAAACCATAAGACTTCGGGTGATTTGCCTTGATGTGATGGTTGGTGTAATAGTGGGACACATAATCAGAAATGTGGTACTTCATACTCAACCACCAGGAACATCATATCAGGTAATAGTACATCTTTATAGTACCTGGGTGAATGGACCATGAAGAACTATTGAAATCATAGACCACTTAATTCCTCATAAATGATGGGTTGAAAAACTAATCCCCAAAGATGAGAAGAACATCCAAAGGAAGTGACCAACCAAAAATGGTCTCCCCATGATATTAGTTTCCCCTAATTCTTATAATGTCATCATATTTTTTCTAAACCAACATAATTGACTCAAAAATTGATAATGAAAACTAAACCTCGGTCATAACCATACCCGAATCATATTCCTATGCATATAGATAAAATTGAGTGAATGTCCTCATAGGTTTCCACTCCTTCAATACTAGGTCATCCTAAGGTGAAATAATTCTTCTAAGAGCATCAAGAATGACATAACTCTTGCCTAGGGTGTAGGAAATTTCAAATTCACACATCTATAGGTACTCCACCCATCATTTATGTTTGAGATTAACGTCCTTCAGTGATAAGATATAACCCATACACTTATAATAAAAAACTAGGAACTACTCCCCGAATAGATAGTTCAACCAACATTTAAGCACATGCATAACTAAGGAAAGCTAGGAATCATGAGTGGGATAATTTTTATTATGCATCCAACGATAATGAGAGATATAGGACACAATGTTATTATCCTACATATGTAAAAAACCGAAACTAGCACTAGAAGCATCACAATACACCACATATCCTTTAATGGGATCATGAAAGATCATAATAATATATTCTTTCAGATAGAATTTAACTCATCAAAAGAAGTCTAAAATTTCACATCTTGTATGAATGTCACCCTTTTATTGTAAAAATTAGTCAATGGTGATTCGAACTTTGAGAAATACCTGATGAATCACCAATAAAGTCCCTCCAGACTGAGGAATCTACATATCTCAAAGATGTTTTATGGATCTTAACCTAAAAAAATATACTTCACATTCTGTGGATTGATTGATATGAAAAATTAAAAATAATTTTATCCATTATCTTCATTTCATGTATCTAGAAATTTCATTTTCAGATTTTACCATAATAATAGTGGATCTTTAGGATCTCCAAAACCATATTAAAATGGTCCTCATACTCACACTCATATCTTGAATAAACTTTTCTTTCATGTATAAAAACAATTAAAATGGTGTCAAGATATTGATGGAATATATGGTTCATCAAATACATAAAACTATAGAAGTTTTAGTCTGAAAAAAGCATAAAATGATATTCATAATGTCCATATAAACACTAGAAAGTAGTCTCTAAAATATCAGATTTCTGAACACTGAATTGATGATGACCCAACCAATGACTGATCCTCAAAAATCACTTATCCCCATTTAAATAACCAAACATGTCATCTGAATTGGGAAATGAATACTTATTCATAATATTCACCCAGTTCAACTTTTAATAGTCCATTAAAAAATTAATAAAACCATCATCCTTCTTTAAAATGAGAATGTAGGTTGTCTAAGAAAAAACACTAGGGGAGAGAAAAACATTTATCTATCAGATTTACCAACTAGATATTAATCTCCTTCATCTTCATAATTTCCACATGATACGAGGGTATAGAAATTGGCCGAAACCCAACACTAGATCGATTGATAACTCTATCTCTCTCTAGATGAAGATTATAAAATTCATCTCGGAAGACATAAGAGAAATCTAAAAAAACTAAGGGAAGATATCTAAGAGAAGAAACTTCATCAAGATCAACTATTATAAAATACAATAAAATCCTAAGCTATGGATGGAAATTTTGTTCACAACTGGACCTTGGATCTCACTCTTTTTAAAACACCCTAGATCTCCCATTAGTGATAGATATCGAGGCACATTTATGATAACAATAAATCTCTAAAAGATGATTAACTAGAAAATACATCCCAATTATTACATCGAACAGATCCATCTGGAGAACAAAAAAATCTCAAACCAAATCCAAATATATTATCAATAGAGAAAAATATAAACATCAAAACCCCTGATATTTACCCTTTCAAAGAGGAATATCATGATCCATAACAAATGACCTGAGCTTTTTCAGAAGTTTTATCACATCAATGAAACAAGTAAAAATAATTGACTGTAAGGAAGAAGTAGCAAACAATGATTTTTCAATAAAATATGCAACAAAAATGGTACCTCTCACTATAACTAGAACCTTTTCAACCTCCACTGGAAACTCATTCACTACATGAAGGTTCTTCACTCTTGATTCATGTGGCTGGAGACATGTGGATTTCAATGAATCTAATTGTACCACAGTGGCCTTTGGAACAGAAGATCCCAAACCATAATGGGACATTTATATATCACATAAGAGCCTCTGAAAAGATCCTCATTTTAAACAAGCATTAAATTTATTTATGGTTACATGAAAAGTTTACCAAGTGTACCCTACTTGGCCACATTGGTAGTAAGGTGTGATAACACTGTTGGCTACTGGTGATGGTGAATAGGGTTCCCACTATCGAGAACCACATCCACTATTCTTATGATTATCTAGCCACATACACTATTATTATATCCATTTCTTCTACTATATCCCTATCTACTATCTACACATAGGTATAAATATTTAGAATATGTACCTGAGATTATATGTTTGGTCAGAAGCCCTACATGAATTTCTAATATTTTAGTGAATCATTCATCTCCACATTTGTAAAAAAAACAACTTAGTAAAATGGTTGGTGTACTCCAATAGAAAAACCTATCTCTAAAACACAGGGAGGAACTCCAAATAATTTCATATCAATAGTTACTCGAGAAATTACTGTTAAAAAAGGGTTTTAAACCCTTGAAATCCAAACCCACATTATATATTTCTTATATCATGGAATCCCACAACCTCTTTTTGGGACCCTCGTGACTAAAAATTTCACACTTAAATTTGATAGAATGAGATGTATCTTAAAATTAAAATACATATTTGATCATTTATAGCTAGTCCTCCACCTCTTGGGGTTCATTCATACCCTTAAAATATGGGAGATTCTTCTGTAGGAACTCTAGAGTTTGATCTCTATCCCAATCAGATCCTGGAAATTCCTCAACCACGGGGTTCTGAACTCACGGTACATTCTAACCCATGAAAAAACCTTCTTGAATGATAACCTATAAGTGATTAAGATCCAATGAGGTATTATCTTGATGACAATCTCTCTATACAACTTCCCAAGGAACCCATGGAAATAATCTTGGAGGAATATTAATACACACTATAAATGGAAGAAAAAAACTAGAAAGTAGGATAATCTCAATTTAAATAAGGTAATAATAAGAAAAAACTAAGATCAAGGTCAAAATATAACACAAGATATACATATCCAAATATCCTACTATTACTTGAGTCTCATCATGGAAATAAATGTCTAATTTCTCACCGAAACCTACATATAATGTTTTGACAATCTTATATCATATCTATAAACTTCCCATGAATGATCATAACCTTAACTGTCACCAAAGTTTGATATCCTAACCCAAAAAACCCATCCATATAAGCTTTGAACTAGAACATTTCATATCCTAAATGGAGTTCCTGATCCCTATGGGTAGGCGATGAGAACCTAGGCATAAAAAAACAACCATAGGTAGAGATTTAATCCAACATAAAAAATATACATAGATTATATATATACATACCTAAAAGAAACTATGAATGAAAAACTAGAAGAAAAAAGTCCAATAACCAAATAAATACTAGGTAGAGATACAACACAGGAGTAATAGACAAAACCCAAACCATATGTCCAATAACCAAAAAGAAAAAATAAAATAAAAAACAACTAATCTATGTGACATGTGGGAACCAACACACTATCTCATCACCAACTACTCATACCCAGCTGATATAAACCTCACTATCTCACTATGAAGCCTTTTCTTGTCTTGCATTATAAATAAAAGTTCTACACATTATAAAAAAACATGTTGGGTGTGAGAAAAATAGGGTTAGTAGGACCCCAAAAATATATTATATATGGAGTATCTATAATAATATAATATTAATAATTATAAATAAATCATTAAATGATTTTAGGTGATGATTTTTTTATCTAAAGCGTGGTAAATAGTTTACCCTTTCTCTACTGTTCCAAAAAAATTCTAGGTAAAGGAGTTTCATAGCATATTTCAAACAACCAGTTTCATCAATCAATGTACGTTTCATTTCAAATCAAAACAATCACTTCAAATCTAAAAAAAGTATAAACATTCTAGGGATAACATAAGTTATTATATCTATACCACACATTCCACAATTACTAGTACACACTACAAGTCCCAAGAACTCATGAATATAGTATAGCGAGATGAGAACACTGAAAAGAATGAACCCACATAACATTAAAAACATGTCCTATAGCCTATTCATATATGGATCATGAATAGAGGAAAACACCAGATTATGAACCCCATAATAATATAGATGGACGAGGCCCCCATATGTAGTACATTTCCAATCAATTCCAAAGGGCTTTACATTTTATAACATTTCAAACAACCATTTCTTTTATAAAAAACATGCCTAGAAAAACCAAATAGAAATCCACTTCACAACGCATTGAAAGTATATTTTCTTTTAGAAAAACCAGGTGAAAATAATATTTTTTTCAAAAATACTTTTTCACACACAAAAATAAATAAATCATTCCAATTCATTTATAAAATAGTTTATAAAACCAAGATAAATTATTATTTATATTCCATAAGCTAGATATCCAACCACCTACCACAAACATGGACACACACCAAACACGAAGGGATCCACACCTAGATAAATGGGACATAGAAAAATAATTTGGGTCCTTATAAATGATTCTCACATATTAGAATCTCATTCTATATAAAAAATGAGTGGTGGAGAAGTTAGATCGACAAATTCCTCAAGATTCTCAAAACGAACAACACATGATCCAAATTTGGAATAAAAAACATATAAATGAATTTATAAATTAACAATAAATATAAAAAACCAATCAAAAGACTCCAAAAACACATCCTAATACTATTGTATAACCAAGAGATCAAGAAGGAGAGGAATATATAGAGAATAACTTTCTAAAAGAGGAGTGAAAAATGAATTTGAAGATCAAATTACTATAAACAAAGAGCCTAAAAGAGAATAATCAAACTTATAATGTATGAATAAGTCTTATGGTTCAAGGGAGTAGGAACCTATCATATGATATGCGAGTCAGGTGCATAACCCATATAAACTCAATGGATAAGATAGATTCTTGTCATGAATTGTAAAGACCCATAAATTTCAAGGAAATTTTTTTCTTAATTTTATTTGGAATTTTACAAGAACGCAGTTTCTGACGGCACGTTATTCTGAGGCCCGGTGTGCCTGGAATCATTTTCCAAATTTTGGCTCGGGTACGTTTAGTGAACGAAAAAGCAGGTTTTTCTAACTTTTGAACTAGTGCTCGGAATAGAATTCTGAGGGCACCGATGGAATCGCAGCGCCGATACTTGCTTAGAAACGCCTCTTCCGGAGTTGCGTTTTCTCGGGTGTGGTTTTTAATTTTTGGGCTTTAAGTTAAGAAATAAAATAATGTGGTACAACAAACTTTATTTTATTTCACTTAAAGCCGCTTAAAAGCCACTTAAAGCTGCTTAAGCTGAGTTGAAGTGGATAGGGTGGAACCCAAAAATATCCTACCCTCTTGGTAGGATATTTGTGAGGTGGGTCACACACGAGCCCCACCGTTTCTTTTCCGCTAAGTAATGCACCCACGAAAACCCTTTTTAATGAAAGTCAACTGGGGTGTTTTCATAAACAATTAAATGCTTTTATTAATTGGGAGGTTAATTCGTTGAAATTAATTCTATGAATTAATTTGTTCGTTTCTTAACCTGTTTTCAAACCGTTGGCATATTATTAAAATAAGACCGACACACCTTTCTTCTGGGGTGCGATTTGTTGAGAGGATTTGGAGATTCTGTGCCTTCATCCTCCTTTGCAAAGAACGCGAAGAATGCAAAGAACGTGAAGAATGAGAAGAACGCGAAGAACGTGAAGAACGCCGGCCTCCGATGAAGGGCGACGAAGAACGCCCGACCCCCGGATATCGACGCGACGCCGACGCTTCTTGCATGACGTTCTTTCCCCGCGACAAATCTTCAATCAACTGCTTGAGGTGGGAAATTTAAAATCTTTTAAATTCCTTTGTGGTTTTTATCCTCAACATGGATTGAATTGTTATAATTAAATCCGTGTGTTTCTTTAACCCTCAAATATTGTCGACGCGACGCCCTTCCGCGACGATGCGACGCCCTTCTGCGATGCGACAATCACCTCCTACCGCGACGGTCAATTCCACGACGTACTCGCACTCGTCCGACGACAGCTACGAGGTAGGGGTCGTTTTGAAAATGTTATTACCCATGTTTGTTTTCCTCCAAGGGAAGAACACGGACCAACCAATTAACAAGTTGGTCCGCGGATTATTATTTCAGGTCGTGGTTCATCAATTACTGGGATTTTTATGGTGTTGTTTCAAACCGCTAACGCGGTGGGTGCGGACCAACGAACAAGTCCGAACCCACCGCCCTTTGTTCTTGGTGTGCGGAACGGCAGAAGATGACAAAACAGGTCGCAAAGATGATTTTTTGATTCCGCAGTGAAGAATGGGACCCGGGAGGAGCTACGGCGCAGACGAAAATGGAATCGGACCACCGGAGCAACTCCGGTGGCCTGCGGACTCCACCGGCGGTGCGGGTCGCCGGCGCGGCGGCGCCGGCAGCCGGAGGCGGCGGCTGAAGCTGCAGCCGCGGCGGCCGACCAGACCCGCGACCGCGCGGGTCCGGAGAGACACGAGACACGGCTTTGCCACGTCCGCTGACCAAGTGCGGCCCCACGCGGGGCCGCAGATCCTCTTCCCGCGGGGACAGCACGCCCCGCGGCTTCCCTTGCTCGGCCACTCGGCCGAGCCGAGCCGACCCGACCCGCCGGCCGGGTCGCGCCCAGGCCGGGCCGGGCTGCCCTGGCCGGGCCGGGTCGCACCCAACCGGGTCGGACCCGGACCCAGGGGGGGGGGGGGGTCGGGCCAGGTCGGTCTGGGCCCAGACCCCCCTGTTTCCGGACCTTTTTGGTCTTTTGCTCATAACTTGAGCTATGGGCCTCCGAACGATGTTCCGTCAGCGGCGATGTGATCCTTGGATCGAGAAGGTCGTTTCGGTATATCACAATCAAGGTTTCGGAATACTTTGGGTTTGTTCAGGTTGGGTTGTACACGAAACCAACTGGGCCCTTGGAGCGGAAACACTAATATCTTGAGCTTCAGACGTCTGTTTGACGTGCCGTCAACTTTGTTGTTTCCCTCTAATTGAGATAGATATTTTGGATTACTCCGCCTGAGGATTGGACGCAGGTGGAGTACGGTCGGGTTGGTTTTTCCTTAAAAACCAACCGGGCACCTAGGACGAAAGAGCCAATAACTCTCAGACTGGACGTCCGATTGACGCGCCGTATGTGACTTTGAGTTCCTATTGACAATACGGAACTTTTGGATACATCAAATCTGGACTATGTGTCAGTTGATGTATCAGCCTCTCGGCTCGTAGAGCAGACCCTCCCGAATGTACTTGCTCTGTACGGGAACCCTAGAGCTGGCTGCGACTGATACTGTGACGACGACGACTGTACAGAGATCCTCAGTGGATTCGATGGCGACGACTACAGCACTCAGCAATCCTTTGTGGGTCAGTGCTACCGATCCTATGTGGGTCCGATCCTGTGTGGGTCAGCGCTCAGCGGTCATGTGTGGGCCAGCGCCTACAGATCCTGTGTGGGTCTGATCCTGTGTGGGTCTTTGGGGGGGGGGGGGGTTAGTTACCTATCGATCCTTTGTGGGTCAGATCCTTTGTGGGTCATTGCGGGGGGTTAGTTACTTATCGATCCTTTGTGGGTCAGATCCTTTGTGGGTCATTGCGGTGGTTAGTACCTATTGATCCTTTGTGGGTCTGATGGCTTAGATGATTCAGTGGCGATATCTGGTCATCTTTATCGTCATTCAAAGAAGTATACCTGTGTGAGCTGAATCCTATTTTACTTTCCTTTGTGGATTGTGTTGTGCTATCCTGTGTGAATTTACGTTTTGCTTTCCTGTGTGGAATGGGTTGTACTTGATCTCAGATGTTGGAGTTGAGTGAGAATTGATGACTTAGGTATATGTATGGGCATATACCTAAGCAGTGTCAGATGTTACTTCGTGATTGTATCTTTTCTTTTGTGGTTATCCTTTGTGGATTCTTGGAGACCTTTGTGGGTATCGAGGTCCCTACTGAGTAGCTTATACTCACCCCTGCACGGGCTATGCCCGTACTACGTTGTGTTGGTTGCAGATTACAAACAACACTGATCGTGGTGGAGGATCGCGGAGAAGGACGGTACCTGGAGGTGGACCACTGGGTGGGACGTACTCAGAGCGGTCAGCTGGACCCGAGGAGTAGTGGAGGCTTTCTGTACCCACCCTTCAGGTGGGATTTCCAGTGGACAGATCGGCGTTGCGGCTTTACTTTTCAGTTGCTGTTTTCCCTTTCCAGTTGTACTTTACTTTCAGTTTGGGTTTGTATTCTGGCCCACTTACTTTCCGCACTTACTGTTGTACCAGTTTTTACCTAGTGTTTACTTTTGCCTGCTTTCTCTGTAGTGTTTGTTGTTTACTTTACAAAGGCAATGCCTTCCCTTTTTCCGGGATTTATGCCTTGGTGCTAGTCGCCAGCGCCTGGCCTATGGAAGGCGGGCTTGGGGTAGTCATGGCACGGGCCCCGAGGACGGGTCGTGACAAATTGGTATAAGAGGAGTTCGATTCTACTGCAGAACTTGGGACTCTGATCTTTTTTCTTTATGAAGCAATAGTGTTAAGCGTATTGGGTGTGGTTATCAGTCCAGGGAGTCCAGTGTTGGTGCGGCGGCCGACGTATCCATACACCAGGACCCTGACTTCTGATTTCCGACTTAATGCACGAAAACATTGATTGCATGTGTGTTACAAGTTTTCTTTGTGATTAATTTATGTCAGCTCACTAGGTATACTGTTCTTACCATGGTGCACCTGTTTCTTTTCAAGATGGCCCCACGATGGTAGCCAGCTAGGGTTCCGAGATTTGTACGTGATGACAGCCCACCGAGTGACGAGGCCTCAGTACATGGCCCTTTGACAGCAGAGGCACCGGCGGTACCTCTACCCGCCGAGCCACCGATGCTTCTAGCCCCAGCCGCTGACGATGCACGTCGCCTTAGTGCACTGCATGAGTTCCAGCGCCAGCGACCGCCCAGGTTCCACAGGGAGACGGACCCCCAGGCAGCCAAGGACTGGCTAGAGGCAGTTGTATGAGTTTTCAGGCTAGTGAGGACACCAGCAGACCTCATGGTGATCCTCGCGGTGAGCCTACTGCACGTAGTAGTGGGCCGATGGTGGAGCTTGATGCTCCAGGTGCACGATGAGGCATATATCCTCTGAATATACTTTGAGGGACTCTTTCTCTCAGAGTTCGTCCTGGCCACCCTCCGTGTGGTGCACATCCAAGAGATTCTTCAGCTGCGGCAGTGCAGCTTGACGGTCGTCCAGTACTCGGCGAGATTTACCGATATCTCGTGCTACTCGACCGACATGGTACAAGACCCATTCTTCCAGGCCAGAACCTTTGAGCAGGGATTGAGACATGAGATCAGGGCATCACTGATCTCCCTCACCATTCCGACTCAGGTAGGAGTACTGGAGCGAGCCCTTTTGATCGAGAGATTTTTTACTGAGCCTTCTTCAGCAGCGAGACCTACCGCAGGGCGGCAGGTAGCAGAGTCTTCCGCAGCAGGCAGCCGACGGATGACTCATGGGTCCAGGCAGACCAGACCCTCCGGCAGACGACCCCAGGACACTGGCTCAGCTGTGCGGGGCACACAACGCGGGGCCAGTATTTCGAGAGGCAGTAAGTGCTACGCATGCGGCGGGCAGGGCCACATGGATCGTGACTGCCCAACCCGCCATGCCAAGGAGCAGTAGACGGTGGAGGGGCCACCCAGGCAGAGGTAGAGGGTCGACTGTGGCGGTCCGCAGGGAGCAGGCGAACGAGGCAGAGGAGCTGGCCGAGCAGCAGGTGGTGGGCGACGCTTTGAGGCCCTACCACCACCACCATCAGGAGGCCCACCTCGAACACAAGGAGCTGGCAGGCAGAGACAGGCACAACTCCAGGCAGCGGAGGCCTACAACCACGATGCGCCCGAGATGATTCGAGGTACTATCTATGTCTATTCCACCCTTTCTGCAGTTCTTATAGACACAGGAGCGAGTCACTCTTTCATAGCCGCTGCCCTTGTTCAGAGCTCGGAGATTCCGATAGAGCCATTGGCTCGATCCTTATGGCTAGAGACTCCTACAGGAGTAGACTTGACGATTACACACTGGTGCCGGCAGTGTGAGCTTACTATAGGAAGCGAGAGCTTCGACTGGGATCTTCTTGTAGCAGCGTCGAGGCCTTATGACGTCATCTTGGGCATGGATTGGTTATCTACAGTCCATGCAAAGATTGATTGTATTAGGCGCAAGGTGCGATGTGTACGCACCGACGGGAGCAGGTTCACCTTCACCGGCGAGAAGGGAGCCTTCGCAGCACAGGATGGACTTTCGTAGAGGAGAGTACAACCCATCACTCATCAGTTGGCTAGCCTCATCCTAGGAGTAGTTGACGTGCGGAGTCCTATTTTTCTTGCAGTGGTGGATTAGTATGCAGACGTCTTTCCCGACGACGTTCTAGGGCTACCTCCTCGCAGAGAGGTAGACTTTTATATTGATCTGTACCCCGGGACAGCCCCGATATCCACTCCAGCATATCGGATGGCCCCCGCTGAGCTTCGAGAGCTACGAGTATAGTTGGAGGACTTGCAGGGCAAGGGATTCATCTGACCCAGTGTTTCACCCTGGGCTTCCCCGATATTGTTCGCCAAGAAGGTGGATGGGAGCTTGCGACTGTGTGTCGACTATCGTCGCCTGAACCAGGTGACAGTGAGGAACAAGTATCCACTACCGAGGATTGATGACCTCTTCGATCAGCTCAAGGGAGCACGGTGGTTCTCTAAGATAGACCTCAGGTCAGGCTATCATCAGCTCAGAGTTCGGGACGAGGACGTGTAGAAGACAGCCTTCAGATGTCGGTATGGCCACTATGAGTTCTTGGTTATGCCATTCGGCATAACCAATGCTCCAGCAGTGTTCATGGGCCTCATGAACAGGATATTTCAGCCATACCTCGATCGATTTGTCGTAGTCTTCATCGACGACATTTTGATATACTCGATGACTGAGGAGGAGCACGCCTACCACCTACGGGTTGTACTAGACACACTCCGAGAGCACCAGATTTATGGAAAGCTCTCGAAGTTCCAGTTCTGGATACGCGAGGTCCACTTCTTGGGACACGTCATTTCTGAGGCGGGAGTTGCGGTGGATCCCACAAAGATCGAGGTAGTGCTAGCTTGGGAGCCACCCAAGAGCGTGACGGAGGAACGAAGTTTCTTGGGACTAGCTGGATACTATCAAAGATTTGTGCCAGACTTCTCCAGAGTTGCAGCACCACTCTTAGCTTTGACGAAGAAGGGGAAACCCTTTGTGTGGTCAGACAGTTGTCAGCAGAGCTTCCAAGAGCTGAGACAGAGATTGACCAGTGCACATATCTTGAGGTTTCCTGAGGTGGGAGTAGGGTACGTAGTCTACTGCGATGCATCAGGGATCGGACTCAGATGTGTCCTGATGCAGGAGAGGGCGGTGATCGCCTATGGATCACGTCATTTGAGGCCGCATGAGCAGAACTACACTACCCATGACCTAGAGTTAGCAGCAGTGGTCTTCGCCCTGAAGACATGGTGACACTATCTGATGGGCGAGTGCTTTACAGTCTTTTCTGAACATCAGAGTCTCATGTACATCTTCTCTCAGAAGGACCTGAACCTGATATAGCGATGATGGCTCGAGTTCCTCCAGGACTATGACTTTGAGATAGTCTATACTCCTGGGAAGGGGAATGTGGTAGCCGATGCTCTTAGCAGGAGGACGAGCATTCAACTACTTGAGGAGGCGACAGAGCAGCTAGCCGTTTTGCAGATATCCTTCATGGATAGAGATGGCACAACCTTCCTTCAGTCTCTTATAGTCACTTCTCCACTACTACAGCGGGTCAGAGAGGCACAGCGAGGGGACGCTGACTGTGAGACGCAGTGTGCACAGATATCCTCAGGACAGGCACCTGATGGATTCTCCTTTGGAGCAGAGCACGACATCCTTTTCAGAGGACATACCTTAGTACCGGTTTCTTTACGGGAGGAAATGCTGAGAGAGTTTCACACTTATCCTTTGGCTGTACATCCTGGAGTGGTGAAGATGTACCAGGACCTCAGATGGAAGAACTGGTGGCCGGGCATAAAGAAGGCTGTGGCAGAGTTCGTTTCTCGACGCCTCACCTGCCAGTAGGTGAAGGCAGAGCATTAGGTACCAGCATTCTTGGTACATCCCTTAGAGGTCCTAGAGTGGAAGTGGGACGACATATCTATGGACTTCATGACTGGATTTCCACGCACTTCCATAGGTCACGACTCCATTTGGGTGATTGTCGACCGACTCACCAAGTCGGCTCACTTCTTACCCATCAGAGAGTAGAGCTCAGTGGAGAGCTTGGGGAATCTCTACGTTTAGGAGATTGTACAGCTTCACCGTGTGCCAAAATCTATAGTCTCTGATCAAGATGCTCACTTTACTTCCCGGCTTTGGAAGGGGTTGCAGGAGGCGTTCGGGACGCAACTACGTCTGAGCACCGCCTTTCACCCTCAGACGGATGGTCAGACGGAGAGGACCATTCAGACCCTCAAGGACATGCTCCGCGCATGTGTCCTCGACTTTGGTCATAGTTGGGAGGACCACCTACCCTTGGTGGAGTTTGCGTACAACTATAGCTACAACTACACCATCGGGATGGCACCATACGAGGCGTTGTACGGCAGACCTTGTAGATCTCCTTTGTGCTGGACAGACCCTGGGGAGTCAGCACTTGTGGGACCAGAGATGGTCCGGGCCATGACAGAGAAGGTCCAGGTCATCCAGGAGCAGATGAGGACAGCTTAGAGCCGGTATAAGTCTTATGCTGACAGGAGGCGGAGGCCACTAGAGTTCAAGGATGGCGACCACATCTTCTTGCGTTTCTCACCTCGACGTGGATTATGAAGATTTGGCCGAGGCGACAAGTTGTCTCCACACTTCATCGGACTATTCCAGGTCCTCAGCAGGATTGGCAAGGTGGCTTATCGCCTGGCTCTACCACCTCAATTGCACCGGGTGCACGATGTATTCCACGTATCTTAGCTGAGGAGATACGTGCACGACCCGACGCATATCATTGACCATGAGGAGCTAGATGTTGATGATGGGGTGACTTTTGCAGAGGTCCCGGTGGAGATTGAGGATCGAAAGGAGCGGGTCCTATGTGGACGATCGATTCCTCTAGTGCACATCAGATGGCAGCACGGGAACCTCCAAGAGAGCACTTGGGAGCGGGAGGCTCAGATGCGTGATCAGTACCCACATTTGTTTCCCTATCTTATGATGTATCTTTACGGGGACGTAAAGCCCTGAGGTGGGAGTGATGTAAAGACCCGTAAATTTCAAGGAAATTTTTTTCTTAATTTTCTTTGGAATTTTATAAGAACACAGTTTCTGACGGCACATGATTCTGAGGCCCGGTGTGCCCGGAATCATTTTCCGAAGATTGGCTTGGGTATGTTTAATGAACGAATGAGCGGGTTTTTCTAACTTTTGAACTGATGCTCAGAATCAAATTCTGAGGGCACCGATGGAATCGCAGCGCCGGTACTTTTTTAGAAACGACTCTTCTGGAGTTGCGTTTGCTCAAGTGTGGTTTTTAATTTTTGGGATTTAAGTTAAGAAATAAAATAATGTGGTACGACAAAATTTATTTTATTTCACTTAAAGCCGCTTAAAAGCCACTTAAAGCTACTTAGGCTGAGTTGAAGCGGATAAGGTGGAACCCAAAAATATCCTACCCTCTTGGTAGGATATTTGTGAGGTGGGGCCCGCACGAGCCCCACCGTTTCTTTTCCGCTAAGTAATGCACCCGCGAAAACCCTTTTTAATGAAAGTCAACTGGGGAGTTTTCTTAAACAATTAAACGCACCTATTAATTGGGTGGTTAATTCGTTGAAATTAATTCTATGAATTAATTTGTTCGTTTCTTAACCTGTTTTCAAACAGTTTCCATATTATTAAAATAAGACCGACACACCTTTCTTCTGGGGTGCGATTTTTTGAGAGGATTTGGAGATTCTGTGCCTTCATCCTCCTTTGTGAAGAACGCGAAGAAAGCTGGCCTCCGACGAAGGGTGAAGAAGAACGCCCGAACCCCAGAGATCGACGCGACGCCGACGCTTCTTCCGCGACGTTCTTTCCCCGCAACAAATCTTCGATCAACTGCTTGATGTGGGAGATTTAAAATCTTCTAAATTCCTTTGTGGTTTTTATCCTCAACATGGATTGAATTGTGATAATTAAATCCGTGTGTTTCTTTAACCCTCGGAGATCGTCGACGCGATGCCCTTCCGCGACGACGCGACGCCATTCCGCGACACGACGATCACCTCCTACTGCGACGGTCAATTCCGCGACGTACTCGCACTCATCCGACGACAGCTACAAGGTAGGGGTCATTTTGAAAATGTTATTACCCATGTTTGTTTTCCTCCAAGGAAAGAACGCGGACCAACCAATTAACAAGTTGGTCCGCGGATTATTATTGCGGGTCGTGGTTCATCAATTGCTGGGATTTTTATGGTGTTGTTTCAAACCGCTAACGCGGTGGGTGCGGACCAACGAACAAGTCTGAACCCACCGCCCTTTGTTCTTGGTGTGTGGAACGGCGGACGATGACAAAACGGGTCGCAGATACGATTTTTTGATTCCGTTTGACGTGCCGTCAACTTTTTTGTTTCCCTCTAAGTGAGACAGATCTTTTGGCTTAGTCCTCCCGAGGTTTGGATGCAGGTGGAGTAAGGTCGGGTTGGTTTTTCCTTAAAAACCAACCGGGCCCCTGGGATGAAAGAGCCAATAACTCTCAGACCGGATGTCCGATTGACGCGCCGTCTGCGACATTGAGTTCCTGTTGACGATACAGAAATTTTGGATACATCAACTATGGACTATGTGTTAGTTGATGTATCAGCCTCTCAGCTCGTGGAGCGGACCCTCCCGAACGAGCTTGCTGTGTGCGGGAACCCTAGAACTAGCTGCGACTGCTACTGTGACGGCGACGACTATACAGAGATCCTCAGTGGATTCGACGGCGATGACTACAGCACTCAGCGATCCTTTGTGGGTCGGTGCTACCAATCCTGTGTGGGTCAGTGCTCAGCGGTCGTGTGTGGGCCAGCGCCTACAGATCCTGTGTGGGTCCGATCCTGTGTGGGTCTTTTCGGGGGTTAGTTACCTATCGTTCCTTTGTGGGTCAGATCCTTTGTGGGTCATTGTGGGGGGTTAGTTATCTATCGATCCTTTGTGGGTCAAATCCTTTGTGGGTCATTGTGGGGGTTAGTACCTATCGATCCTTTGTGGGTCCGATGGCTTAGATGAATCAGTGGCAATATATGGTCATATTTATCATCATTCAAAGAAGTATACCTGTATGAGTTGAATCCTGTTTTACTTTCATTTGTGGATTGTGTTGTGCTATCCTGTGTGGATTTACGTTTTTCTTTCCTATGTGGACTGGGTTGTACTTAAGCTCGGATGTTGGGGCCGAGTGAGAATTGATGACTTAGGTATATGTATGGGCATATACCTAAGCAGTGTCAGATATTACTTCGTGATTGTATCTTTACTTTGTGGTTATCCTTTGTGGATTCTGGGAGACCTTCGGGGGTCTCGGGGTCCCTACTGAGTAGCTTATACTCACCCCTGCACGGGCTATGCCCGCACTACGTTGTGTTGGTTGCAGACGACAGACAGCGCTGATCATGGTGGAGGCTCGCGGAGAAGGACGATACCTGGAGGTGGACCACTGGGTGGGACGTACTCAGAGCGGTCGGCTGGACCCGAGGAGCAGTGGAGGCTTTCTATACCCACCCTTCAGGTGGGATTTCCAGTGGACAGCTCGACATTGCGGCTTTACTTTTCAGTTGCTGTTTTCCCTTTCCAGTTGTACTTTACTTTCAGTTTGGGTTTGTATTCTGGCCCACTTACTTTCCGCACTTACTGTTGTACCAGTTTTTACCTAGTGTTTACTTCGGCCTGCTTGCTCTGTGGTGTTTGTTGTTTACTTTACAAGGGCAATGCCTTCCCTTTTTTTTTTTTGAGATTTACGCCTTGGTGCTAGTCGCCAGCCCCTGCCCTATGGAAGGCGGGCTTGGGGTAGTCATGGCACGAGCCCCGAGGACAGGTCGTGACATGAATCATAGATTCAAAGTATGAATCCCTCGAGTTTTATGTACACTAAAAAAGTTTTGGCCTTATTTTTATAAAAATTGAAAACCAATTAACATAATAAATGAATTTCACATAATGAATAAATTTAATTTCCCGAATTCAATTCAAGGTTTTTTCACAATAATAGATTGATGTTGTGAATCAGTCCCTCAAGGAATAAATTTTTTATATAGTCTGTGGTCATCCTAGATTACTTTATAAAAACTTCTCAAAACTCCAAAAAAAAATCTTAAATAATAAATAGATGGAATACCATAAATTGGATATTACAAGAATAAAATAACTTTCAAAATTGTATGAAAAATAAAATAATTTGATACTAAAAACATAATCTCCAAAATTGATTGATTAAGAATAGAACATATGGTGTGATTTATGAAACATTTATTTATTGGATAATAATATAAGTATTATTGAAGATATATCAAAGAATTGATATTTCTTAAAATAATTCCTTAATATCATTATAAAATAAATGTTATTTTGAAGTCAATTTCCAAGAACCATTTTTTTGAAGATGAGTAGGATACCTCTTAAAACACCACTTCGAAAGAAATTATAATAAAGGGACCTTGAAATTAAATAGAAACTTTGTCAAAATGTCTTTTATAAGGGAATAATAATTAATTATTATAAGGAAGAGTCGTTTAAATGTGTTAAAATGCCTATATTGAAAACCCACATCATTACAAGGACAATGAAACATTTATTTTAAAATGAATAATGGGAATAAAAGTATAATTGGAAATAAAAATAATTTGTGTTTATACTAGGTAAAGGAGAACATTGGTGGGATGGAAAAACATCTATATAGAGTGAATATCCCTTAAAATTAATAGGAATTATTCTTGAAAAATTTTTATTTTCCCAAAATTATAGATTCATAAAGGGAGAAGACTTTGGTTTGAAACATGATTTCCTTATAAATTAAGGTGGAAATACAAGATAACATGATAATATGTTATAATATATCATTATTGAAAAATAATATTTAAAGAAGAGTTATTATGACCCATGGAAGGGATTTGAATCAGAAAACCCCTTATAACTTGATAAGAATTAAAATCAAAACCTCTTCAAAAAGAGATATTTAAATTGAACATAAAATTAACATTAATGAAAGGTATTTAATGATATAATATCTCAATTTGGGATCATATTCACCAAAAAATAATAAAAATAAATTATTTGCATAATTCAAAACAAGCCACAATGATACGAATTTTAGATATAAAACCTTACCTTGATTTTAATTAATTATTCAATTCCACCAAACATAATGAATAATTAAATTATTTTTATTAATTACATAACCAATAATATTATATGTATTACTATTTAATCTCCCCATATATATATATTAGTTACTTTTTCTCTATTTTTCCACACCAGGTGTTTATAATTTTAATGGTTTTCATTTGTTTCTTAGGACCAGTGTTGGTATTTGTTATTCATCCAAAGTTAACCATTACAAAATAAATAATTTAACATTAAGGGATGATTTATAATTATTTCATAATTTTAAATTTCTTTTAATTATTAATTTATTCTTTATCCATGAAAATGAAATTGACCAAGAGAAATTTTGTGTGATTTTTAACAAAAGAAGGGCGTTTTATTAATTAATGAATTAAATTGGGATGTATATTTTATAGAAAAAAATTATTATTTACATATTTATATTATATTCTATTTTTAATTATGATTTTATAATCAACCATGATATAATTTCATATAATTTTTCAAGTAGGTGGTCAAACCGGCCCAAACATGAACAAACCATGATTATTGGATGATTATGACGTGATTAAGCTACAATATCATTTTTCTAATTGCAAAATGATATCAGTTAATTTTTATTATTTTGATATATTATAATTATAAATTAAGTGCAATTATAATTAAGGGATGTTAAAATTATATATAATTTTAATAAAAGATTTTCCTCTTAATATTATTGTTTTAAACCATTAAATTAATGATGATCGTTTGTTGATCATATCATTAATAACTTATCAAATATTTCAAAAAAACTCTAAGTATATCATAAATATAATATTTAACCATTAATTCTATTTTCATGACTATCAATGTATTCCTGTGATTAAAAAATAAATTAAAATCAATCGTTATATGGAGTTGGCATCCACAGATGCATATGGTTGATGATTTCATGTTCCAAAGAACATGAGAATTTTATAGTATGTTTTATCACTTAATAATCTAAAATATCTTATAAATATCATATCTATTTATTAAATTCAACATTAATAACATATATGTATGGTTTATAAGAGAAAAAAATTTATGTTTTCTGGAGTCGGTAGTCCATGCATAAACGAATGTTTCTTTCTCATTTCATAGGGGAAATGGGGAGGGTGGTTAATGTTTCTACCATTATTATAACAATATATATAATAGTGATAATAAAGTTATAATTACATTTTTATTTGAATTTGAGTAATAATATGTGAACATAAAATAATATAATAGAGAATAATAGGTTATGAACTTATACCTCACTTCTTAGATTTTCTCCTTCGCAAAGGGGATTAATCCCTTGAGGGATGGTCTTATGAGAAGATAAAAAATCTATATAAGTGTCCTTATAGTTTTGAGGAGTGTTCTTCATAGACTTTGAGTTGATGTGGTGGGGTTTTTCTGTTATGGGAAGGGAGGAAATGAGATCCCCTTTTATAAGTGAAAATGGATGACATTTTTTTAAATACCCAAAATGTCTCAATAAAGGGAAGTCAATATCAAGGAAAGTGGTGCAAAAATTTGAGAAATAATGGTGATATAAAAATATAAGGTCAACCATATCTCAACCATTCAACTAATTTTTTATCTTATTAAAATCCCTTTATACCTTGAATTATTAATTCTTTATTTAATATTTTTTTGGGTATCTTGTTTTTACATAAGGTAACTTAATACATATTCCTAAAAATTAAGTGGTCCTTATTATATAATTTAGACCAACTGATTATAAATTTAAATTACATTTTTATTCAATTTCTAAAAGTGATACAAATTAAATATAATATAATATAAGTATAATGTATTAAAATATTTTTTTAATGAAAAATATTAGTTTAGTTTTAAAATATCAAATAAAGGTTTGTAGGCTATAATAAATAATTTAAAATGTATCATGTAAATTATAAAATGATTTTTTTCAAGAAAAACATTTCATAAATTTTTAATCCATACATAAATACTAAAAATATAATTAAATGTCATAGTATTTTTAGAAATGGTATATTAAACTATTCACCTAAAAACCATTTTTTTTAGAAAAATCTCACGAATTGATGTTTATCTCATTTTGACATTCTAAATACAAAATATATGTTTTATTTAATTATGATTGTTAAATTTATAAAATTAGATTTAATATTAAGATAAAACATATATAAAAACTTCTTTTATTAAAAAATGTTTTTTAAACATTAAATGTTATTAGTACTATCTAATACCACTTCTTATCATAAGGATGTTAATATGTTAGTTAATATATTTAAATTTTATAAATAATAAAAATAATATTTATAAAGTGATTGATTTTAGATAATTAATAAATTTATTAATTATTTATGGATGAGAAATCTATATAGATATATATTAAATCACATGAATTATATATCCTCTAAATGTAATCAGTTTTAATTGATTAATATTTTTTTATTTGCTAGAGGCTTTATTATTCATAAAATTTTTCAATAATAAATATGTTGCATCACATTTTCGTTTTTTGCTTATAATTAAAGCTATTGAAACCATTATTTATTTAAAGAAATATATTCCAAAACCTAAGTTTTCACATTTCCCCCATTAATAAACTACGTCCTCACAATTTTAATTATCACTTACTAGTGAAAATAAGTAAGATAAACATAACTCATGATATAATTTTTAAATTTATACCAATAATATTAAGAAATATAGCATTTTACCTCTGAATAGGTCAATAAAAATATGGGGTGTCTTTCTACAACAATTTGAGTTAATCATTCCTAATTATTTGGTTTTATAACACCCATAAAGGAATTAGTTTTTTGAGATAGCCCATAGTCATTCTTACAAAAACAGTTGATCATAGGTTGGTTGGAAATATAAACTATGAATTCCCTATTTTCTTGACTATTATGGATTCTATGTGAAGATAGAAAATGCATTTATAAAATCACATTGAATTCATCTAATGGAGGGATAATAATACCTATATAAAGAATATTCCAAAAACCTATACTAGGGATACAAAAATAAGGGGTGTTTTTCTTTATAATTTCAAATCACTTGGGTGTTGATTTGATACTTTTAGAAAACTTCCTAGATATATTTGAGTTACTATAATTAGAATCCAACAAGAGATCCACCAATATAATATAGAGGACATACATTCATTAATTATACTTATTCACTTCATCATCATAGTATACTTTAGTCATGGTTATTTTATTATATTTTCCTTATTATATGGGATTTTGTATATATTGATATTAATTATTTTATTCAACCCTAGTTTCATTGAAATCATTACTATATTTTCCCTATTCATTAAAAATGAATCATTATACTGATTTTTTTCATTTATCTAGGAATTCCACATATCTATTTCATTACTTGACATCATCATATCTATTTGGAATTCATGTGATCAATATCCTTCTCTACCACCCTTGAAGTACTTAATTGTTCCTTAGTGATAGTACCTTGTATGATTCTTCCCACATTTTCTTCATGTCAAAAGATAATTTTTCATTCTTATATGGATTTTATCACTTGAATTTCCATGGGAATCCATTTTTAACATCCTTTACCCTAAAATAAGAGAATAATGAGAGTCTAAAATTTCTATTTCCAACTTAATTTCATATCAAATAATCCATTCATAGATTCCAAATTACCTTTTATCAAATGATTTGTGGGAAATATACTTTAAACCCGCAAATAATAAATTGACCATACTTTCATAGTCAATGATAAAACTAGAGGTGTACCTTGAAAGTCCTGGGGAATTTAATTTATAAGTAATAATGGATTCATCTTCATTTTTATAAGATTAAAGGAATTTTATATACATTTTTTTATGGAGAGTTTGAAGAAAATAATCAGTGAATAATACAACTGTAAAATCTTCCCATTTCAAGGAATCAATTTCTTCATTTGGCCTTGTATTCTAGATTTTGGTCCCCCATTATTAAAAATCCCCTTACAAAAGATATATGACTAAATTTTTTTTTCATACTCTAAATTTGGTAGAATGAAAAACAAATTTTCTACCATATTGATCTATTTCTCATCAATTAGTGGATTAAGAGACCCATATAAGGTCAGTGGTCATCAACATATGAATAACTTTATAACAAGATGCTTTTTCTTGGTGTGTGTTGGGATCTCTAAATGGATTTTTTTATTCTTCATAAACTAGGATAACAATTTCATGAACTGTTTCACTTTATTATCAATCCAATTAAGTTTCTTGTTGGGATAATCTCCAAATTTTCAATTATATTAATTTTTACTCAGTTTATTCAAGATACATCCATTTCATTGACTGAAGAGAAATTGGGAATTAATATACTTAAATTAATGAATTTTCCTATAAGAAAAATATAAAAATAGTTAAAGGGTTTCATAAATGATGCACATAAATTAGGTGATAAATATCTAGGTTTTAATATAGGTTATTCATGGTAATATTACTATTTTGTTCACTATCATAATTAGTTTGCATCATACTCAAATAATTCATTATTTTTTTAATGTTTATGTGATTAAACAAATAATGTACCCTATGAGTGTCCAGAAGGTTGTGAAATTAGGCCTCTTTAACACGCATGAGTTGATGATTTAGTTAAAACCCAATATTATCTATTAGTGATAGTTTTCTCCAGGTAAATCTATATCATAGTCTACATCCACTAGTAGTATTCAGATAGGATGTAATTGTTAAAATAACTACACAATCTCTACTTTTCCAAAATTTGAGGATGGTGTCCTATGCATAGACTTATCCCTTGTGTTTTTACAAAAGTTTAATTATCTAAATATCCTATATAAATAAATTATTCCTCAATAATAAATAAAAAATTATTTGATTCCACTTGAAATATCCCAAGATAAACATATCTTTATTTTACATCATTTATATAATTTTAAAATTTCATTTCACAAATAATCAAACAATTATAAAAGAATGGAAGATTTAGCTTAATTATATTACAGTGACAAAGATAAATTATTTCATACAACCTATGGACATTTTTCCATTTTCAAACCACACTATAATCCCCTCTATACTTCTTATATGTTATAATTATCATCACAACCTTTGGAATTGAAACATAAGAAAGGGGTGAGTTTAGATGAACATTATGGGTAAATATAAGCGATAAAAATCAAAGAGATTATGTGATAATAATATGGTAATATGTGAATAATAAAGATACATAATAAAATCACAAACCAAAAACCATAGATAATAAATCACAAGTCATTATATAAGTATTTGCATAACATTTTTCATTAATCAAAAGAGTATGGACACTTTTTTCAATAAACATGATCCCTAAAAGAATAAAATTGGCATAAGAATATGTATAATAGTGTATAATAAACATAAACATAGAAACCACATGTACAGGCTACCCACCAAGACATACATTAAAAATAAGTCTTGGGATAACCACTAATGTACCTTCTTGGGCTTGGGATAATCCCCCCATGTACAATTGGTCTTTGGATACAACCTCCCATGTACCCCTTCTACTTGGGATAAATGAAACTATGTCTACTATGGATTAGGATAAACCCTTTCATGTTCTTTGTGGATTGGGATAAATATTTCCATGTAACCTTTTGATCTCATGAAACATAAACATAATCCAACTCATTGGGGGGGGGGGGGAATATAAGACCCCACCCATTATAATTCAAACATTTGAGTTCCACTTAAAAAACCATCCATATTATTTTAAATAACCCATTTTAAAAAAATAACTCTTACAATTGGTATCATTAAAAAACATGATTATTTGATACCAAAAACATAATATACCAAAAGGGGTATTTATGAAGCACAAATATATAGTGATTTATGAAATATTAATCCATTTTGGAATAATCCTTGGAATATGGAAGAGAAATAAAAAATAAATTATTATTTAAAATCATTTCTTAATATCATCTTAAAAAGATATTATTTTCAGTTCACTTTCCATTAAACATTTTATGGAAGATGACGATAAAAGTTCTTACAACATTACATTTAAAAAATTTACAATAAAAAACATTTTTAATAAAAAAATGTAAAAAGAAAAACTATATGGGAATAATATAAGAGAATATTAAAGAAAATAATTTTAAATTTATTAAAACAACTTTATTGAAAATCCACATCGTTAAAAGGATAATGATTTTTTTAAATGAAAAAAAATAACTGAAGAATTTTTTTTATTTTCCACTATGGAAAAGAGAATATTAGTGGGAAGTAAAAACAATGATATATAGGAAAACTCTATTAAAATTAATAGGAATTATACATGGAAAAAATTATATTTTCAAAAAACAATAAATTTTTCAGGAATTAAGACTTTTATGTGGACCATTATTTCCCCATAAAAGAAGTTGAAAACACAAAATAGCATCGTCATAGTTTAGAACATATAAATATTGAATTAAAATAGACCAACGGGAGTGATTATGTCCGAAGGACTGAATTTGAGTTACCAAAACCCCTTACAAATTTCGATTCATTTAAATCAAAACCTATTAAAAGATAGAGATTTAAATTGAAAATAAATATATAATGAATAAATTTTATTTCATTATATAATATCTCAATTAGGTAGTATAAACACCTATAAGAACCGGGGTTTTCGTACGAGGTATATATCTTCTTTTTCGGTTTAAATACTTCAATGTGGCCTTACATGTTTAACCCTTTTTATCATGGGAGTTTTGGATGTGTTTGAGGCTCCTTCGAGGCCCGAAACCAAGATTTGGTCATGAAATGGCTCTGTGAATGGTTTTCACATGACCTATACAGATTTAGACAAACTGTGCGAGTGGATGTCACAAACCGACTCAGGTCGACCCTGAACCGGTCACCCGAGTCGGTCCGTGACCTGACCAAAATGGTGTTCCCAATCCCCATGGGCTAGCAACCAGTGTCAGACATCAAAATTTTAATCATTGGGAATGATTTGGCCCATGAAAAAAACAAATAAACAAGAAAATAGATAAAAATAAATAGTCGATAAACATAACGCTAGCAGTGGAAATAAAATAAAACTGAACACACCTCCACGCGACCTTTTAGGTCAACTCCAGACTAAAGGACAACATTTCTCCAATAAAGAGAAACTCAACCAAGAAAACCTGAGCAAGGAAACCTGCAACTAAAATGATAAATATTGATATGAGCATTAAATATTCTCAGTAGGGTTTCAAAGATAAACCACATAATCCAACATCTCCTTTCTCAAAACAATCCATTAATGTAGGTTTGAAATACAATTATAAAAGTAGGATTTTCACATTTGAAAATAAGAAACACATTTTTCCCATTTAAAAACCCAACACACACTACACAACGTTTTCAAAAATCATTTGTAATTTTATAAATAAAATAAAAATAGAATATAAAAATGTTGGTCTAGAGTAAAATGGGTAAGAGTGAAAGCTAAAAATAAACTAGCGCACAGAAAGAAAACAAACAATGAAAATAAATCAGTAACCATGGGTGATCCTAAAAATCCCTATAAGAACCCAAGACGTACTTGGTTTCGGAACCACCTTCCGACGTATGGTGAAGCTCCTAAGTCTATAACCAACTGGCTACCCAAACTAACCAATCCAATGGCAAAGACCACCTGGCCTAACAACAAATCCAGTGGGTACCAACTTGTCTAATCTAGGTTGGTCAACAACCGTCACTCGATCTCTAAAATATGCCCAGGAACCCATTGTGGTTATAATAATACATTGTAATTAGGAAGACCCTCACATGCGTGACTCACCTCACCGAACTTGGCTGCCCCAAACATGGGCGCTTCTTATGAGTTTACCAATAAAGGGTTACCCTAGACAGGAGCACCCACAAATACACATTCTATCATTTCACATTAATAAAGTGTCAACCAGGCCGTCACACCATACAGTCCTCAAAACATTTAACACATTTTACAAAATAATAGAGTTGTTAAATGGGTATCAAAATACCATCCTTTCAAGAGATCAACACAAACATTGCACTAAAGCTGAAAGTGCCAACCGAGCCTTTAACTAGTCATGACCAAAAACATTACCCAAAACGTTACACAAATACAAATTTTATATTTTCAAATCCAAACAGGCACACCCTTGAGATCACACTTCAAAACTTTAACAAAAGACACATAAAGGACATAATCTTACTTAAGAAACAAAAAAGCATTTAAAACCCAAGGTTTTAAGGAAACACTAGTTTAAAGGTGTCATTTTCAAATAAAGGCACGTCCAAGGGTGCACCGAGTGCACCCGTGGATATTCCAACATCCAATGGCACACCAGCAATGCAAGAAAACAACCAACACTATTCCCACAAAACTACCACTTTGAAACTAAAATCAACCGCTCACTTTATTTGAAAAGAACTCACACCGCTACATTAAAAACCAAAGTGGACCATTTTTATTTTAACACCTTAACAAAATAAGCATGTTATACCAATACCAAAATTATAAACCAAACCATGTTTTCAAATAACCAATGCCAACACACAACATAATCAAGGATAAACATTTCATAAAACCCTCAATTCCACTTTGAAAACCATAGTATTTTATCAAATGCATCAAGTTCACATAAACATTATCATAATAAAATATTCACCTTCAATTTTTTTTTATTATCGAACTGTATTAACATAAAAAGAAACACCCCAAAAAAATAACCATAAACAATATCAAAACAGGATTTGTCACATAATCAAATAACTACATACTCAAAACAGGAATTGACTCGAAACATGCTGTTGACTAATTCTAAAAATTAAAAAACACTATAGCAAGAAAATTATGGATATATAAAATTTGTGAATCATATAAAACAAAATTATTGAAACACCCAAGCATCAATTAGACTGTGGAAAGGAAAACCATGGAATTACCTACCTCAAACCAAGAGTGGACACGATGGAATTTCAATAGAAGGGAGAGAGAAATGTCGCAGACCAATCACACACCGTAAATGATGAGAAAAATGCACAAAATACCAACCGAAGAATAAGGGTTTCAATAAATTAAATAAAAACTCCAAACTAAGAAATAAATATACCAAGGGTAGGATTATCCAATTTAATGGAGTACTGGGTCACAGATATTGGGTTTGTTGAGAAGATCGCGGAGGGGTCGACTGACCGGAAGTGCGGCGAGGGGAGGCGGCTAGCCAGAAACTAGAGCGGCGGTCTACGAGAGTGGGGGTGTGAGCAGGAGGGTATGGGGTCCCGACGAGTGGAGGGGAGGCCAGGATGCGGATGGAGGGTAGCAGTCTGAAGGGACCTCGACGGTCCACAGGAGGTGGCGTGAGGGGAGATGGAAGGAGGGAGTTGGGCACGACATTCTTCTAGTGTCGGGGAACCAAAGTGAGGCAGGGCGAGGCAAGGAGGCGGGAGCCGAGGCGGAGGCCGGTCGTGGCGAGGTGGCACTCTGGGGCGCAGTAGGGGAAATACGGCATGAGGCTGGGGCGAGAGGTATATAGGGGAGGTCGGGAGCAGGCATCTCACACAAGGGGGAAGACCTAATCGCGACCTCAGTGAGGCACGCTGTTGGAATGGGGGGGGGGCTAGGGTTTTTTCTTTATTTTTTTCATTCTTATAATAATAATAATAATAATAACAATTCCAAAATAATAATAATAATAAAATTAACAATAATAAAGATAATATTAATAAATTTTTTTAACAATTAATAATAATAATAATAATAATGAGAATAACAATAATAATGAAAATAATAATAATAATAACAATAACAATCACAATAATAATAATAATAATAACAACAACAACAACAACAACAACAACAATAATAATAATAATAATAATAATAATAATAATAATAATAATAATTAGTGATTGCCCGACTCTTGGGTCGGCCGCATAGTTACTGCCAACCACGTGGTGGCCGTGCATGGGTCTGAAGCCCAGTAAAAATATTAAACAACAAAAATTTAAAGTGGGGACCCAACCCGAACACTAGCGCAATGACCCGGAGCCAAGAAATAATAAAATAGAAATAAATTAAGAATTATAGGTGTGGCAATTCTTCCCACCACAGATATTTTATGCCCCAGAAAGTCACCCAACCAAATGATGGACCAAACAAGAATTCATACCCAAATAAAACCAAAAGAAACCCCAACATAAGAGAATGGGAGAACACGAGAGGGTTCTCCCCACCACAGGAACTCTAATAGTGTGGAAATTTTAATACCCAAACATACCACCCGGGGGGGGGGGGGGGGGGGCGACATAGGAACTCCCAACAAATCCAAACTATCTTCTATTGTAAGAGGTAACACCCCCACTGAACCTTAAAACTCTTGACCTGGGATAGAACACCAAATATTAGAGAAAAACCCCTATGAAGAACTTATCTTAGATAGTAAACCCAAGTATAACCACAATCATTGATTCTTCCACAGACACTTACATATACAAAACAAATATAGATAAACCAAGATCAACTTATACAATGGTCAAACACATTTTAATGAAAAACGCATGATTCGGAAAACCATAATCCGACAAAAAAAATTGTTGGATTACAACAGAACATGTCTATTATAAATCCACGATGAAGCAATGAACTTACAATGAAGTACAAACATTAACATCAGAAAAATAAATAATGGAAATACTTTAAATGTCCCACTACCAACATGAAAAAAAAACCCGGACTAAGGCCTCACACCCCTAGAAACTCCTGACTGTGCGCGAGCTTTACCCCAAGGCCTTTGGCTGGAACTATGATGGCTGATACATCTCTTGCCTCACATTCAGGTATGATAATTACTCTGGTCACAACATCTTCTTCAGGCGACGCTTCCAACAGAACTTCTCTAGATGACCCAAACACCTTCAAAGATGACATGTCTTCAAAGGGACGTGACATGATGGATTTATGTGCCCAAACCGGCCACACTGGTGGCACGCCACTGAATGGTCTGACGAACTAGAAGTACAAACCACTACAGAGGACTCTTTAGGAATATGTACCTCTGGCACACCCTACTCTCCATATGGGGAAGCTTGACAAGCAACTGGATACACTACATTGCCAACCATCTCTGCTCCGAAGACCAACTTAGATAAGAACGCCTCATCCACTAACTTCTCAAAATGATGGTCCTTAGAAAGGAGTACTCGCTCCTTGATCATTGGAAAAAGACCCCCGATGAAGAGAGAAGTATTCATCAAATCCTGTGACATTGCCTCTGGAGAAAAGGACACAAGCTCCTTGAAATGGTCAACATATGACTTTACCATCCATTGGCCTTGTTTAATATGCATGAGTTCTTCCCTTTTCTTTGTCTTCACCTCTTCATGTATAAACTATCGGATGAAGATGGATTTAAAGACGTCCCATGTCATCCCAACTTGTACTGATGGTGGGATGAACAACCCCCATTTGTCTAAATCCAAACACTCAAATAATCCCAAGACAACTTAAACTCTAACAGATTGGAGTTCCCAACATCCTAGAAGAACACTCGACCTCTTCAAACCACATAAATACCTTTAATGGACCCTAATCACCATTAAGTACAAACAATGTTCGAGAAGGACCAAAAACTATGCATGACTTATCAAAAACCTTAATGACCTTTCTGGGTGGCATTTTCTGAACAACATATAAAACATTGAGCCAAAACTGATATCAAGCTGAAGCAACATCAAAGAAAATGCCTTCATCCAAAAACAACTAGCTCAAAATAAACAAGCAAATACAAACACAACTCAAAAATTCCTCTTCCAGAATCCCTTTTCCATTTTTTATTTCAAAACTGACTTCCTTCAAGCCCACTATAAAAACACCAAAACCCACTTTTCAAGCCAAATTCAATTTTTCAAAAATCATTTCCCCTTTTTGAAATCAATTTAGAAAAACAAGTCGAAGCCTTTAATTCTAAGCGCACACCCCAGTAATCCAATGAACCATTGCACCTGTCTTCATCTGCTTTCTTCCATATGCACCAAAACATACTCCCCATGCATTCCCTCACTTGTGCAGACGTTTATAAGGAGTACCCTAGGTTGAACCCAAACCATATCTCTACAAGTTCCAAGCTACCAATGGATTTTTAGGCCAAGAGATTTCATTTTCAAAAGTGCACTTACATCCACAAGAACCAAGAAAACACACAACTTGAATCAAATTACCAGAGTGAGGGACTAGTAGTCATGCTTACCCTGGCGACATGGTAGTAGTCCATGCCCCATGTAAGCATGAAAAACTAGGAGGAACTTAAACCATGTACTCATACTCCACATGGGTCACTACTTCATGTGAAATCAAATGTAACATCGGCTTGTCTCCGTTGTCATATCTCAATCTAAACAAACTAGAACGAGACAATGACTCAATTCCCAGACTACCCCTGGTGACTCAAGGTTCAGAACAGGTGAGGGTTCATGACGTCCTTCCCGTACCTACCTCTCGAGTCCCGACAGTCCTAAACTCTATCTACCGGATACCCTAAATAACAAGATCCCATTTGATACCATTTTTTCACAAGCTGACCCGGGTCGACCCTGAACCGGTCACCCGAGCTAGTCCGCGACATGGGCCGAAGAGCATTCTTGATCCCCACGGGATAGAAACCAGTGCCGAGCATCTAAATTTTAATCATTGGGAAAGATTTAACCCATGAAAAAAAAATAAACAATAAAATAGAAAAAAATAAATAGTCAATAAACATAACACTAGCAGCGAAAAGAAAATAAAACCAAACATTCAACCACGTGACCTTTTAGGTCACCTCCTGACCAAAGTCTTACTTTACTCCAATAATGAGCAACTCTTCCAAGAAAACATGAGCAATAAAACTAGCAACTAAAATGATAAAGATAGGCATGATCATTAAAGATTCTCAGTAGGGTTGCCAAGATAAACCACAAAATCCAATGTCTCCTTTCCCGAAAAAATCCATCAATAAAAGTTTGAAATACAATTATAAAATTAATGTTCTCACATTTGAAAATAAGCAACACATTTTCCCCATTTAAAAACCCAACACAAGCTATATTACATTTTCCAAAATAATTTTTCATTTTATAAATAAAATCCAAAACCAAATATACCAATGTTGTGCTAGAGTAAAATAATTAAAGTGAAAGAAAAAAATAAACTAGCACATGAAATGTAAACAAGAAATGAGAATATTCCAGTAACCATGGGTGATCCTAAACATCCCTAGAAGACCCCTGGATGTACTCAGTTTTGGAACCACCTACCATCGTATGGTGAAGCTCCTAAGTCTATAACCAACTGGCCACCCTAACTGAACAATCAATTTGAAAATCCCACCTTCCCTAAAAACAAATCCATGGGTACCAACCCATCAAATCAAGGTTATTTAGCAACTGTCACTCGATCGTTAAAATATTCCCAGGAACCCATGGTGGTTATAATAATACTGTATAAGTAAGAAGGCCCTCGCATGCGTGACTCATCTCACCAAACATGCCTTCCCCAAACACGAATGCTTCCTATGCGTTCACCCATAAAGGGTTACCCTAGATAGGAGGGCCCCCAAATACCCATTCAATAATTTCACATTAATAAAGTGTCAATTGGTTCGTCACACCATATAGTCATAAAAACATTTAAAACATTTTACGAAATAATAGATTTGTTAAACAGGTATCATAATACCATCATTTCAAGAGATCCACATAAACATTTCACTAAAGCTGAAAGTACCAACCGAGCCTTTAACTTGTCATGACCAAAAACATTACCCAAAACATTACACAAATACAAATTTTATATTTTCAATGCCAAACTGGAACACCCTAGAGATCACACTTCAAACCATTCACAAAGTCCACACAAAGGACCGAATCTTACTTAGGAAACAAAAAACCATTTAGAAAACCAAGGTTTAAAAAAACACTAGTTTAAAGGTGTCATTGTCACTTGAAGGCAAGTCCATGGGTGCACCGAGTGCACCAATGGATGTGCCAACA
This sequence comes from Viscum album, assembly GCA_963277665.1. Lineage (NCBI taxonomy): Eukaryota > Viridiplantae > Streptophyta > Magnoliopsida > Santalales > Viscaceae > Viscum > Viscum album. The sequence goes on from OY728159.1 coordinate 184,313,507, forward strand.
TCCAATGGCACACCTGCGTTTCAAGAAAACAACCAACACTATTCCCACAAAACTACCACTTTGAAACTAAAACCAACTGCTCACCTTATTTGAAAAGAACTCACACTGCCACATTAAAAACCAAAGAGCCCCCTTTTTATTTTAACACCTTAACACAATTAGAATTTTATACCAATACCAAAACTATAAACCCAATGAAGTTTACAAATAACCAATGCCGACACAAAAACATAATCAAGGATAAACATTTCATAAAAACCCTCAATTCGACTTTGAAAACTATAGTATTTTATCAAATGAGTCAAGTGCACATAAACATTATTATAATCAAATATTCACCTTAAAATATTATTTTTTTTCTTATAAAACTGTATTAACATAAAAAGAAACACCCCAAAAAAATTTCCATAAACAATATCAAAACAGGATTTGGAACATAATCAAATAACTGCAGACTTGAACCAGGAATTGACTCAAACATGCTTTTGACTAATTATAAAATTTAAAAACACTATATTAGGAAAATTAGGGATATATCAAAGCTGTGAATCACATAAAATAAAATTATAGAAAAACCCAAGCATCAATTATACCGCAGAAAGGAAAACCATGGAATTACCTACGTCAAACCAAGAGCGGAGGCGACAGAACTCAACGGAAAGGAGAGTGAAACGTCGCGGACCAATTGCACACCATAAATGATGAAAAAATGCAAGAAATACCAATCACAGAATAAGGGTTTCAATAAATTAAAGAAAAACTCCAAACTATGAAAGAAATATACCAAGGGTAGGATTATCAGATGGAATGGAGTAGTGGGTCGTCAGGATCTGTTTTTTTGGAGAAGATCACTAAGGGGTTAGCTGGCCTGAAGTACGGTGATGGGAGATAGCTGGCCAAAAACCGAAGAGGCAGTCCATAGGATCCGGGGCGTGAGCAAGAGGGTGAGGGGTCCCGATGGGTGGAGGGGAGGCTAGGAGGTGGCCAGAGGGTACCAATCTGAAGGGACCCCAGCGGTCTGCAGGAGGTCGCGTGAGGGGACAAGGAAGGAGAGAACTAGGCGCTATGGTCTGCTGGGGCCGAGGAACTGTAGTACGATGGGGCGAGGTAAGGAGGTGAGAGCTGAGGTGGAGGCTAGTCAGGGCGAGGTGGCTAGCCAGGTTGTAGCAGGGGAAAAGCAACGTGAGGCTGGGGTGAGAGGCAGAGAGGGGAGGTCGAGAGCAGGCAGCTCGCACAATGGGGAAGACCCTACCGTGACCTGGGTGTGGCATGCAGCGGGAATGGGGGGGGGGGTAGGTTTTTTTATTTATTTGTTTTCATTCTTATTATATTAATAATAATAATAATAATAATAATACCAGAATGATAATAATAATAAAATTAACAATAATAAAGATAATATTAATTAAATTTATTAAAAATTAAAAATAATAATTATAACAATATAAATAATAAAAATAATAATAATGAGAATAACAATTATATTGCAAACAACAACAACAACAACAAAAACAATAACAAAACAACAACAACAATAAAAAACAACAACAACAACAACAACAACAAAAAAAAAACAACAAAAAAAAAAAAAAAAAACAACAACAACAACAATAATAATAATAATAATTAGTGATTTCCCGACTCTTGGGTAGGCTGTGCAACTACTGACAACCACGTGGGGGCCGTGCACGGGTCCGAAGCCCATTAAAAATATTAAATGACAAAAATTTAAAGTCGGGGCCCTACCAGGACATTGGTGCGATGACCCAGAGCCAAGAAATAATAAAATATAAATATATTAAGAAGTCCAGGTGTGATAGTGGAGGTATTAGCTTCCATAAAATTTTAAAAACCATACGGTAGAGGCCACATAGTTGTGCAGAATGTCTGAGAAATTATAGACTTTTGTTAGAAAATTTTCACAAAATTTCTACATGGTTAGTCATACCGTTCAGAGAAACAATGTGATGTACCCCATAGAGGCAGCGAGCTGTGCACAGTTTCTACATGGTTTCGAACACCATGTGGGTTAACAGTATGAGCCTCCTCTGTGAGTTTTTTTTAAAATTTTAATTAAATTTTAACTTTATATTTTAAAACTTACACTAGTTTTGGTATCAATAGACAGAGGATAGATCATGGGAAAATCTCTCAATGGATTCTATGATATGTATAGATCCTGAGTCTCTTTACAAACTCTAATTCCAATGCGGTTTATCTCATTGGATCCTTAAAGGTAAGTCCTCGACTCATTTTTAGAAATATTGATTCTTCAGAACAAAGACCACACTATTTGGTTTTAGTATCACAAGCCCTAATATCCCATTCTTCATCCATTCTTTAGATCTCTCCTAAACTAGGAAAAATCAATAATTGATACTAAAATAGATCTCTACTACCATGTTGAGGTAGGCGGTCTATACTATCATTTAGCTTTTCAGGGGCTTTTTGAGTATTAATCCTTTTTCCACCTGTATATATTTTTTGGTTCCACCCCATTTTTGAGTGAGCTACTCTTGGTAGGCATAGATGGACCTAGCAAGGATGCCCGTAGGTTCTATTTTGTTGCGTTGACACCCGTTTCTCATTTCAAGGTCACCCATGGGATGCACCTTAAGCAATTAACATGTTTCTTCATGTTTAAACCACCCAAGGGGTGTGTGCTTGTGATTTCCTAGTTAGAGTAAACCCTTAGATGACTTAATGGTTTTTAATATCTATTTAAGATATTTAATTCCTCTTTTAATAGTGATATTTTGTTGTTCCATGCTTATTGTTCATTAGTTGGTGTTGTTAAATGGGTGATATGGGTGGGTATTCCTTTATGAAATGATTAATGACTTGTTAAATGGTGAATATGGGAGGTTAGGCCCATATGAATAGTGATTGATAAATGTAATTCAGGGGGAATAAATACATGGATTATACTTGGTTATGTGAGTAGGAATACTCACACGGGGTTTGAGTTGTTTATTTTGAATGAATGGTTTGATATATGCCATGAACTGATCTCCATGGATCTGGAACTTGGTAGTGGATTCCTTGGGTTGACTATTTCTTTGGATCTCAATTTCATGGGATGCCTCTGGCCTTGCTACCTATGGATCTAGCATTCTTGGAATCACGTAGGACATTTCAGTACACATGGTCCGTGGACTCAAACCAGTGGTTAGATCAAGTTTCCCCTGAGATGCCCATGGGACTCGATGTGGATGCCTTGGAAGAGTTCCTAGGATCTGGACCTTCATGGTCTAGATTTATTTCTTGGATTCCCTATTATGTGACACATTGGATCCATCCCTTGGGGTCTACACTAATTCATACGGCATGGTCGTGGGTTACTTGATACTGATGGACGTACGATGTGGTCGTGTGACTTTTTTACATTGTTATAGCTGCCTTGTTAGGAGATGACTCTTTTTTAGGGATCCTTGAGGGGCTGTTTGGTACTAATAGTTGTTGTAGACTTATGGAACGGACATATACAATTAATTTACTACTGTCCTTACACATTCTAGAACTCTGGATATTTTTGTTAGAACTGTATAGACTTAGGTGGTTGCCTACTAGGATGTTTATCTTACCCCCTATTTCAGCCTCCTCAGGGACCTAAACAGATTATATGGTTGCTGGTGATGATAGGGGAAAACTCCCTAGTACATGTTGTTGATTGTGGATTTAGATTAGGGGAGCATGGGACCAAGCTGAGGCATGAAATTCTACATAAAATTATTGGTCTTTTGTTATTTTTGGATACTTTTAATGTGTTGTATTGCCATGTACTTTTCTATATTCTTTCTAGATACTCATATAATCTACATCATTTTGTATATGAGACACTTCTATTTATTGATTTTAAATCTTATCTTTTCTTACTTTCTGTAGACTGTTGTTTATTTCACTTCTATTATTTATTGTATGTTTGACTTCAACTGTGATACTTTGGTAATGAGGGAATAGTCTCCCCACTGACTCACTTAGGCCCCTACTGCTAGTCAGCAACCTCTGGAATTTGGGGAGATACACTTGAATCCATGTGGCTAATCAGGCTCAGGGAACCATTGGGTGGAATCTAGGTCCATGACATTAAAAAGTGGTATCAGATGAGGGTTTTTATATTTTGTTATACTGTTTGGTGATGTTAGTTAGGGATAGGAAGTAAATGGGATTTGTTAATAAATTAAACCCAGGAGTAGCTACCCCAAGTACATGGAAAATCCAAATGGCCTCAAATGGATTTTGTTTCTAGATTTGACAGTCAAAGTTGATTCAATTTCTCCGATGAGTGACACACTTGATTTATGATATTACTATTGATGAAATTGTGGGTAGTATTTCATTTGAAAAATGATGAGTTGAGGGTTTTCTATTTCATGCATCATATAGTAACTTGTTATAATTCATATTCCATGAATTATTCCATGTCATTTAGAATGAATTAGTTATTTAATATTGCTATGATAGTTGATGTGATAGTCATTATTTGTGTTGTGTTAGTCTGGGTGTATTATATATAAATGGTGTTGTTATGTTTCAATTCATAAAGAGTATGGGACCTTATGAATTGGGAAGTGACACACTGATGGAATGTAAATTATAAAAAAACTTGATATATGTATAGTTTAAATGGGAACCATGTTTGGGTTTTTTAGGTGATATGGTTCCCCATGGATTTGGAATTGATATCCCTTGGTGGAATTTTCTAGATATCTAAATGTGAAATGAAAATTGAAACATGAAATAATGGATAGAGACTTAACCTAGACTTGAATTTTTAGTGGGAACGAGGTATAGTTTGTAGTGGTTTGATGACTGTTCAGTATACAGTCATGGCTTCCAGAGTAGGCTGTGTGTTTCACTTGGTTTTTTGGAGTTTTTTGACCCATCCTACACTTTTTATCTATGTTCTTTTATGTTGTTATTTTCTAAGGTGTGTGTTTTGTATTATAGAGATATGACACCATGACGACCTGAAGTGGTACGCGATGAGGGAAACGATGACCATTATTTGGAGACAGTGGGATATGAGCTACTAGTTGATCTTCCTTTAGTTCTAGCTCAAGCACCAGGGACTGTTCTGAACACAGGTGCTAAGGCATAGTTTCACGAAGGCTTCTTTCGATATATGAAGACCTTACAAGGAGCACTGTAGCCTACCATGTCTATGGATGAGTTGACATGGGTGTTACAATAGTAGCATCCTCCAATGTTTTTGGGGGATGGAAGTCCACAAGTTATAGAGCTATGGATTGAGAAAAAATTAGTGATTTTTAGAATCTGGAGATGCCTCTTCAGCAAAGGGTCAAGATCATGACTTATATGCTACGTGGGGGAAGCAAAGCACCTGTACGACATTCTAAACAAGGCTGATGGACTACGGATTATGGGATGGTTTGAATTGAAAACCCGTTTCTCTAACTAATTTAACCTAGTGACTCTCTGAGAAGAGTGGAATAATGAGTTTATCCATATGTAGTAAGGTGACATTACTATTATGGAATAGTAATAACACTTTATTAATCTACATAATTTTTCATCAACTTCTCTTACTAATGATTTGTAGAGGGTGATACACTTAGAGGATGATCTAAAAAATGATATCAAATCTTTAGTGAAGGTGTTTAGGTTATATTTGATCACTAATATTTTGAATCAAATACTGATCACAGGGCAGAACCTGAGGGAAGATGGGGGTACATAATAGTGGGTGGGGGTGTGGTGTTTCTCACCCTATAAAATCTACATCATCAGGAAGGAGGCGTCATTCTGAGGATTCCTTGGATGTTAGTGTTAGTCAGTCTGTGGGTGCAGGCATCTTGGTGTATTTCCATCAGTGTGGTAGGTGAGAACACATGAAGAATCAGTGTGTCTATGACCTAGTTGAGTGTCGATCTAGTGGAAGGATGGGGCACATGTAGTGCTTTTGAAGAACCTTCCCTCTAGCTGCAAGTGGTTGGGGGTCATATGTGATATCAAGTTCAGGATAAGGTTCTTCAACTCCATGTCAGGCTTTGACATTGATCTTTGAATGTCGGTCAAGCCATGGAAATGGTGGTACTCGATGTGGTATCCAAACACAAGGAACTCAATTATAATAGGGTGTATTAGCTTAGTGTATCCAAGTAGGGTCATAAGGCTATGGTACAAGCTAGAAATATGCTGTGAAAAAGACCCAACAGAAGTAGGATCTTAGACCATCTACAGTGAGGGGTATGATCTTAGTGGCTTCTACTATTTAATATTCTCTCTTTTTGATACAGATGGATCACATAGTTTTATTTCTGAATGGGTGGATAAAAGCCTTGGTCTTGTAATTTTTCTTTCTGAGGGAATTTTTATGCTAGACACACCATTGGGAGTTATAATGGGTGATGTGCGCCAGTGTATGGAGTGTCCCCTTGAGGTTTGTGGGTGTCACTTCCTTTTCTATCTTTATGCCCTCGAGATAGCCAAGTTTAACTTCATTATTAGTAGGGATTGTCATGTATATTATTGAGTGTATGCTGACTATTATCACTGAAGTGTAACTTTTACATCACCAGAGGGTGCAATGTTTAATCACAAGGGTGAATGGGATGTTCAGGTGAGCCGAGATGAACCAGAGCATTGTAGGATGGGCAGGATGAAATCCCAAATTTCTTGTTGGTTTATAGATGATCAGAGAGTGAGTCAGGTGAACTTACCTACAGTGGTTGAGTACTATTGAGATGTCTTTACTATTGAATTTTCTAGGTTACCTCCTGATAGATTGGTCGAGTTATCCATCGATCTAGTGGAAAGAGAAGCACTGATATCCATTCCTCCTTACAGTATGGCTATGTCAGAGTTGTATGAGCACAAAAGGAAGACATGAGATTTAGAGGTGAAGGGGTTTATTAGACCTAGTACTTCTCCATTGGGTTTACTAGTCCTTTTTGTGAAAAACGTGGATGGTACCTCTAGGATTTTCATGGACTATCAGAAACTGAACCAACTGACGGTTAAAAAACTGTATCCCTTTCAACAGATAGATGACCTGTTTGATCTGCTTCAAGGATCTCGAGTGTTCTCAAAGATTAACTTGTGGTCTGGATATCACCAAGTTCATGTTTTAACTTAATACATACCTTTTACAATTTTTCTAAGTAGGTATGATATATACGATTATCTGGTTATTCATTCATTATCACGAACTTACCAGTAGTTTTTATGGAATTGATGAACAATGTGTCCCATCCTTATCTTGAATTGTTTTTCATTGCTTTCATGGATTATATCTTGGTGTATTATCAAAATATATATGACCATACCAAACATCTTGAGATCATTTTTAATACACTAAAAGAGCATCAGTTATATTGTAAGCTCATAAATTGTTACTTTTTTTTGAATCAGATTCACTTTCTAGGTCATATCATCTTAGATATAGGAGTGTTAGGGGACCCGAAGAAGGTGAGAGTGGTAGTTTCTAGGGAACATACCAAGATATTTTTTGACATATAGAGTTTCTTGTGGATATATGGTTACTAAAAACATTTCATTCAAGAATTATCATGCTTAGAAGTTCCATTTATGAGCTTGAATATGAAAGGTGCGAAGTTCGTGTAGTCAGATTCATGAAAAATGGTTGTTCAAGAGATGAAAGGGAGGTTGACTTAATCACCAGTCTGAATGTTTCTAGAGCAGATAAAGAGTTACAAAGTGTACTAGGACACATTAGGTATTGGGCTATGGGCAGTCCTGATGTAGTGGGATCAATTCATGGAAAACAGGTCTCAACTGTTGAGGCCTCAGGAGAGGAATTACCTGACACACGATCTTGAGCTAGCGATGGTTGTTCACGCGTTGTGCTGTTGGAGACACTATTTACTAGGAGAGTGTTTTGTGTTATACATGGACCAAAAAACCTCAAGTACATATTTACACAACATGATATGAATTCAAGGCAATGAAGGTGGGTGGAGTACCTATAGGCCTTTGACATTGATATTTTGTACACACTTGGAAAAGCAAATGCAGTGGCTAATGCACTAAGTAGGAGGACTCAGATACTAGTAGTGAAATAGTCCCGTAGTGAGTGGAATCTTATGGAATTGTTATCTGATATGAATATAGAGGTTCATGATAGGAAAGGGCATAATATTCTGTCATCATTAGCTATGACATCTACCCTACTGGGCAGAGTTAGGATGAGGCTGATATTGGATTTAGAAGGGATATTTCTAAAGGAGTGTGGGGAAGGTGAGGATCCTCCTCTAAGTTGGATGGTAGGCAATGATGAAATATTGTGTATCTATGGATGTGTTTGGGTTTCAGTGGATACACGTGAGGAGTTGATGTAGGAGTTTCATTCTTCATCATAGGAAGTGCATCCTAGTGTCACCACGATGTATCATGACATGAGTCTTCAATATTGGTGAATGTGTATTGAAAGAGAGGTATTTGAATTTTTTATAATGTGTTCAACTTGTCAGTAGGTGAAGACATAACATCAGTTACCAGCTAGGCTTTTACAGTAATTACCTATTCTGGAGTGGAAATGGGATGATGTCATGATATATTTCATGACTGGTTTATAGAGGTTACCTCGAGGTAATGATTCTTTTTGGGTTGTTGTTTAAAGGCTTATGATGGTCTATCATTTCTTGTTGATCAAGGAGAACTTCAGTGTGGATGAGTTTGGAAGGTTGTACATCCGTGAGTTGGTACCACTACATGGGGTCCCATGTACTATCAACATGGATATAAACACCTTATTTATGTCTCATTTTTTTAAGATTTTTCATAGGGAATAGGTTCATCTAAGCACAACATATGACCCTAAGACTGATGTCCAGTCAGAGAATATGAAACAGGTGTTGGAGGACATGTTACGAACATATATCCAAGATTTTGGGGACTTTGGGGAGAGGCACATCACCCAGGTTGAGTTCACCAACAAAAATAGTTATTAGGAGACAATATACATGGAACCATACAAATATTTATATGGTTGGACATTTTTTTCTCCCATGTACTGGTTAGAGGTATGAGAGAAAGCTTTATTAGGACTACATCTCGTACATGAGACTTATTAGCAGGTCCAGTTGATACAGAAGTGGATGGATACTATATAGTATCATTAAAAATAATATGTCGATCACCGTAGATAACCCCAAGAGTTCAAGGTTGAGGATTGGGTTTTCTTGCATGTTTCATCGAGGATGGGACATAGGAGGATCAAGAGATAGGGTAAGATTTCACTGGGATATGTCAGGACGATCAAGATTCTAGAGAGAGTTAGGTGAGTTTCCTATCAGTTTTAGTTACCTTAGAGGTACAACACCATGAACGATTTATTCCATGCATCTCAAATATTCCATTATCATTCATACCCATCTCAAACTTTTCATCCAGAGGAGGCTGAGCTTCATGTTGATGCATCCTTTGAGGATCATGCGATACATATCATTGATTGGAGCATGAAGGTTCTCCAAGGATGATCAATTCCCCTAATATGGGTGTTATTTAAGCACAACTATTTACAGGATGAGACCTAGGAGTGGGAGGCTGATGTACATTATCAATGGAAAGAGTTGTTCTCAGATGAATCTTGACCACCCTATAGGGATTAATTTGGGGATTAATTTCTATAAGGGGGAATATTGTAAGAACTTGGGTTTTTGTATGAGGTATAAATCTATTTTATTTTCAGTTTAAATGCTTCTCTATAGCCTTACATATACAACCCTTTTTATCAAGGGTGTTTCGGAGCTGTTCGGGGCTTGTTCAGATCCTGAAACCAAGTTTTGGGCTTGAAATAGCCTGATGCATGGATTGTGAATGGCTTGCGCATAGTTATACTAACCATGCGGGTAGACGAAACATCATCCACATGGTTTCAGAAACCATGTGGTAGAGGCTGCACAACCATGAACATTGTCTGAGAAATTTTAGACTTTCGATAGATAGTTATTCATGGTTTCAGAATGGTTATTCAGACTATGTGGAGAAACCATGCGATGTGCCCATTGGAGGTAGTGATCTGCACACAGTTTCTTCATAGTTTGGGAAACCGTGTGGGTAAACCGTGTGATCTCTCTATGTGAGTTTTTTTAAAATTTTAGTTATATTTAAATTTTGTATTTTAATCATAAAACCCATTTTGGTTTCAATGGATAGAGGAAAGATCTTATGAAAAGTTTTCAAGGGAGTCTAATCTAGGAATCAATTCCGAGTCTCTATCCAACCTCTGATTTGAATGCGGTTTTTCTCATCAGATCCACAATGGTATCTCCTCGATTACTTTTTAACTATTGTTGATTACTCATAACAATGAATGTTCTATGTTATTTTAATATCATGTGAACTAATATCCAATTATTTATCTATTCTTCGTATCTCTCCAAAACTAGGATAAATTAGGACTCGATACTAGACGAGCTCTCTATAGGTGGTCTATACTTTCTTTCATATTTTTAGGTTCTTTTTGGGTGTTCAGCCTTTTATCCGCCCATCAAAAATTTTGGTGCATCCCTGTTTTTGAGAAATCTACACTCTGTAGGCTTAGTTGGTCTTATTAAAGGTGACCTTAGGTTTATTTAGGTGCATTAACACCCATTTCTCATTTCGAGGTCACCAATGGGGTGCGCATTAAGGAATTAACATTTTTATGCATATTTAAACCACCCAAGCAGTGTGTTCTTGTACTTTTCTAGTCATTGGAATCCATTATATGCCTTAATGGGTTTCAATATCTTCTTTGGAGATGTAATTATATTTTTCTTAGTTATATCATGTTGTATAATGCTTATTTTTGATTAGTTGGTATTTTTAAATGGGTTATAAGGGTGGGTATACCTTTATGAATTGATTAATGGAATGATAAATAGTGAATATAGGAGGGCAGTAACATATTAATGGTGATTGATAAATGTAATTCATGGGTGGGTACACTCATGGCATGTACTTGGTTGTGTGAGTGGGTATACTCACACGAGGTTTGAATTGTTTATTTTGAACGAATGGTTTGATATATGCCATGAACAACTCTCCATGGATCTGGAATATGGAAGTGGATGCCTTGGGTTGAATATTCCATTGGGTATTGATTTCTTTGGATTAATTGGGACTTTAAATCCCATGGATCTGGATTTCTTGGACTCGTGTAAGACATGTCAGTACACATGCTCCTAGGACTCCAACGAGTGCCTAGACTGAATTTCTACTAGGACTCCCATGAGACTCGATGTGGATTACTTGGAAGAGTTCCTTGGATCGAACCCTTCATGGTCTATATTTATTTCTTGGATTCCCTTGTATGTGACACCTTGGATCTAGACCATGGTGTCTGCACTTCTTTATACAGCATGGTCATGGGTTCCTTGATACAGATAGATGTACGGTGTGGCTGTGTGGCTTGTTTCCTTTCTTATAGCTTTCTTGTTAGGACTCGACTCTTTTACAGGGACCCTTGAGGGAATATTTGGTATAGTTAGTTGTTGTATAATTATACCATAGGAATGTACACTTACTTTACTACTTTCTTTTCACTTTATAGAACTCTGGATATTGTGGTTAGATATATATAGACTTAGGTTGTTACCTACTAGGATGTTTATCTCACACCCAATTTGGGCCTACATAGGGACTCAAAAAGATTACATGGTTGTATGTGATGATAGGGGAAAGCTCCCTAGTATTGGGTTTTGATTGTGTATTTGTGGTAGGAGAGAATATGACCAAGCCAACGCTTGTGATGCTACTAACACTTTTTGGTCTTTTGGTCTTTTTGGGATACTTGAAATGTATTGTATTACCATGTACTGTTCTGGATGCTTTCTAGATACTTGTATCTTCTGCATCATTTTATATATGAGACACATCTGGTTATTGATATGTATTCTATATTGTCTTAATTTTAGTTGAATTATATTTATTTTACTTCCACTATATATTGTATATTTGACTTTCGTTGTGGTACTATGGTAATGAGGGCATAATCTCCCCACTGACTCACCTAGGTCATCGCTACTAGTTTACAACCTCTGGTGTTTTGGGAGATTATCTTGAGGCCATGTGGCCAACTGGGCTCGAGGAACCATTAAGTGGTATCCGGGTCCGGGACATTACAACACCACATAAAATAAATCAGGTTCATAATATAAAACATGTCTTAATGAGAGGAATTAGAGATGGAAAACCATACCATTATCCTGATTCATTCTGAACATAAACAAAAATTCATTGATAATTAAATTTAGATAATTAATTACATGCCCAATAATGATATAAACATAACCCTTTATACTTTCCATTGATAATAAATCCACACACACATATATATATGTCAATTTTTCCTATTTTTTACATCGGGAGTTTATAATTTTACTTGTTTATTCTAGTTTCATAAGAGGGATGTAGGTATTTTTTTTATTTTCCAAAATTCAATAATTACTAAATAATTTTGTTATTTTAAGGGTTATTTATAATGATTCATTAATTTTTAATTTACTTTCATAACTACTTCAGTATGTTTCTTAGAAGATAAAATCGATAACAAGCGTTTTTCTATGATTTTTAACATATGAAGGTTGTTTCCTTAATTAATGTGTTAAATATTGATTTATATTTAGAGAAACTATAAAAAATAATTATTTTAATATTTATATCATATTATATCGTAAATTATGTTTTCATAACCATTCATCAAATAATTTTATATAGTGGTCCATATAGGTGGTTAAACCAACTCTAACATGAGCATACCATGATTATTGGATGATTATGAGGTGATTAAGTTAAAATATAATTACAACTATTCAATAATGATATTTATTATAATTTATTAGTTTGATATATCAAAATAGAAAATTATTTATAAGAAGGGTTAACGGATTTTAAAATTTTACATAATTTGAATAAATGATTTTCCTCTTAGTATGCTTGTTTTAAATGATTGAATTAACAATGATTGTTTCTTGATCATATCATTAATAGGTTATAAAAATTTTCATGATATAATATTAATGATATCATAAAAATAATATTTATATTTTAAAACCATTTTCATAAATATCTATGTAAGGTGGTGATGAAAAGAAAAATAGAAACCAATCATTATATGTAGGGGCGATTTGCACATACGCATGGTTGATGATTTCATTTTCCTTAGAATGAGATATATGTATAATATATTATATCATTTAAAAATAAAAATATTTTATTGATAAAATAATTATTTATTAAATTTAACATTATTTACATTCTTTTAATGTGTTTAAAAAAATGAAACATGATGTTTTGTGGAAGTGGTAGTCTACGAACACACACAAATGCAATTTTCTATTTTATTATGGGAAATGGTGAGGGTTGTTAATTATTGTAACATAATTATAATAACATATCAGTATAATAACAATATCTATATTATCATTTTTATATGTTATATTTTAATTTTAGGAACAATAATAGCACATAATGAAATAGATTAGGGAACGAGAGGTTGGGAACTTATACATCACTTCTTGGAATATATACTCTGTGAAGGGGGTTAATCCCTTGAAGGGTGGTATTTTGAGAAGAAATAAAATATTTAAGGTTTCTATGAGTGTTTATGAGAGGACTGGGAAGTTTTTTTTGATTTTTGGGGATTTTGGTTTAAGGGGAAGTGAGGAGAGTATATTCCCTTTTATAAGTGAAAAGGGATGAAATTTTTGTAAATACCCAAAATATTTCAATAACATGGATTTAATAACAATATAAGTGGCTCTAAAATTTGAGAAAAATCGGGGCATGGAATATAAAATGTCAATAGTCTATAAAAAATTCAATTATAAACATGTTTTTTAACATCTTTCAATCCCATTATCCCTTGAATTATTAGTTTTTCCATTTAATATTTTAATGAAGTAACTAGTATTTAACTAAGGAAACATAATATTTATTATTAAAAATAAATAGGCACTTATTAGATACTTTAGAACTAATGATTCAATATTTGAAATCCATTTTTTAAGATTTCATTTCTAAACTCATTAAAAATTTATTTTAATATAATATATGTATAATGAAATAATATATTTTTTTGTGTAAAATTATTACCTAGGTTCTAAAATATCATATATGAAATTTTAAACTATGATAAATATATTAAAATGTATAATTTAAATTATAAAATAATTTTTTCTTAAAATTTTAAATCATACATATAGACTATTAATTGAATAAAATTTGTAGTATTAGTAAAAGTAGTATATTGCAATATTCACCTAAAAATAATTTTAAAAAAACATAAAAACTCAAGTTAAGATAATTTTTTCATTATAAATAAAAAATAAAGTTATTTTTACATTATTGTTTAGAATTTTTTGTTTTTAAATGATAATAAAAAATATAAATATAAACATTTTTTTTGAAAAAGGATGTTTTTAAACATTAACATTTTTTAATACTATCTCATACCAATTCCTAAGTAAGTGATGTTAATATATTAGTTAATATATTTGAATATTATATATTATAAAAATAATATACTAAAAGTGATCTATTTTAATTTATTAATACATTAAAAATTATTTAAGAATTAAAAATAATTTATATATTAAATCATATTAATTATACATCCTCTAAACGTAAGTATTTTAAATTTATTAATATATTTTTATTTACTAGAGGTTGTAATATTCTTATGTATTGTAAATAATAAAAATGGAATGGGTTTTTTAGTTTGATGTTTCATGTGATGTAAACTATTGAACAAAGTATTTTTTAAATAAATATATTCCAAAAACTTGAGGTGCTGTAATATAATTTCTTTAAATTCGTGTATAAAAATAAAAACTATCTCAATATATAATTTCATAACCCTATTAATACCTTAAAATATTTATTATTTTCATTTATAACCGTTATCTACATGCATATTAATTAGTTTTTAACTATTTTCCTATATTGGGTGTTTATAGTTTTAATCATTTTTTTAGTTTCATAAGAGTAGTGTTAATGTTCTCTTATCTCCTAAATTTAATAATTAAAATTTAATAATTTTACTATAATTTATGACTTATAATTACTTATTATTTTTTAATTTACTTTGATGAGTTTTTTATTCTTTATCCTTGAAGATGAAATCAATAATATGCATACTTCAATGATTTTTATAACCAATGATATGTGTTTTCTTAATTTTTGAGTTTAATATTGATTAATTAATTATATAACCAAAACCAAATCATTATTTATAAATTTATATCATATTATACAATTAATTATTTTTTCATTGACATCCATGACACAATTTGTTTCATTGTTTTAGTAAGTGGTCAAACAGATCCAAACATGAACATATCGTGATTAAAGGATTATTATGGGGTGATTTTATTGATATAAAATTATACCAAAAGACTAATTATAATATTTAGTGTTTACTATTGTAATATATAATAATTTTAATAAATTATCATAATAATAAATAGATATTAGAATATTACATAATATGAATAAATTGTTTTTTCCTCTTAGTTTGATTATTTGAGACTGTTAATTTTAAAATGACTATTTATCATTTATATTATTGAAAGGTTATACTATTTTATTTAACAGAACCTTATGAATATAATAAAAATCATATTTATATTTTAAAACCATTTTCAAGACCATCCATGTTTGGCAGTGATGAAATGAAAAATAAAAATCTATCATTCAATGGAGGTGGCAATCCACACGTATACATGGTCGATGATTTCATTTTCTATAGATTAGGGAAAAGAATTACAATGTTATATAATTTCATAATATAAAATATGACATAAATTTAATAATTAAATATTATATTCCCTATTAGGTATTTTTTTAATGTGGTAAAGTAAAAACACATTTTTTTAAGGAGGCGATAGTCTGCACAATTCAAAATTCATATTTTGATTCTTAATGAAAAAGGGTAGGGTGGTTACTAATTTTACTATTTTTATAATAGTATACTAGTATAATAATAATACTAATTTTTTCATTATAGTTTGGTGAAATAAAATTAGAGGAAGAATAAAAGCATATAAATAAATTGAAAAGTGGGAGTTGTGGTTAGAAATCTATACATTGCTACATGGAATATATCCTTTGTGAAGGGGATTAAACATTTGAGGGATGGTATTTTGAGAAGAAAAAACATCATAAATGTGAAAAATAGTGTTATGGAGAATGTTGGGTGGCTTTTTGGATGAAATTATAGGGGTTTTGTTTGAGATTAATTGAGAAGATTAAATCCCCTTTTATTAGTGAAAATGGATGGATTTTTTGTAAATACTGGAATCTTTTCAATAATGCGATGTCACTCTCAAGGAAAAAAGATCCAAAATTGAAAAAAATAAAGATTATAATATAAAATGACTATAAACACCTTAAAACCCCCATTAATATATGTTTTAACAAATTATTTCAATTATATCTTAGGTTACTCATTTTAACCATTTTTGGTTTTCACCATGGTAACTCATTTTTACCTTGGTAATTTATCCTTAATGAACACAAATAAAATGTTCCTTTTTAATTGATTTTGACCAAATGATTCTAAATTTTTTGATCCATTTTTTGTCTCAATTATTAAAATTGATAAAAATTAGTTTTAAAATACTAAATGTAAAATTTATAAAAAATGAATGTTTTGGAAATATATAACTAACATAAAAAATGTTAAATATAGGTTTATCAATTCAATTTTTTTTAAATTATAAATTCACTTTTAAAGTACATATATAGTTTTAAAAAAAATTCATAAGTTTCTGATTAATATTTACATAATAATAATGTCATAAATCAATGTTATTTGTAAAAAGAATATTTTTCACTATTCACCTAAAACCCAATATTTTTAAGAAATTTTCAAAAATTAATTTTTAGCTAATATATCCATAATAAATCCAAAATTTAAATTATTTTTCTCAAATTATCATCCAAAAATTAGTATTTTTTTATTTAGTAATATAAAATATAGTAGAAACCTTTTAATATAAAAATTACTTTTGGTATAATATCTATTCTTTTTTCCTATAAATTACTAATTAGTCATATATTAATATATATATAAATATAAATATTTTAGTACATTTTTACATAATAAAAATTTATATTTACATAATTACTTATGGTATCCATGTAATACCTAAGAATCATATAAGAACTAGTTACAATATTATGTGGCGATTCAATTAGTTTGGATATTGATTCAATCTTCATGAGCATAAAGATCTTCAAGATACAGTTTTGATGAAATCATAATTTATAGAGTTTATCTTGGACTTGTTCAAGGGAACACTCTAATGAAGAAACCTCTATTTTTTAGACAGATGTGATTCATAAAGAAGACTTCTACTTACAGAAGACATTTATTCTTTGTTACATTATTTATTTTATTATATGGTTAAATCAATTTTTACTAGGAAATTTAAAAGTTATATTTAATATTATAAATATATTATGGTTTTTCATTTTAGTTGGTTATATTGTGTGAATAATGATATTCAATACATTATTTATTTAAGGATAATATACCGTGAATAATCAAATTGTTACACTCCCCTACTTTAAAAAATTATTTCTTTTCAGTTTTAATTATTACTTACTAAAGAAGTTATATAATGATATATATAATATAACTTGAAATTTAATTATTTTTAAGAAGGAATAAATCAAATATATTCACATATAATAACTATAATCCAAATATGTTATTTATTATTAAAAATTTGAGTTAAATACCACTAATGTATTTGTATTATGACTTATTTTTATTTGAGTTCATAATTCAGACTGAAATGGACAAATTATCATACATTGGTTTAATGTATGAAATGTGATTTCATATTTTTAAAGCTACTACACCACGCACACCTATATCTCATCCCCATTAGTTCTTTAACTTGGAAATACAAACTAAAAGTTGAGGTAGAATGGCAAAGTCATCAAAGTATACTCTTCCTCCTCATAAGTCTCATTAAGATCCATGTTCATACAACTATTGGCCAATTCTAGAGTATTATCCTCCACTACACTAACCTTCTCCCTCTTTTTTTATCCCTTCCCTATGTCACTATATTCAATAGATTACAACCCATATACTTTTCCGCTTGTTTCAATAGCACTTTCACTTCCCACTCTATGAAAACCTTTTGGCTATAGGTTAGTGGGGGATGGATTCCCTGCCCTATCCATTCTGAGTGGCTCTTCAAGTTCCGAAACATGACCTTTAATGACTTGAACTATTTCTAATACAGACTGGATATCCTTGCATTATCTTAGGCATGGAACATGATTCTTTAAATTCTCCAAGCCCTGAGGTCACTAGGTGAACTACTTTTCTCATAACCACTATGTCCTATAAAACTAGTTGTGGTGGTGGGGGTTGTATTCTATACACACCATTAATATGGTTCTTCTAACTTATCCAGAAACATCAGGGACTACATGTGGCTTTAGTGAATTGATGCATGATAGTGAATACTATTCATTTTTTATGTTTGTTGTTACAATGATATTATGATCTCTTTGTGGTGTAAGCTAGTTATTTTTTCCCCATAATTTTATTAATAGTGAGTATGATGTGGGTAATCTATCCAGGATCATTGAATATAGATTCTATGTTGAAATAGTTAATTAGTTATTTCAAATCCATCCATAGGACCCATACAATGATTTATATTCACATCAACAAAAATTTCAAAATGAAACCATAATAAAACATGATATTTTATTAAATAAATTAAAAAACATTGGGGTAAACTTAAAAAAATATAGGAAACATAGAGTTTCTAGAAAAAATTTAATATTTCACTATTTTAATGTGGATGAATTAGTTATCAAAATCCACCTTATTGAAAGTTATTTAATAGGATCCACCTTATTCAATAGGTTTTGAAGGTTGTTTATGCATATCATTCTTATCATCCAAGGATTTATAAAATTCTCTTAAATAATTTCCATGTTTTCAAAACATAACACATTAGATGGTTAGTGGTGCTTTTAGATACATGTTTCCCACTCCCATTATGTTTACCGACCTTTTCATTTCCCTATGGTAGTTTTCTGCTTGATGACCCCCTCTTCTAAAATTAAATCATCTTCCAATCCCCTTGAGGAAATTCCATTAGTTATTATTTAACTATTTTTGACATATATAAATTTGAACATTCTTTCCTTCATCATCTTCATCATTTTATCTTTAATGAGACTCCATCCTTCTATCCTTTAGTGTTATTAGAAATTCAAATACATTCACATTGTGAATCATATTTTTTGATAGATGGTTTTCTATAATCAAAATATTTATCACTCCTCCCAATGCAATGGATTATTCATTAACCATGGTTTTTTCTAGTTCCATCCATTACTAAAATAAAATGGTTTGAAATGATTGATGAAAAAATTACAACAAAATAAAATTATCATAATAATAAAATCAAATTAACGTTAATGAAAATATTTATTTACATATTTACATTGGCCTATAGTTCCTTTAGTTCATCCTATATTAATCTTAGTTTGATGTAGGTTACATTAATTTGGGTTATCATATGCTTATCAACCTAATACATCAATGTAACTAGGAAATAAATCCTTCATAATGGGTTTTATAGTTCATATTATCAACGAAATAATATTTCACAAGATTTTCAAATAAAGTGTGTTATTAGAGATCTTTTTCATGCCCAAGGTGATGATTGAGTTAATACCCAACAAGGAGTTTTTATTGTTATTACCCCTAGATACATTTTTACCAGATCTTACACTCACATGAAGCATCAAGAAAATGATTTATTTCTAAATAAAACTATCACGAACTGATCCTACCGGTCTCGAGACACAACTACCCCAAGCCCGCCTCCATAGACCAGGGGCTGGCGATAAGCACCGAAGGCCTAACAATCTCAGGGAGGCCTTTGCCTAAGTACATGTACACACACACACAACCCACTCAATGTAGAAGTGCAGAGTAAAAAGGAAACCAAAGGACAAACAACTGTAACCTAACCACAGTCATGCATCAAACTCTAAATAGGAAATGTAAAGTGCTGAAAAGTACTGACAGATATAGAACTGAAAAGGGCAAAATATGCACCCATCCAGAAAGGTGCCACAACCCAGCAATAGGTAAATGAAAGAAAACAGCTGGTGAGTCTCTCACCTGAAAGACCTACTATGACCACCAAACGCAGCCCAAGATCGTGTGTTCTCTACGCTCCTCCGTAGTTTCGATCGACCTGTTCGTCGTTTGCAAGGTCACACCAATTGTGGGAAAAGCCCAAGACGAGGTGGTATAAGGATACTCAGCAGGATGCCTTGAAAGCTCGAGGGAGAAACAAAGGAGATACTGAATGGTAAATGATAGACAGAACAAATTAAGAGTACAACTGAGAGAGTGTGGCTCAGCCCAACAAAAGAAGGGAAATAGACTCATTCCAACCAAGAGGAGCTAGACACGGAAAGCACGTGGCATACCTCATGTGTCTTCTCCCCACTTGGAAGAAGAGTAACTGGTCCCAAGGAGTGGGAACAAATATAGGTTGTATATATATATATATATATATATATGGTCAACAAGAAACCCGAACGAGTGCATAAGGGGATCTCCACGTCCAAGCTCAGCCTAGGAAAAGTCGCTAACAGTTCTAAGGATGTCCACCACTGATGCCCAATAGTCCCGCATGTCAAAATTGTCTCATATCTAAGTCATACAACCAAAATTCCCGCTCCAGTAACCACAGAGGAAAACCACTGACTAGCCTCGAAAAAAGTGCTGGAGTCTGAAAGAAGTCGTCAGGTAACCCATTGCCCAGCCCTGCTAGAGGGTAAACCCTAAAAGTCAATGGGTATCCCACTGCCCAGCCCTACTGGAGGGTAAACCCTAAAATTCAATGGGTAACCCACTACCCAGCCCAACTGGAGGGTAAACGCTAAGATCCACAGGTAACCCACTTCCCAGCCCACCCGGAGGGTAAACCCTAAAAGTCAACGGGTAACCCACGGCCCAGCCCCGCTGGAGGGTAAACCCGGAACTGATCCAATAACTCCGTGCTTCCCGTGCCATCACTGGGTGTCGCTAACATCATGATTGTGTATTGGGTTGGAGTGCATCAAAGAGACCTCCAACCAATGCCCTTTCATATTTCCACATTTAATAAGATCACCTAAGAGGCCCCGCTCGTCTGAAAATATTACACCGTTGTAATCCTTGTGAAAAAACACACGAGATATACTACTTACTCGCCAAAAATGGGCTCCCAACAGAAAAGTTATTCAATGCCACTTTACACCCATAGGGAATATCATGGGGCCCACACCCCGGTCTCGAAAGGGTTCGGGAAAACTGCGTCATTGTGATGCTCTTAGAAAAACATGACAAAAAGACTACTCATTCGCCCCGAACAGACGTCTGATGAAAAAGTTGCAAAATGCTGCTCACAGCTTAAAAGAAAGCCTGTGGGGACCATGCCTCAACTTTGACTTCAATGCTTGAAACCACTCTGGGCCACTTAGCCTTGATTCCAGAGTCACAATGCCGCTGGCAGCACCTTAAATAGACTCCGGATGTGTATGTGACATCCGAAAGAAGAAACCCGACATAGTACTTAACGAGCATGACGCACCACCGAGCCCCCGTCTTAGGAATTAAAATTTCCCAAGACCATTTAAAAAGCTTCATCTTGATCCGATGATTGCACTGCCACAGATTTCATACAAAACGAAGACCCATAGTGAATGTTATGGGTGTCCGAAGTCAGAGGGGATGAACCCCCCTTGGGCTGGACCGGCCTGGACCGGCCCGCTCTGGCCGGCCCAACACTTATCGCCAGCCCGAGGCTCATCTACGCAGCCTGATCGCAGACCCTGGGTCTACGTAGAACCGACCGGCCCTCGTGTCCGGTCGTGGTCTCGCACGGAGACCCGCCATCGGCGGTTCTCTGTCCCTGTACGGGGTCGCGCGCCGCGGCCCCGCCCCGTCATGACCCGGTAAGCTCGCCCGCCGCCTAGAGCCACCACCTGGAGCAGTCGCCTAGATCCCCTGCCTTGCTGTCTGGGTCCGCCACCACGCTGTTGTCCCAAAACCGCATTGCCGCCGCCTGGAATGCCCCACGCCGCCGCTGTCGCCCGTCGAGCTCCCTAGAACCGCCGTAAAAAGAGGAAAATGGCCGAGAAACTTCCCAGGGCCACCTTGGGCGCCACAAGACTCGAAATTTGATCCAAAAGGTTCTTTGGGAAGATAAAAACAAGCCCTATGAAACCATGGGCATCACTCGATGATCAGACAACAAATCAATGTAAGAAATTGCATTTAAGGTGGGGGTTGCGGGAATTGAAACGATAAAAACACAATCCTACCTCGATGGGCGTAGCCCGAAGCTTCACCAATGGTCTACCAGAGTCACCAAGCCTTTCTAGAGAGGTGTAGGAGAGGGGAGGATCTCATTGAGAGGGAACCTCCAAGGAGAGTGGCTAAGGGGGAGGAGAGGTTGGAGGGTGGTGCGTTTAAATAGAAAACACTTAAAACCGCCGCCCGTAGACCTCGTACCCAAACTTTCAGTGGGGTCGGGGTTAAGATTCCCCTAGGGTAAAAAACACATTTTGAGTGCAAGGGAGGTCTCATAATTCTAATCCAATGTTCCATTCAAAATTTCTGAAGTCCACGCCCAAGGCCGCTAAATTCTGAAAATGCCCCTGGTGGTGTTTTTCACAGAAGGGTCGTGCCCGCGAATGTTATACCTATCCTAGGGTAAACAACACATTCTAGGATCAACAGTTCCCTCTATTTTCCCATCAGAGCAACCGTTTAGGATTTATCCTATTTATTTGGTGTGTCTAGTGTGAACGCACTTAAAATTTAATTCCGGCCACACCGGGGCTTGGAATCACACGCCGTCTGAATGCCCTACTCTAGAATAAAATTAATAAAATTTAAAAGTATTATAGGATAGAAACTGGGGTTCTTACATAATTCCCTCCTTCAAGTTTTTCATCCCCAAAATAAAAAACTACAAAAAAAATTCAGGATACTGAGTCCGCATCTGACTCTCCCATTCCCAGGTGGTCTCCTGCACTCTTCCATGCTGTCACAGCACACGAACCAAAAGAATGGCCCGTCCACACAGTGTCTGCTCTTGTTGGTCCTCAATAGCCACTGGGTGCTCCGCAAAGGTGTCTCCATCCTCAATGTCTAGCTCTACCTAGTTGATAATGTGTGTGGGGTCATGCACATATTTCCTTAGCTGTGACACATGGAAGACGTCATGCACCCTCTCTAGGTGTGGGGGTAGAGAAAGACGGTTGGCAACCTCACCGACCTTGCCCACGTTCTCAAAAGGCCTGATGAACCTCAGGGACAACTTGCCTCCTCGACCGAACCTCTGAGTACCATGTCGCGGGTAGACCCTAAAAAAGACATGGTCCCCCTACTCGAACTCCAAAGGCCTGAGATGATGATCTGCGTAGGGCTTCTGTCTGCTCAGATCCATCCTCATCTGCTGATGGATGACCTGCACCTTCTCCGTCATCACCCGCACCAACTCTGGGCCCACAAGGGAGGTCTCCCCAACTGCTATCTAGTACAACGGTGACCTGTAGGTTCTCCCGTAGAGGGCCTCAAAAGGTGACATGCTGATAGTAGAGTGGTAACTGTTGTTTTACGTGAACTCCACCAAGGGTAGGTGATCCTCCCAGCTCAGGAAAAAGTGTAAAATGCATGCCCTAAGCATATCCTCCAACACCTGGAGAGTGCACTCAGTCTGCTCGTCCGTCTGGGGGTGGAAAGCTGTACTCATCTGCAACTGGGTCCCGAATGCCTCCTGTAGGCCTCACCAAAATCGCGATGTAAACCGCACGTCATGGTCAGAGTCGATCGTCGAGGGTACTCTATGAAGGTAAACTATCTCCCGAATGTACAGCCGCCCTAGACTCTCCACCGAGCTCAGCTCCCTAATAGCAAGGAAGTGTGCCGACTTCGTGAGTCGGTCCACTATCACCCAGATGGAATCGTGGCCCTTCACTATGCTCAGGAGCCCTGTGACGAAGTACATAGACATGCCATCCCACTTCCACTCTAGGATATCAAGGGGCTAAAACAACCCTGCTAGAACATGATGCTATGACTTCACCTGCTGATAGGTAAGACACTATGAAACAAACTCAGCTACGCTCCGCTTCATGCCAGACCACCAAAACTGCCACTGAAGGTCTCTGTACATCTTCCCCACACCAGGATGTACAGCCAAGGGAGAAGTGTTGAACTCCTGCATCACCTCCTCCCGCATCTCAACTGGTACTACAACTCTCCCCTGGAATAATATCTCGTGATTACCTCCTTCAGAATACCCTTCGGGTATGTCTCTCGTGGATATCTGATCAAACAATACCTTGCAGTCGACATCCCCCACCTGTGACTCTCTCACACACTTAAGGAGCGAAGGATTCAACACCATCGACCGCAGAAAAGCCATACCCTCCTGCTCCACCGAGGTTAGCCGTAGGTAATCCAACTACTATGAAGTTTCCCGCACTAACTGTGCCTAGGACTTCCTGCTAAGAGCATCTAATTCTACGTTTCCCATACCTGGAGTGTAGACTATCTAAAACCATAGTCCTATAGAAAATCAAACCAGCTCCTCTACCTCAAATTCAAATCCCTTGGAGTGAAGATATACTTGAGGCTCTTGTGGTCTAAGTAGACCACAAAATGCTCACCCAAAAGGTAGTGTCTCCATAACCTCAAGGCGAAGACCACCACTTCCAGATCTAAATTGTGAGTCACATAATTCTTCTCGTGGGGCCTCAAATGCCTCAACCCATATGCAATCACTACTCGCTGCTACATCATCACACACCGGAGCCCAGATCCTGAAGCATCACAAATGAACTCAACACCCTCCTCTAGCAGCCTCAACACTGGAGCACTAGTTAGACTCTGTCTCAACTCCTTGAAGGACTTCTAGAACTGATCAGTCCATGTGAACGTTCATCCCTTCTACATCAATGCAGTCAAAGGGGCAGTGATCCTGGAGAAATCTTCCACAAACCTCCTGTAGTACCCTGCCAAACCAAGGACTCTCCACACCTCTGACGCATTCTTGGGTGGCTCCCAAGCAATCACTACCTCTATCTTTGTGGGATCTATAGCCAATCCCTACTCCGAAATGACATGCCCCAGAAAGTGACCTCATGAATCCAGAACTGACACTTTAAGAGATTCCCATACAGCTGGTGCTCCCAAAGTAAGTCTAGGACCATCCTCAAATGCTCCGCATGCTCCTCTCCCATTGCAGAGTAAATGAGTATGTCGTCAATAAAGACAACCACAAATTGGTCCAAGTACGGCTGGAATATCTGGTTCATCAAACCCATGAAAACAATGGGGGAATTCATCACACCAAAGGGCATCACCAAAAACTCATAATGCCCATATCGACAACAGAAATACAACTTTTGGATATCAGCCTCAAGAAACCGCAACTGGTGGTAGCCGGATCAAAGATCAGTCTTAGAGAACCACTTCTCACTTCTCAACATGTTGAAGAGGTTTTCGATCCCTGGAAAAGGGTACATATTCTTTATCTTGGCCTGATTTAGGAAATGATAATCCATATAAAGCTACAGAATCCCATATGCCTTTTTCCCAAACAAAACTGGAGCTGCAAAGGGGGACACACTGGGCTTGATGAATCCCTTCTCATGAAGGTCGTCCAGCTGAATTCGTAGCTCCTGAAGCTTTGTGGGTTCCATCTGATAAGCCACACATGATATCGGGGCAGTCTTCGACTGCAAGTCAATGCAGAACTCCATCTCTCACCTCATAGGTAGTCCTAGAACATCTTCTGGAAAGACATCCATGTAGTCCTCTACAACAGTAGGGATCCAGGTGCCTGTAGCATCTGCTACTCTGAGATCATGCTCTCCAAATTGTGTGAAAAAGGTCGAGGTCTCATGCTCAGAGTACCCATCTAATCTACCTTGAGGTCTCGTTCACCAAGTATAGTGAACCTATTCCCATCAGAAAACATGCGTCTGACTCATCTGTGATGACAATAAATCTGGGCGTGAAACATAGAAAGCCAATTCATGCCCATGATGACGTTTTAAGGTTCCATCATGATGACAAGCATGTCCCACGTGAAACTACCTCATCCGAATGACAGTTCGCACTGTTTGTAGAGAAAGGTCACTAACGAGGCACTTCCCATAGGAACCTCGAGGCTAAGCACAGTTTTCAGTGCCTCTACAGGAAGATCCAACTCTCGTACCAATAAAAACGATATAAAGGAGTTACAGGTGCCTTTGTCTACTAGTACCGAAGCAAGCGTAGAGTAAACACAAAGAATACATCAAACGATCTCGTGTGCTGGGGGGTCACGAACACCAATAGCCTAAAGCTGCCTATAGCCCCTATTGCCAGCTCCATGAGCCTGGCGTAGGCCTCCTGGTGGTGGCGGTGGAAGGACCTCGAAACCTCATCCCGGACCTTGAGGTGTAGCTGCTCTGCCTGCGCCACCTCCCTGAGGACCAACCTGTCCCCGCCTGGGGGTCCCTGGTCATGGCGCTGCCTCTGCCGCTGCGGTGTTCCCACTACCTGCCACGACTGCTCGGTACGCCTTGTCAGGCAGTCCCATGCTAGGTGACCCCATCCATCACAGACATAGCACAGGCTCTATCCTGCCTACCCTGGTGCTCCACAGTGCAACTGTGGTGTACGAACCTTTCCTTGTGTCTACTCACAGAAGGGCCTCCTTGATCGAGACTCTGCTCTCTACCGCCTTCCTGTGACCGAAGACTCTCCACTAAAGCGGTCACTGCTAGGCCTTGTCTGCTGGAGTCCCTCCACCAAGAAGCTCTCAGTCATGAGCACCCGCTCTAGCACCCCAGCATAAGTAGGGATGTACATCAGAACTACACTAGCACAGATCTCCCTGTGAAGACCTTGCTCAAACTTTCACTCCCGAAAGTAACTTTCACAGATCATATCCTATGAGTAGCATGTTAGATCGGTAAATCAGGCTGAGTACTGTGCCATGGTCACCCCCCATGATTCAGCTCTAGAAGCTCTTGAATCCGAACAGAGCATAAGCAAGAGGGGGAGTACTCCTCCTGGAAGAGCTTTTGTAAGCTATCCCACGTGAGAGATGACTCATCGTGGGTCTGCGTCACCAACCCCCACCAACACCTGACCATCTTGAAGAAAATTATGGAATCTAGGGCTACCATCTGGTCCGTTGGAATCTGTACCAGTCTAAAAAGTCGGTCCACAGACTCTATCCAGTCTTCTGCTGCCTGGGGATCAGGGTCTCTGCGGAAATTCTGCGGTCACTGACGCTGAAAGTTTTTGAGCGCAATCAGCCTGCAATCAACCTTGGCCTGTACTGCAGGTACTAACTATCGTTCCTCAGGTGGAGGGGCCACTATTGAAGCACTGGGCGGAAGGGGATCATGTGAGGGTCCCTGAAATGATGCCTCATCGCTCTCCAATTTATCGTTACAAACTGGAGTGGGTAACCTGGCTGGCTACCATAGTGGGGGAATCCTGAAAATTATCAAGGATTACCATGATCAGATGAGCATATATATACATATCAGTAATAACAAAGGGGAGATGACTCAAAAAGGACAGTTAGATAATCAATCCTACTGGATGCATGTTCCAATGTTCCCTGCAATAAATGTCTCAGCATGCCGAGTCGACAAGTGGGTTATCCGGGTCCTGGTGAATGGATACGTCGCCCACCCATACCATCACTAGACTCCCTGGCCTGAGAGCCGCACTCAAGACACGTCGACACTATTGCTCTAAATACCAACCAATTCTTTTTTAGGGATGTCCAAACAATTCCCCAAGGAACGAACCTCCTCTGATACCACTTTTTCATGACCCGACCCTACCGGTCTCGAGCCGCAACTACCCCAAGACCGACTCCATAAGCCAGGGGCTGGCAACAATCGCCGAAGTGCAGAGTAAAAAATAAAACCAAATGAAAAACAACTATAAACTAACCACAGTCATGCATAAACCTCTAAATTGGAAATGCAAAGTTCTGAAAAGTACTGATAGATACAAAACAGAAAAAGGGAAAAACATGCTCCAATCTAGAAAGGTTCCACAACCCAAAAACAGGTAAACGAAAGAAAAAATCTGGTGATTCTCTCACTTGAAAGACCTACTACGACCACCGAACATAGAACAAGCTCCTGTGTCCTCTACACTTCTCCGTAGTCTCGATCGATCTGCCCGTCGTCTACAAGGGCACACCAAGTGCGGGAAAATCCCTAGAAGGGGTGAGTATACGGATACTCAGTAGGATGCCCCGAAAGCTCGAGGGAGAAACAAAGGAGATACTGAATGGTAAACGATAGACAGAACAAAGTAAGAGTACAATAGAGAGAGTGATGATCAACCCAATGAAAGAAGGGAAATAGACTCATTCCAACCAAGAGGAGCTAGACACGGAAAGCATGTGGCATAAACCGCGTGTCTTTTCCCCTCCTAGAATGAGAGTAACTAGTCTTAAGGAGTGGGAACAAAGGTAGGGTGTATATATATATATGCTCAACAATAAATCCGAACAAGTGCATAAGGGGATCTCCATCTCCAAGCTCATCCCAGGAAAAGTCGCCAACAGTTCTAAGGATGTTCACCACTGATGTCCAATAGTCATGCACATCAAAACTATCTCATCTCTATGCTGTAATACCAAAAGTCCCAACCTGGTAACCATGGAGGAAAACCACTGACTAGCCTCAACAAAAGGGGAAAAGTCTGGAATAAGTCATCAGGTAACCCACTGCCCAACCCTACTGGAGGGTAAACCCTAAAAGTCAATGGGTAACCCATTGCCCAGCCCTGCTGGAGGGTAAAACCTAAAAGTCAATGGGTAACCCACTGCCCAGCCCAACTAGTGGGTAAACCTGAAGATCCATGGGTAACCCACTGCCCGAACCACCTGGAGGGTAAACCCTAAAATTCAATGGGTAACCCACTGCCTAGCCCCATTGGAGGGTAAACCCGGAACTGGTATGATAAATCCACACTGCCCGCACAATCACTGGGTGTCGCTAACATCATGACCATGCGTTGGGTTGGAGTGAATCAAAGAGACCTCCGACCAATGCCCTTTCATATTTACACATTTAACAAGATCATTTAAGAGGCCCCGCTCACCTGAATAAATTACACAGTTGTAATCCTCATGGAAAAACACACGAGATAGACTACTTAATTGCCGGAAACGGGCTCCCGACGGAAAATATATTCGATGCCACTTTACGCCCACAAGGCCTCTCATGGGTCCCACACCCCAATCTTGAAAGAGGTCAGGCGAACTGTGCCATTGTGATGCTCTCGGAAAAATGCGCCAAAACGACTACTCATTCGTCCCGAATGGACTTCTGATGAAAAAGTCACAAAACACTACTCACAGCTTAAAAGACATCTCATGGGGCCCACGCCTCAACTCTGGAATCAATGCCTAATACCATCCTGGTCCACTTCGTCTCGATTCTAGGGTCACAACGCCACTAACGATGCCTTAAATGGACTCTGGATGTGTCTGCACCATCCGAAAGAAGAAATCTAGAATAGTACTTAACGAGCATGACGCACCACTGAGCCACCGTCTCAGGAATTAAAATTTCCCAAGACAGTTTCAAAATATTCGTCTCGATTTGAGGATTGAACTGCCACAAACGGTAGGCAAAACAGACACCCGTAGTGAACGTTACGGGTGTCAGATGTTGGAGGGGACAAACCCCACTTGTGCTAGACCGGCTGGGGCCGGCCGGTCCACCCGGCCTGGGCCGGCCCGCACCGGCCAGCCCGGCTTGCATCACCAGCCCGCGGCTCAGCCGCGTATCCTTGTTGTGGATCCTGGGTCCACGCAACACCGATTGGCCCTCATGGCCAGTCGTGGTCTCACACAGAGACCCGCCTTCGGTGGGTCTCTATCCCCGCACGGGGTCGCGCGCTGCAACTCCACCCCATCGTGCCACGGCGCGCTCGCCCACCGCCTAGTGCCACCACCTGGAGCCGCTTTCTGGAGCCCATGCCGCACCGCCTGGGTCCACCGCAACTCCGTCCCAGAACCATGCCACCTCTACCTGGAATGCCTCGCGCTTCCGCCGTCGCCCGCCAGAGCTCCCTGGAACCACTGGAAAAAGAGGAAAACAGACGGAAAACTTCCTAGGGCCGCCCTGGGCACCCTGGGACTCGAAATTTTCATCCTAAAGGTTAGTTGGGGAGATAAAAAAATCCCTATGCAACCATGGGCTTCCCTCGATGATCGACCATCAATTTAATGTAAGAAATTGCATTTAAAGGGGGGGGGGGGGGGGGTTGTGGGAATTGAAATGATAGAAACACTAGTCTACCTCGATGGGCATAGCACAACGCTTCACCAAGGGTTCTCCGGAGTCGCCACACCTTGCTAGAGAGGTGGAGGAGAGGGGAGAATCTCGTTGAGTGGTGACCACCTTGGAGAGGGGATAAGGGGGAGGAAAGGGTTGGGGTGGTGTGTTTAAATAGATAACACTTAACCCCCCCCCCGTAGACCCCGTACCCGAAATTTCGGCAAGGTTAGAGTTAAGCTACCCCTAGAGTAAAAACCATGTTCTGAGCGCAATGGAAGTCTTGTAATTTTAATCTGATCCTCCGTTAAAAATTTGTAAAGTCCACGCCTGAGGCCGCTAAATTATAAAAACGCCCCTGGTGTCATTTTTCACATAAGGGTCACGCTTGTGAAAGTTATACACCTCCTAGGGTAAATGGCATATTCCAAACTCAACGGTTCCCCCAGGTTTCCCATTCAAGCAACCATTTAGGAGTTATCTTGTTTATTTTGTGTGTCTAGTTTGAAAGCACTTAAAATTTAATTCTGGCCACACCGAGGCTCGGAATCACACGCCGTTTGAACGCCCTGCTCTGGAATAACATTAAGAAAATTTCAAAGTCTTACATGCTCAAAACCCGGGTTCTTACAAAAACCATATATTCAATACTTTACCAATATTTTTGAATATCATTCTATATATAGAATCATCTCAAAGGATTTCACTAAGGTTCTCTAAACTAATACAAGAAATTAATAAAAAAATATAGAAAAATAATAATGAAAACCCAATTTGATACCAACTAATGTAACCCAAGATAAACATGACATAAATAATGCATTAATATTGTGATTTAATTATTAAATCTCTCAAACAGCTATATAAACCATGGAACTAATGGTTTAGTGTCATGAATATTAGTTTTAAAACTCATTAATATTTTTTCATAATCATTATAATCTTGAAAATTTCTATACATCTCACATGATATAATAATATCCATACCACAGGAAATCAAAAAAATATAAAAAGGGTGAACTCAAATGATCAATAACAGAAAAACATATCACAATGTTTCAGATCATAATTATGAAGGATAACATGAGTAAGGCATTAATATATTAATAAAATAGAAGAAGACCATAGATAATAGTCAGAAAAAATGATAGAGAAACATAATATCATAACTAAATCATTATAAAAGTATAAAAAAACTATAACATGGATCAAGATACATATCAATAATCATAAAACATGTGATCACAATATAAATTCATGGAATACTTTAAAAAGGAATGTGTAATCATGTAAATGTGGAATTTTATAAAAATAAAATGCATCATGAAATTTTTTCATTACATGATTAACAACTTGGAAATATGGAACAACCATTAGCATAAGAAAAATTTTGTGATAAAACACATCATTCATGCACCTTTGTGAACAAACACATTATATCCATAAATAAAATTGTGAGAAAACCCACCATCAACATATTCCTATGAACAAAATCATTATATCCACACCTGACCATCTCATCTGATTTAGACATAATCCAATACATTGGAGGGTAATATAGTAACAAAATTTTCATCGTACATACATATGTGTTCCATTTAAAATAAATCATAAACATATCCAAATAAACCCATTTAAAAAGAACATATTTTTTAAATATTCCACGGAAATCAGAGAACATAGACTTAAAATATTAGTGGGTATTAAAAAATTAATTTTCCAAAAATAAACCATATCATAATTAAGAAGAGAGGTTGATTGAAAAAACACTTCATTAGAGATAAAACTTAGGTAAAAAATATAAGTGAAATTACAAAACTTCTTATAAAATATTTCAAACAATATTATAAAGGATGATGTAAAAATTAATTTCAAAAACATTTCTGATGAGTGAAATAGAAGACCTATGAAATAATTATTATAAAGAATTTAAAATAAAATATACATTAAAACACATAAACATTATCAATTAATATACAGTTTAAGATATAAAATTTGATTTTTAAAGGATGCAAATCCATCTTCTATAATATTTTGAAATACTTTTTTTTGAAAACCCACATTATAAAAAGAGTATTAAACATTAATCCTAAAAATTGGTAAATAGAATTATGAGAATAATAGATAATACTCCATATTAGAATCCCAAAAATAGAGTAGAAATTTGGCATGAAGGAAAATATAGACACAGAAGAAAATATTACTTTATAAGAATTACTTATTTGGGAAAAAATTATATCAAGGAATAGGTTTTTTATAATGATAATTAATTTTAATTAAGAAAAAAGGAGATTACAAATAAAATAGTGGAATTGTAGGATCAACAAAAAATTAAAAATTATATTCTTGTAAGAAATTCTATGACCTAATTAATCATAAATTGAGTTTATGAAAATAATATGGAATTGGTAACAAAATAATCAAAGTATCTTGAATGAAATACTCTAAAATGGACATTAAAATTATAATAAATGGAATATATTTTCATATGTGAAAGAAATTGGGTAGTGAGTTCACCATATTAAATATTGTTTGCAGTAGAATATAAAACATATCAAATGGAGTTATAAATGATATAAATAAACTCATACCTTTACTCTTGATTTCCACATAAGTTCTTTAACCTCATGTGTGATAAACATAAGTAAAATAACACAATATTTTAAATGATATTTTTACTGAATAAATGACTGTTATATATTATATAATATGATACACGTGCAAAATATAGAGAAATTATTATTTTTATCTCATTAATAAATATCATCACATTAGTTATCTACAAAGTAAATGAAAATTATAAATATTAAAAGTGGACCAAAAATTATAAAATAGAAAATCTAAAATGTGGAAATATTGATCTCCTTGACCTAAAAGATTCATCTACCACATGTCCAACACTAAAAATGAAAAAAATACTAGTAAACCAATCAACATAATATTGAATAAAAATTCATAACCTTGGGTGGAATTATAGAGAATATTAAGTGAAATAATGATGTGGCATTTATAAGTTATAAGGAGAAATGTGACCATTGAGATTCATCTATTATAGGAACATTGGTTAAATATGATTGTTGGTCAATATAACCTTTTTTAAATTTTACCATCGGGAACTATAACTATGGGTTATAATTTTACCATTATAATTAATTTTTATAAGTAGTAATGATAAAAAATAATTGATGCAGAAAGGAAAAATGATGGAATCAACTAGTAGAGTCATGTCATTAGAATCCCATGTGTCAGAAAATTAGTGATTGGTAGGGTCATTGGGTTTTGGATTTGGCCAATACCAAGATAAGATTCAATAAGTGGGTGTTAAATTAAAACACCTTTGGGGAAAGTTTAAGTTAATGGAGATTACAACTTGGTCAATGTCAGCTGATCCACCTCAGGAAACTAACACAATGACACACCTTACACTTAGGGCGTACATAGGTCTAATAAGGGGTTACATATCCAGGACTTAGTTACTTAAAGTTTAATATCATTTTTATAATGAATTTTTTATTCCATTGATAGGTCCACTAGGTTAGATACCCTGAGAGGGGGGTGAATTAGGGTATGATAGATTAAAAAAACTTCCCCTATTGATCTTGTCTCACTATTAAGAAAGAATATATTCTCTCTATTTCCTGCAGTAATGTATAAACAAAAACTAAATCATGCACATGACACAATGATTTTTACTTGGTTCACCCTCACTAGGCTACGTCCAAGGAGCATACACCAGCAATGTGCCGATGTAACCAATCCACTAAAAGTGCATTGTTGTTTACAAAGTTCAGGATAGATCAATTATATTCCTAGGCTCATTGCCTTTACAATGTTTAGGGTTAGCTCACTTCTTTCCAAAGGGTTACTCCCTATCTCTCTCTCTCTGGCTCACTGCCGGTGGAGAGGATCACCTTTTTCCTCTTCCTTTGCTCACTGATCTGGAAAGGATCCACTCACAATTTATAGACCTATAGATATCTTCATTACCACTAATGAATACATCCTTTGTTATATGTAAATGCTCTTTTGAAGTCCAACTTTCACCCGTAGATGAATCTCACTTTTCACCGAAGGTATCCGACAATCTTCAAGTTTTCACGCAGCCATAAAATGACTACCGTTCTTCAACCTAACCTAGCACCCTTATCCAAGCCGATGCACAAGTCCCACCGTGAAAGTACAAATCAGCATGCAAGTTCACCTCAACCACTTGTACGACACTCCCTTCTTCCACTCCAAACTTGCACGACTCACACCCTTTTATGCCCAAACCAATTTTGGCGTGCAACCACCAACTGTCATGATTATTCAAAACCTAGTACACAAGTGTCACCAAACCACTTGCGAGACACCTACTTCTTCAACTCAAAACTTGGGCTACTCCTTTCCTTTCTCAACCAAACCACTCTAGACATGCAACAATCAACCAGCATGCAACTTCTACATGCGTGAACACACCACCACTTGTGCGACCACCACACTTGTGAGATGGGAGCTCTGCTTTTCTCTAAGTATTGAACTCACACTGAATGAGGAGGGGTAGACCTCTATTTATAGGCATTTGGACACCCTGCACGATGATGCACATGTCTCCTCTGGGCGCGCAAGTCTCGGCGTACAGGTCTCGGCCATGCAAGTCACTTGCACAACCAACCCTAAAACTTGGGTACCCCTTTTATCTTTTCCATATTTTGATGTTCAGATCTTGAAAAAAATGGTGTGCATGTTTCCTCTCATTCAAGAAAATGGTGCGCAAGTCCCTTTACCAAAACCACTTTTCTCCGTTTGTTGATTTTCAGGCCAAAAAATTTGGCAAACACTATAAAACAGTGCCACCTTATATCTGCTCTTTTTATACCGCCTCCAGATCATCCATTCCATTGTTGACATTATTGAATCAAACATGGATTGTTAACCACAACCCTTGAACTCGAAATTCCACAATGAAATCCCCTTTGTCAAAAAATTTTTACGTCATGGTTTTCATTGTCAACAATCACAACACAGATGTCCACTTTGTCAACAAACAAAATCTCCTCAAAAATGATTTATTGATGAATTGGGAGATTTTTTCCCAACAATCTCCCCATTTGGGTTTGTTGACAACTCTTCCATAAAAAGATACATCATTAATTCTTCATCCACCATTCTCTTATTGAGATTCTGATAGCGATCAATGATTTACTCGGCACATACTCTAAACCCACATGAGCAATGATCAGCGTGAGAAACAAGAGTAAATGAAAAGTTCATCAATGAATCACTTCAACTCTGACACCCACGGTTGATACCAGGCTGATACCAATTTTTTAAAATATTCACACCAAAGTCTAACACCACTCTTCTGCTTTTATCACGATCCTCAAATGCCATGATATCTATTCTTTGATCAATCACTTCTAGAATCGTTAGATTTATAACTCTCTCCTTATCTTATTTATCTCCCCATATTTCGCCGCTGCACCTGTCAGCTTCTCCCAATATAAATCACAATTTATCAAATTTTCACACTATATCCCCCTTAAAAAATCACTGTTTTCTCCCCCTTAATCAAGGAACAAAAAAGTCACTCCTTTACAGTCTATAACAGAGTAGAGAACACATATCAGCACATTACGGAAAACCACATCATACCTCAAGGAGAGGGTTTACCATACACACACTCTTTTAAGTGTAGAGAATCAGTTGAAATCCTAGATCCAGTCGATGCCTCTCAAAAGATTCCTTGGGTAAGGCCTTTCTCAGAATGTCTGCAACCTGTAGTTCTGTAGGCACATACTCTAAAATCACGATTCCCTACTCAACCTTATACTTGATGAAATGATATTTGATCTCAATGTGATTTTTCATTGAGTGATGAACTGGATTTTTGCTGAGATTGATAGCACTTGGGTTATCACACTGGATTCTGATCAGAGACTTCACCTCAACTTCCATATCTTCATGCTACTACTTCATTCACAATAACTGTGTGCATGGTTGAGTGTCTGCAATATACTCAGCTTCCATGGTGATTAAGGAAATGCAATCTTGCTTCTTGATTATCTAAGAAATACACAATACACCAATATAGAATGCAAAACATGATGTTGATTTTCTATCATCCGCTGAACCAGCCCAGTATGCATCAGTATATCCCAATAACTCTGTCTGAGATTTGTCATTATATTTCAAGCCGAAATCTACCATGCCCTTGATATACCGAAGTATTATTTTCACTACAAGCATGTGGATTTCCTTGGACTTACTCTGATATATTTCTTCTTGGAATATGGCAAAAAAAATATCAGGCCTTGTTGTGGTCAAGTACAACAAACATCCAATAATTTTCCTATATTCTATGGTATTAACTGCCTTTCCATCCTCATCTTTTGATAATTTCATCTGGGTAGCAACCAGAGTCTTCATCTGCTTGGAATTATCCATTCCAAATCTTCTTAAAACCTCCTTGACATATTTGTATTGATAAATGAATGTTCAATTCCTTCCTAGTGTCACCTGTAAGCCAAGGAAAAACGTTAGCTCTCCAATCATTGACATTTCAAACCCATTTTTCATGAATTTAGAAAACTGTCTGCACTGAGCTTCATCTAATCCGCTAAATATTATGTCATCAACATAAACCAACACCATAATCCTTTTATTACTGTCATTTCTGAAATAGATATTGTAATCAACTCCCCCACACTGGAAACCAAACTTCTTCAAGTACTGATCAAGCCTTGAGTACCATGCTCTTGGTGCTTGTTTCAACCCATACAACGCATTCTTCAGTCTAAAAACCTTGTTCTCATCCTCATGAATGAGAAAACCATCTGGCTACTCAATATACACTTCCTCCTCCAGAACCCCATTCAAGAATCCAGATTTGACATCCATCTGGAACACTTTGAACTTTCGTTGCACTGTAATGGCTAGGAATAAACTGATTATCTCTAGCCTTGCAACTAGTGCAAATGTCTCATCAATATCTATTCCCTCTATCTGAAAGTACCCTTTGCACACTATCCATGATTTGTTTCAAACTACTATGCCATTTTCATTCATCTTATTGCGAAAGACCCATTTAGTCCCGATGACATTCTTATCTGCTGGTCTCGTAACAATCTCCCATGTCTAGTTCTTATGAATCTGATCAATATCTTCATTCATAGCCTAAACCCAGTTTTTATCTTCCGCTGCATTAGCAAAGCATTTCGTCTCTACCTGAGATAGAAAATATGTCTACTATAGTGACTTCTTTCTTCTTGTCTGAATTGGAGATGTCTGATCACCAATGATATTTTGCCTATCAATTTCATCTCGTCTCTTTGGATTCCTTGCAGTTACAAACTTGACACTTTATTGTTCATCATCAGTGTCTTATTCTGAGTCAGCATCTTCCACTTCTGATCCTCTTGTGTTACTATCCTCTTCATCTCTTTCATCAAGAAACTCTTCACTGTGCTATTGAATATTCTCTTCATTTTCCACAATAGTGATGTCATTGATATCAACTAATTTTCCCAACCTCTTGTTAAAGAATTTGTATGCTTTGATTTTTTCTGATTAGCCCATAAATATTCCCTCATCTCCACGTGATTAAAACTTCCTATGCTTTTCTTTGTTGATAATGAGGCACTTACTTACAAATATTCAAAAGTATTTCACTGTTGGATTCTTTCCATACCACATTTCTTATGGAGTCTTTCATTATTTTAGACACAACAGATCCCTATTAGAATCGTAGACTGATGTCAATACTGCTTCCCTCCAAAACATCTCTGGTAGGTCTTTTTTATAAGCATTGTTCTGGCCATGTTGTTGATGATCCGATTTCTCCTTTCAACCAATCCATTCTGTTGGGGAGTTCTTACTAAAGAAACTTGATACCTTATCCCATGTTTCTTGAGATATTCTTACACCTGACTGTTTGTGAATTCCGTACCATTGTCTGTACGAAACTTCAGAATTTTTTGTCCAAGAACCCTTTCAAATTCCCTTCAGTACTGTTTTAGGCAGCTGAACACATCATACATATGGGAAATAACAAATACCCATGCCATTATGCTATAGTCATCAATGAAAAGAACTAAATATCTCTTCCCGTCTATAGATCTTGGTGAAATAGGTCCACAGACATCAGCATGCACCAATTAAAGAACTCTTGTCCAATTCTTTTCATTCGCTCTGTACATCTTTCTGATGATCATTCCTTGTTGACAAGCATCACAAGTATGTGTATGATCATGTGATAGATTAGGGAGGTCTCTTGCTGCTTCACACTTTACTAGATCTTCTAGATATGGTTGACATAGATGACCAAGTCATTTATGCCATAAGTTGTTTTCTTCATCTCTAGACAAAAAGCACATATCATCTTCTCCACTTACAAGGGAGAGGTTTCCCTTTGTTCTTTTTCCCTGTAGAACCACTGTCCTATATCTTCCTTTGATGATACACACCTTCTTTGTAAACCTTATAGAATGTTCTGAGTCACATAGTTGACTGACACTGAGAAGATTGTGATTGAGGCCTCCTAATACTAAGACATCAGCACGTCTCATCTCTTTACCCCAAAAAATGGCCTTTCCTGACCCCAAAATCTTTAGGCCTTCATTGTTTCCAAATTTGACAACTCCTTCTTTGTCATATTTTATGACTGTAATAAGATCTTTATTACCTATCATGTGAGATGTGAAACCACTATCAAGGATCCACACACTAGAGTGATCTGATTCCTTAAGGTCAATTTCTACCACCACAGCCTTCTCATTATTCTTCTTCTTGGTCCATATTTCTACCTTCACACTCGGCATGGATTGTGACTTCTGTTCTTTCTAAGAGTATGATGGACCAACATCATCATGAAAATACACAAATCTATTCTGCATTTTTAACTCACCTGTTGGTTTATTGATCTTCTACTTGCAAACATTTTGATTCTACTTTGGCACATTCCTATGTATGTTTGAAGTGCAGTACCTAGCCATGTGCCCATATACTCTGCACCAAAAATAGTGTCCTTTGAAATATGTTCTGGAAAACCATTCTCTGTTTGGCTACCACATTTTTTCTTATTCCCTTTGATATCTCTTGGCTATAGAACACACATACTATGAATGTCCCATCTTTTGACAACAATAACACCAGATATAAGGTTCATTCCTCAGTGTTACTTCTATACTATGAGCTTCCCCTTGGGATCTCTGAATATTATGATTTTTCTTTATGCCCAAATCATCCTTCAATATCAGGATGGGTGCTTGTAGTCTGACTTCAATTTTCACAGATTTTTGTTTCTGATCAAGCCCTGAATCAGCCTTAACATCTGAGATCAATTGCTGCTTCTTTCTTGCTGAACTACTAGCCTCCTCTTTCATCTTTTCTGTATTCTAAATGACCTGATTTTCTGATATCATACTGGGGGTCAAGATTTTTTCTTGATCCTTCATTTTTCATCACAGACCAACCAATTCTTCTTCAAGTTCTTTGATACAATTGACTTGATCTTTCAATTTTCTATTCATGTAATCGATCTACCTTTTCTATTATTCAGTCTTGAGCTTATACTCACTAACTGATTCTGAGTTCTATGGTGTTGATAACTTGAGTTTCTCAATTTCTTCCATCAACTCAGACTTCGTTTTTTCTTGCTACTGCATATAGATTTTGGAATCACAAACGACTTTGTTAGCTTTCTTTTTTTGGATCTCTAAACATTTATCTCCTCAAGAGAAGCCTCTGACTCAGCTTGAATATCAACTCTTCCCTCACCTTCTTATTATACTTCATTAGCTTCAGTTTCATTCTTATTTTGAGAACTACCGAAAACTTCCACCATATCATTTTCTCCATGATCTTTATAGTTCTCTATCTCTTCAAACTCCTTAACCTCAGACTCATCTGAACTGTCATATTCTTTTGAAAGATGGTTCTTCTTCTTAAAAGAAATTTCTTTTGAACTGTTTCTTTCCTTTCCAATAAGCTGGAGAGTTCTTCTTGGGAATTTTGATTTCATCAACATCATAATCCTCTTGAAACGTTTTGGGGCACCTTGTGGCATGATGTCCAACCTTTCCACATAAAAAACAAGCAAGTGGTACCTTCCCTTTAAACTTTCCTTTTTTCTCTTTGAAGGTTTAAGGAGTGGAATGAAATCACCTCATCTATCTCTTATTCTTCATGAGAGTCTTCAATGGTGAACTTCTTCAGGGCCTTGAATGCCACCTCTTTGGATTTTCCCTTTTCCACAACATCATTATCGTCATTTCTCATTTCATATGCAATAAGGGTGCAATGCAGGTTATCCAATGTCAGATCTTTCATGTCTTTATCTTATAAGACTGAAAATTTTGGATTGAACTAAGGTGGAAGTTTCCTCAAGATGCGCTTGACAATATATTTTTCTTCAATAACTTCTCCAAGGCCTCACATGTCTTCCACTACAACATTTACCCTATCGAAGAATGCATCAACAAACTCATTCGAGTTCATTATTAGATCCTCATACTTGTTCCACAACACTTGCAGCTTTTCCTCTTTGAACTTTGTATCCCCTTCATATATATTCAATAGATTTTCTCACATGGCATGTGACGTTTTTAATGACATCACCTTTTTATAGATAGGATTTGATAGGGCTCTCCCTAATTCATTAATTCCTTTAGAATCTACATCCAAATCTCTATGTTCTGCCTCTGATAATGCACCACTATTGGTATCATCTATTATACCATGCATTGCTGGTGTGAACACATCCATTCCTAGTGATCAGAAGTAGTGTTGCATCTGATTCTTTCATATATGGAAATTGTTCCCATCGAAGATCGAAATCCCTTTATGATTTGTGATCTCCCTTTGAGAGAGAACCACTGATATTAACCTTTCCTTTGATACCAACTGTTAGGTCCACTAGGTTAGATACCCTGAGAGGGGGTGGGGGTGGGGTGAATCGGGGTATGATAGATTAAAAAAACTGCCCATATTGATCTTGTCTCTTTATTAAGAAAGACTCTCTTCTCTGTCTTCCCTACATCAAAGTATAAACAAAAACTAAATAATGCACAGGACACAACGATTTTGACTTTGTTCACCCTCACCGGCCTATGTCCAAGGATCATACAGCGGTGATGTGCCAATGTACGAAATCCACTAAAATTTCACTACTGTTTACAAAGATTAGGATAAATCACTTCTATTCCTAGGCTCACTGCCTTTACAATGTTTAGGGTCATCTCAGTGCTTTCCCAAGGGTCACTCCCTGTCTCTCTCTCTTTGGCTCACATCCGGTATAGAGGATCACATTCTTCCTCTTCCTTTGATAACTACTCTAGAAAGGATCCAATCATAGTTTATAGACCTGTAGGTTTCTTCATTACCACTAATGAATACATCCTCTATTTTATGTAGATTCTCTGTTG
The DNA here is from genome assembly GCA_963277665.1 of Viscum album. NCBI lineage: Eukaryota > Viridiplantae > Streptophyta > Magnoliopsida > Santalales > Viscaceae > Viscum > Viscum album. The sequence continues at coordinate 184,355,233 of OY728159.1, forward strand.
AAGTCCAACTTTCACCCGTAGATGAATCTCACTTTGCACCGAAGGTATCGGGAAATCTTCCATCTTTCACACAGTCATAAAATGAATGTCATTCTTCAACCAAACCTGGCCCCCTTCTCCAAGCCGGTGCACAAGTCCTGGTGCACAAGTCCAAATTGGCGTGCAAGTTCACCTCAACCACTTGCGCGACACTCCATTCTTCCACTCAAACATGCATGACTCACACCCTTTTACAGCCAAACCAATTTTGGCATGCAACCACCAACTGTCACACTTATTCAAAACCTAGCATGAAAGTGTCACTAAACCACTTGAATGACACCTCCTTCTTCAACTCAAAACGTGGCCGACTCCCTTCCTTTCTCTCCCAAACCACTCTGGATGGGCAACAATCAACTGGCGCGCAACTTCTACTTGCGCGATCACACCACCACTTGCATGACCACCACACCTGCACGACGGGAGCTCTGATTTTCTCTAAGTGTTGAACTCACACCGAATGAGGAGGGTTCGACCTCTATTTATAAGCATTTGGACACCCTGCATGATGGCGTTCAATTCTCCTCTCAGCGCGCAAGTCTCATCACGCAAGTCTCTATCGTGCAAGTCACTTGCGCGACCAACCCTAAAACTTGAGCGCCCCTTCTCCCTTTACCATTTTTTAATGTTCTGTTCTTGAAAAAAATATTGCACGAAAGTTTCTTCTCCTTCAAGACAATGGTGCACAAGTCCCTTTTCAAAAACCACTTTTCTCCATTTGTTGATTTTCAGGCCCAAAAATTTGGCAAACACTGGAAAACAGCGCCACCTTATATATGCTCTTTTTGTACTGCCTCCAGATCATCCATTCGTTTTTCGATGTTCTTGAATAAAACATTTATCATTAACCATAGCCCTTGAACTCAACATACAACCACGAAATCCCCTTTGTCAAAAAATTTGTACGTCATGGTTTGCTTTGTCAACAATCACAACACAGATGTCCACTTTGTCAGCAAACACAATCACCTCAAAAATGCTTTAATGACACCTTGAGGGATTTTTTCCCAATATCCATAAATTCCATTTTGATAATAATTTTGTTTAATAAAATATATGTTTATGTAAGACCAATTTTATAAATTGATTGTTAGATTCAGATATAACATAATTGTATTTTTTTAGAAAATACATACACTTTAATTATAAAACTAGTAATTATAAAAAACATTTTTTTAATTAAATAGTATTTTAAAAAACACATTTTTAAATATAAATGATAAAATAAATTTATAATGTCCTATGATATTTTTATAAGTGTTAGAAATTTGACCGTGTCATAAAAATTTATATTTTGAAATAAATAAAAATATTTATTTTTAAAGTTTATAATAATAAAATTTATAATATTATTTTTATAAAGTAAATATTATATTTTAAATCATCAAATTGAAATTATATTTGGGTGAATTTTTGAGAATTTTATACAATACATTATTTCTCAGTGAATAGAAAAAATATAGTTTTGGGGGTTTAATATGTTTTATGACTTTATATGTATTTAATAATGTTTTATTAATTAAATAAACACAATACATGAACTAAAATATATATTTTTTAATATTAATTATTTTAATATATTTTAATCAATTTCCAAACCTATAAGTGACTTTACATAGTCTAAAATAGATATTTTTAAATAATATTTTGTGGAAAATTAACATTTCCATGTCCAAAGAGCATTAAAAAATGGGTTTCAGTTATAATGGATTAAATTATCATAAAATTGGAATCAAATTTTAAAAAATGGGAAATTTCCATGTGTAATACAATGGGTTTTCATTTTACACAACTTAGGATTTGAAAACATACATTTGGAAATTATTAAACAATTCACCACCTTTTTATATAAATACACTCCCATTTCACTATTCCCCTTCATCCAAAATCCATTTTTCTAGAATTTTGGTTTATGATTTATCCAAAATAGTACTCCCAAGGTTTAATTATGCCCCCAAGGTTCAACACTCATGTTTTAGGAACAATTATTTAAGGTAAGGGAATTCCCTTCATCTTCTTTTCCAATCAATAATTCTTTTTTGTGTACGTCTTATGAAGGTTATGTTACTTCTAATTATTACTCTTTTTATCATAACTTTACTTAAAAAATGATGTTTTATCAATGGGATACCATTATTATCTCTCATTTTACTTTATTCTAAATCCATTTTTTATACTCTACATATAACAAAATTTAGTTCTTGAATTTCTATCTTTTACATGAAAAACGCCTATATTGTGAATACCCAAACCATTTATTTATCCATGGGTATTAAACTAGTTGTTAGAATATTGTATTTATTTTGGGATTTACATATATTATACACACATGCCCTTTACATGGGTTAAAAATGATGTTATGATCATGTCTTTAAGCACTTACGCAATCGATGATTTTGCATTAAACTTGTATATTATTCTCCACAAGTTATTGATAAAATGATTTATTAAGATCAAAAAGGATAATAAGAAATTAAGGAAAATTAATATATCACCCAAATTGGGCTCAAATTAATGGATAAATATTTTAATCTCTATATACATGACACGTTTTACAATACGTTGGTAAATAACCCCGGTAATTTTCATTTATAACACCATGGTGATAAACCATAGTGATATTCTAATAAATGTATAATATTAAGGTAATATCCACATTTACATGTTATTATTCATGTTCCTTTTATGATATTACTTGTGTTCTTTTGTTTATGCCCTATTTTAAGGCCTCATGTTCTTTTTGGGAAGCCTTGTGATAACATGCTATATGTCTCCCTTGCTTATTCCCTTATTGGGATTCATTATCACCCATTTACATTAATGTATATACCAAAGATATGAGATATAGTAAATGTAACCTAGGATGAACCCATGAAGATGTATTTCAATTGTATTTAGAATAATATTTTATCTATTTATGTATTCTGATTCTAATTTCAGATAAAATGAACATTAAAAGATCTTATGTTTTATTTCAGGCAATGAACATTTTATGTAATAAAAAATTGATTTTCCATATCTAGTATCATAGAACAATTTATTTATTTTTTGAAATAATGTTAAGAAAAATTCAATAATAACACTAGGAATAACTTTAAACAAAGGAAAACATCTTATAATTTTGTGAAGTATGAAGAAAGTGATTTCAAAACAATTATATCCTTGTCTCGATACTTTTAGTGGATGTGGATGTGGATATGGAATAGATGTACATAAGGTTAACAACCTTAAAATAAAAATATTGATCTAGAACTAATTTAGAACTCGTTTATGATAATGGGCTTGCTTTACACCATGTTTGACACCTCCAAGGGATATTTTTGGCTAATCACAAGATTTTTATAAACCATTGTGAACGATATATTGAAAATATAATTGTTATTAGAGGATATTAGTGAATAACAAATTTAATAATGATGTTTTGAGACATAAAATACCTTTAGAATTATAATATTCTTAAAAGTGACCCATTTCTCACCATGGTTTTCTTTTGTGAGAGAAATTTAAGGAAATATGAGGAACCGAATAAATAATGAGTGCAATGGATGATACAATTCCAGACATCCAAACATAATATAACCATGAATAGAAAAATTCATTAGGATAAATAATGAACTATATTGAGTTGTGAATAATAATTTGAATCAAGTTGAGTGATCAGATTCACCTTGAAGGGAATAAATTTCTGTTGAGTCCTTAATGCATCAAGGACCACCTTCATTTAGTGAATCTATTGATCCATCAATTGTTGAATAATTGATTACCTATATAGAAAATATATTTTCTATACTATTCTATTCAGATATAGAGAAGGTCACACTGGGAGTATACCACTTAGAATTATAAGCTGATCAGTAGTGGGCATTGAATAAAAAAATTAATCCAAGAAGAAATATTGATGCTATTGAGTTGGAAGAGTTGATGGGAATATTTTTTTAAAAATATTTTCCTTGTTCGATGAAAAAATATTGAAGTAATTATTACAGATGATGTATAAGGAAGATGAATCAGTTGGAAGCTATGGAATAAAATGTAAAAGGCTTACTCGATACACTTCTAGATTTGTTATGGATCCTAAGGGAAAGGATGATAATGTTGAATTGTAATTTAGAGAGATATAGTGGTCTCATAGATCAAATGAAGAGAAGGTAAAAATTAAACCAAACTCAGGGAATAATTTTGATTATGAGAGAGGTGGAAATAAAGTGCAACTTCCCACATGCATCACATGTCAGAAGAATCATTTGGGGAACTAATTTCATGGGAGTGGAAAGGGATAAAATTATGGGAGAGGTGGCTATATCGATCAAAACTTTTGTGTTGAGGTGAAGTCTCAAATTATAAACACTAATGATAATGTCAAGGTGGTTCAATCCCAACCTAAAGTTCAATACATATCGTGTGGAAAGCATGGAATGTTATGAATCAATGTCCAAATCAGAATATAATAGAGGGAAACAACCATGAATATTATTATATACCAAGGGATCAAGGACAGGTTTTTTCAATCATTTTAGCTAATGTAGAGTATCTAAATGATGTGTTGGTAGGTACACTTGTTGTTATCCCAAAGAAAGAAAATACTTTTTTTATTACGGTTCTACATATTCCATTATTTCATCCAATTTTAATAGAATATAGAATCAATTCCCAAGATTTTATAAGTAGGTTTATTAATCAATAATCCTAGAGGGACTATCCTTGAATCATCATTGTATACAAAATCTAGTATTAACTTTGGTGAATAAAATCTCGACATAAATCTAGTAGTCACTCACATGGTGGAATTGGGCACTATACTAGGGATATATAATCTATCAAAGTATAATGCTAAGACCAACTACATAAGAACAGAAATTTTAGTAGTCTTAAATAGAAAACCTATAGATATTTTCAAAGGAGATATATCTCAACCTGATCTTTATCTAGACACACCTCCCATAGTATTCATTATGGAGATGATAAGTGAAGATGGAGAAGTAAATTAAATTATAAAGATATATAATGTCACCATAGTTTAGGAATACATTAATTTTTTTTAAGAGTTACCTAGACCTACCCTATAAAGAGAGGTATATTTCTCCATTGAACTCAAACCTTTCTCTAATACAATATTGAAGACCCCATATAGAATAGAACATATGGTGTTTGAGGAATTAAAGAAACAAGTTTAAGATCTTTTGGATAAGGGGATTGTCTAATCAAGTGTGTTTCCTTGTAGAGAACATTTTTTATTTGTAAAGAAGAAGGATAGATCAATGTAGTTATGTATTGATTATAGATAACTTTACAAAAACCTATGATGAACAAGTACCCTCTCCCAAGGATTGATGATTTATTTGACCATCTTCAGGGGGCTCAATTCTTATCCAAGATTGACCTCTAATCTGGGAATCATCAATTGAGGGTGAATAAAGAAGAAATTCTAAAGAATGTATTCCAAGAAAGATATGGGAAATATGAGTTTGTTATTATGGATTTAATCTTGACTAATACGCATTCTATATTTATGTATTTGATGAATATAATATATGATGAGTACTTTGATAAATCAGAGATAGTTTTTATTTATTATCTTATGATATATTATAAAAGTCACGAGAAGAATGAGGAATATTTAACGGTTATATTAAAAGCTATGAGGAAGGATAAGCTATTTGTAAAATTCATAAAATGTTAACCCTGGTTACAAAAAGTTTTATTCTTGGGGATCATTGTAACCAATGAAGGCATACCAATTGAACCTACCAAGGAAAATGTTATAGAGGAGTGGTTGTTTGGATTTCCTACCATAGGTAGTGTTGGTTTGTCTTCTCGTATCTTGGAACATCTTTTTTTCTTTAAGTTTCTCATCTGATATTGGGGTTTTGATGGGAGCCTTAGGGATTCATCACAATAAGTATGTCTTCTGGAAATGGTTTGGGCATCTGGGATGTTGACAATATTGTTGGGAACTTTTAGATTCATGATTTTTTGAATGTTTTTGTAGTGGTTCTCTAATTATGTGTTATTGTGTCATGTGGACCACGTTCAAGGGTCTATACATCCAGACTTCCTTCAAGGGTCTTCTCCAGATGAGGTTTAGAGAAGGAAGTTTTCACACGACTATTGCTGCCATATTTTGATGTTTGAGAGGGTATGACTTTTTTCATTGGTACCTGTCCTATGAATTTATTCATGGGATATCTTGCTGAGCAACGATGTGATGGTGGAAGATGTTCTTAACATTTTTAATGCTGGGAAGGAGTTTCTCTTTGTTGCCTTGTTCTAGTTACTGATGGCTATTTGACTATTGGAGAATTGTTTTTTGTCTTTATGTCCTAGATGTCTTGATGGGTTCCCCCTTACCCCTTAAAATTTCTTTTGATAATAAGAATATTAATTTCCATTCAGTTATTAAGTAGGAAATAACATGTTGTCTTATAAATGATAATGATTCAAGGAGATCCATTGATCAAGGACCTAGTAAGGATGGGCCTGGGAATGATAAAGTAAGGGGAATTATAAATCCTATCCCAAATGATATCTCAACCAGCATTACTAGAGAATATCATGAGAGATCAAAGAGACAATCCTTTGATATAAAATAAGATAGAGGATGTGATGAATGAGTAGTTTCTTGAGTTTAATATTAACTAATAGGGTCCACTGAAATTTCATACAAGGCTCTGTGTCCCATTAACCTAGAGATAAAAAAGGATTTGATGTATGAATCTCATATATCTACATTATATATTTATCTTGAAAGCACTAAAATGAATAAGGAAATTTATGACTATTATTGTTGGGATAATATGAAAAGGATATTGTTGCCCACACTCCAATGTGCTTGGTGTTCCACTAATTGTAGGCAGAGTAAAGAATTCCTAATGGGTTATTGTAACCACTACCCATACTAACATGTATGTGGGAAAATATCACTATATAATTCAACAATATTCTTCCATGAACATCCAAAGGAAACTATGTGATATGGACTATACTAGATTGACTCACCAAGAATTCCAATTTTATCACTATTCGGGAAGATTTCTCTATTGACCAACAAACCAAGATATTTGTAATAGATATAGTGAGGATTCATGATATTCCACTTTAAATCATTTATGGTCATGATCCAAGATTTACATCTAAATTCTAAAGTAGTTTGTAACATGATCTGAATACTAAATTGAATTTTAGTGTAGCCTATCACCCCCAAAATGATGTCCAATCTTAAAGAACTATTTAGACACTTGAGGATATGCTGAGAACATTGTCAATGCAATTTAATGTTGGATGATATCAACACCAGCCATTATTTTATTTCTAATACAAAAGAATATTCTACTTGAGTATTCAAATGGAACCATATGAAGCTTTATATGAAAGGAGATGTAGAAATTGTACTTGTTGGGATGAAGTTGGTGAGAGAAATATACTTTGGCCTAATCTTGTAGAATATATGGTAGAAAAGGTTCATTCCATCCAACAACATATAAAGGATTCTCTGATTTGGTAGAATAGATATTACAACAACATTCAAAGGGACTTGGAGTTTTATTTTTGAGACAATGTTTTCCAACAGATATCTCCATGGAAGATAGACATGTGATTTAGAAATAAAGGGAAACACATCTCTAAGTAAATTTGTCTATTTAAAATCATTGATCGCATAGAATCTATGGCCTATCATTTATAACTTCCAATAAATATATCTCAAGATCATGATTTATTCCATGTATCTATCCTATGGAAGTAGATACCTTGAACCTCACATAAAATAAATCCATATGGGGTATAATTGAATAATAACCTAACTTATAAGGAGAAGCTGATGGAGATCTTGGACTATAGAGACAATGTTCTACACAATAATACAAATCACCTTGTCAAAATTGTTGTGAGGGAACTATAAGTATGAAGTGAGAAAATGGGAACAAAAGGAAACAATGAAATAAATGTAACCTCACATATTCTCATTTGTGAATATAAGTTAAAATTTCTAGGATAAAATTTCCCAATGGGGGAAGAATGTAACGACCTAATATTTTTAAATGATATATATTTCCTGAATAAATGTGTGTTATATATTATAGATGTTTAAAATAAAGGAAAACTAACAAAGTTTTATCTCATTAATAAAGATTATTACATTAGTCCACTACTAAACCAACGAAAATACCAAATATAAAAAATAGATATAAAATATAAAATAAAAAATCTAATATTGAAAAATATGGATCACTCCAATCTGCCAGAATCATTACCCTAGGGAAAACACTATATAAATGAAACAAAATATTTTTAATCCAATCAAAATTTAAAAAAAAAATTTATTACGTTGGTAGGAGTTATAGTTAATCTTCTGTGAAATAATGATGTGGTATTTATAGGGTATATTGGGAATTGTGACTATTAGGATTCAACTATTATATAATCATTGGCCAATATAGATGTGGTTTAATTTGATCATTGGGAACTATACCTAGGGGTGATAATTTTACAACTATAATTAGTGTTTATAAGTATTAATGGTAAAAGATAATTGATATAGAAAAGATAAATGATGGCCTCAACCATTAGAGTCATTTCGTTTAAAGCCCATTTGTTAGAACTTGGGAGGGGGTTAACATCATTGGGGTTTACCCTTGATCAATCCCAACCTGATATCTAACAATTGAGGATTAAATAAAATCAAATATGCAATTAATTCAATTTAGTTGAGATAACCACTCAATCAATGTTGGCCAATCCACCTCATGAAACAACCACCATCATACACCTTTCCCTAAGGGAATACACATACATAATGACGGGTTATGTGTCCAGTCCATAGTTACATAAAGTGTAATGTCCTTTTTTAAATAAAATTTGTATTCCATCAATTTAATTATGATAATAATTTTATTTATTAAAATATATATTCAAGTAAGTATACTTGGATAAATTAATTGTTGGAAAGAAATAAAATATGATTTTATTTTTCAAAAAATACATAAAATTTTATAATGAAACCATCCATTCAGAAATATATTTATTTTAATTAAATAGTCTTGTCAAAATTACTTATTTAAATATAAATGATAAAACTGTTTTATTATGTACTAGGAATGATTTATAAGTATAATAAATTTTATTGTCTTAAAAAATGATATTTTCAATAAATAAATATGTTTATATTAAAATAAAAAATTATAGGATTTATAAATTTTTTGATAAAATAAATATTATATTTTAAATTATCACATAAAAATTAGTCTTGGTTTATTCTTTTTTAATTTCAAAAATACATTATTTTTCAATGAATAAAAAAATTATAGTTTTGGGTTTTCTATATGTTTTATTAATTCATATGTATTTAATATTAATTAAATAATTAATTAAGTAAAATAAACAACCAAAAAAAATATTTTATTATTAATAATTATTTAATGGATTTTAATCAATTTCCAAACCTATAAGTATCTTTACAATGTTTAAAATGGAAAATTTTATTTAAAAAACATTATTTTGTAGAAATTTTACTTTTCCATGAATAATTTTTTTTAAAATGTTGTTCAGTTATAATAGATTATAATATAATAAATTATTAATCATGATTCCAAAACCATAAGTAAAAACCATACACAAGACAATTGTTTTTCATTCCCCACATCCTATATTTCTAAGAGTAATAATTTGAAATTGTAAAATAAATCCTCCACTTTTTCTATAAATACACACCCATTTCACCCTTACCCTTAATTCCAAATAAATACTTCATGAGTTTGTGTCCATTTATCATCTCAGGGATTCCCCTCAAGGTTTCCATAATTTCCCAAGGTTCTATAGTCAAGATTTATGAATTACTCTTCAGGGTAAGGTAATTCCCTTCATATTATTTTCTATTCAATAATTTTTTTGTGCGTGCGTCTTCTAAATTTTAAAGTTATTCCATTTTTAATTATTTATTTCACACCCTTACATCCAGTATTATTATTTCAATGAGATACCTTTTTATCTCTTTTTATCCTTTTCTAAATCATTTTTTTATAATTAGCAGGCTTCCAAATTTACTTGTCAAATTTATCTCTTTTACGTTATAAATTACAATATTATAAACAACCAACCCATTTATTTATCTATATGTATTCACCAAGATGTTAACGTATTATTTTTCTTCATGGATTTACATATATGAGACCCGCATTCCCTTTATGTGGGTTAAAAGTGATGTTATGAAAAAGTCATTTTCTACTTATGTACTCAATGATTTTGCATGAAACCTGTACTTTATTATCCTTAGGTTATTGAAAAAATGATTTGTTATGATCAATGTGTTTCACATAAAATTAAGAAATATAAATTGTGCTCCTTGATAGGGCTCAAATTCATTTGGAAAATAATTTAATCTCTATTGGTGACATGTTTTATGATACCTTAGTGGATAACCATTATAATTCTCATTTATAACTCCTTAGTTATAAAACATGGTGATATGATTTTGAATGTCTAATTTTCATGTTTTATACATATTTCCATGTTATCATTTGTGTTCTTTTTATGACTGAAAATTAAATTATTTATTATCAAAACACCTTTTTGGAAAAAGTTAGAAACCTATAAGTCCATAAAATAGAGAAAACCAACCATAACAGAAAGTAACCCAAAAAAAACTACAAGATCAGCTCCTCCCCAGCTATTGTACAATAATGAAAAGCCCTCACCAAAGCACGACCCTTCAACTAGCAGTCCAGTGCAGACATGCACATGCACGAAACTGATGGCAAACCCATACTCTCTCTGCATCCAAATACAAATGGCATGATCTAATGAATAATTCATGCTTTGAACCCCATTTGAAGCAGATCCAAGTAGAGTGTTGGTTGTGTATCACCAAAATCGCATCAAAACCAAACAGAGAACTGAAAAAAAGCAGACCCCAAACTTAAATAGAGTCATTAAAAAGTAACTTGAGATTCCCAAAATACAGTTCTCTAAACAATTTACAAGATTGAGAGGAAACCTGGTTGGCCGATACGTCTATCATCATCTTTTAAAACTCATAACTCGGTTTCTCCCAGGACAATATGTACTCCTCAATGCTAATGGGTATGCCTCATGATCACATGCTATATGTATCCCTTGTTAATTCCCTTACTAGGTTTCATGCTCAACCGTTTCCTTTTATGTATGTCACTAGGATATTATATAAAGAAAAATTAACTTATTTTCAAACCATGAATACATATTTCAAGTGGACTTACATGAATGTTTTATGTTTTTATGTATTATGTTTCAAATTTACAGAAATCTAAACTTTAAAAGATCCAATGTTTTGTTCCACTCAATAAATATTTTATGTAATCAAAAATTTGTTTCACATATTAAATATCTTAATAACTAATTTCATAACAATATCAGTTCAAAATAATATCTATAATTTAAAATTACATTCTCTATATACATGTCTATTAGTTATTTTTTACCTATTTTCTTTATCGATAGTTTATTGTTTTGACCGTTTGTACTAGTTTTGTAGGAGTTATATTGGGATTAATTTTATCCCAAATTTTATTATTATATCCTCATTAATATCACAATAATTTAATAATTATAATTATTTATGAAGGTTCACTTTTATTTGAAGAGTGCTTCAATTTTTATCCATGATGATGAAATTAACAATAAGCACACTTCACTGATTTTCTTAACCAACAAAAGGTGTTTTATTAATTATTGAGTTTAATATTTATTTATATAACCAAAAAATATATTTAAATATTTATATTATTATATTCCATTAATTATATTTTCATATTCATCCATGATATAATTTCGTGGTGTTGTGCAAGTAGGTGGTCAAACCGACCTAGACATGAACAAAACATGATTAATGGATGATTAAGAGGTCATTTAGTTTTAATATAATTATAATTAAAGAAAAAAAGTATACTTAATATTATTTAATATAGTATATCATAATTTGATGGAATTATTGAATAATTAATTTGATATAAATTTATTACATAATATGCCCTTTTTTCGTTTTAGTTTGCTTGTTTTAGATGGTTAATTTTAAAATGATTTCCTATCATTCATATTCTTAATAGGTTATTCAATTTAAATTAACAAAACCTTATTCATATCATAAAATCTTATTTATCACTTAAAATTGTAATCATGATGATCCATGTAAGGTGGTGATGAAATGAATAATGAAAATTGATCATTCAATGGAGGTCGTAGCCCACACATACTCATGGTTAGTGATTTCATTCTCCATAAAATGTGGAAAATGAATATTATGGTTAATCATTTCAGAATATGAAATATGTAATAAATATAATATTTATATATTAAATTTATTATTATGACCATCCTTTCAGGGTGTTGAAGGAAAACAAAACACATTGTGTTGTAGAGGTGGTAATCTTCACAACACATGGTTCACATTTTTGTTTGTTCAATGAGAAAAGGAAGGGTTATTCATGCTCGTACAATTATTATAATAACATACTAAAATAATAAAAGGAGGCACCATTAATGTCGCTTTTCTCAGTACTGTTAGATATTGTGAGAAATGTTAAAAGGAGGCACTATTAATGTCGCTTTTCTTAGTACTGTTAGAGGGTGCTTTTAACAGAACTTTTTTAGCACTGTTAAAGGATTTCTTTTAACGACACTAAGAAAAAGAGAAGTTAAAAAAGATGGGGGAAAATTAATTTTTCATGCACACCAATTCCCACCTTTCTAAGAACTTAAAAACCCCTTTCTCAACACATTTCACTACCCATCCGCCATCATGCACCCCACCCCCTTCATTATTGCTTGAAGGCTACACTAAATTATTTCTTGTGCTTAGATTAGACCTCAAGACCTCCCTTATGTGACTGAATATCTTTACCAATATTACATGCATGATTTGTTTTATATTCAATGGATTTTCTATTTATTTATATATATTTTGAAATGTGTTATATATATACACACAATTATATTTATTTAAAAATATTATATATTTATATTGATTTATATATATTAGAGAATATTTATAATATATATATATATGTTTATTAACATGAACACATATGTATATATAAAAATTATATATACATATTTTTCTATTTTTATAAGGTAAAAAATGGATTATTTTTTAAATTAAAATAAATTAATAATAATTATTTATTTTATATATTTAAAAATACATTTTATGTAAATATGTTGATATATGTATTTATAAAAGAGATTTATTGTATGTAAATATTAGAAAATATATATATTTTTAATTATAAATAAAACTACATTGTGAAAAATAATAAAATTTTAAAACCATAAAATCAAAATCGATATAAGTCTTAGGGATAAATTTAGACCCCACTAAAAATGGTAATAATCCACCTTAAACGACAATGAAAATCCATTTATTGTTAAAAAATTGAGGTACCCGACTAAAAACAATGTTTTGGAGGACTTATGGGATTTTCTTGGCCTTAAAAAAATAGTGACCTAGGTCCCCTCAGTCAACAAGACATAGATCTCCTCACAAGATTCGATTTGTTATAAGGTAGAGGCCAAACCGACACCTAGATCAAAAGTTAGGGATGTTTGGAGTTCAAGTTACAATTTCAACTTATTTTAGATCTTTTATTAATTTTTTGATATTTTTATTTTAAAATTATTATTAAATTACTATTAATATATTATAATTAGAAAATTATAAATTGAATTTTTTTTAAATTTTTTGATAATATATTTTAACTAAATAACATATATATTAAGTGTAAATTTGTATTTATCATTATCAAAAACATATTTAAAAAATATATATTATATTTATATCAATATAAATATATTCATATATTTATATATTAATATATTATATTAATGATTTTTTTTAAATATACCCTTTATCTCTTCTAGTAAAAAATAGATGATGGGGGGGGGGGGAAGGGGGTGGGTGTCTTTATCCACACTTATAAAAAATCACTAATAAAGTCCCACCAATTATTAGTTCTTTTTTAAAAGTGCTGATAAAGGACTCCCTTTATCAACACTTTTTTACTAGTGCTGATGAAGAGGGTCTATATCCGTTATTGTTTTAGTACTATTAAAGTACTTGTTTAATAGAACTAGAAAAAAAATTGTTGAATCCCCCCTATATCATTGATTTTTCTAGAACTGATAAAGGGGATCTTAAACAACACGTTTAGCTTGCATTGTTAAACACCAAATGATGTATAAACCCAGTTTTTTATTACTGATATTAAAACTTTAATTATCTCAATTTTGAATGGATTTAAACCTTTTAGGGTGGTTTTTTGAGAATACCAAAACCCCCTTAAGTGTATATGAGTATTTAAGAGAGGGTTGGTAAGAGTTTGGTAGGAACTTAGGGGGTTTTTTGTGATGAGAAGTTGGAAGAGGATAACCCCATTTATAAGTGAAAAGAGATGTCATTTTTGTAAATAACCAAAATATTTCAACAAATGGAAGTCACACTCATGTAAAAAGTCTCCAAAATTAATAAATAATGGATAGGATAAGAGATATGGTTGATAAACACCTAAAAACCCAATTAAAAACATATTTTCAACATGTTAGACCGTTAACCTCTTAGGTTACCCTTTGTTACCATTTTTTTCACGACAACAACTAATTTTTACTTATCTAATTTATCCTTTTTTCCCAAAAATAAAATGGACATTATTATATAATTTGTATCTAATGATTCCAAATTTTAAATCTATTTTTTTAATTTTATTTTCTAATAGTGATAAAATTTTATTTTAAAATAATAAATGTATAATTTATTAAAAATTATTTTTTTAAAAAATACTACTTATGTTATAAAATGTTAAAATGGGATTATAAATTAAAACCAACATTTTTCTAATTATAATTTCACTTATAAAATAAGTATTCAGTCATAAAAAAAGCTTCATAAATTTCCCATTCAAAATTGTTTACTAATAATGTCAAAAAATTCATGTTATTTTTAAAAACTGAATTTTAATTATTCACCTAAAAATAGTTCTTTTTAGAAAAACCCCAAAAATAAATCCTAAGATAATAATAAAATGGTAAATCAAAAAATGAATTTCATTTTTTCAAAATATCATCCCAAAATTTAGATAATTCTATTTTATTTAAATGAACAAAATAGAGTGAAAATCAATTTTTAATTAAAAATAACTGTTGGTATATTAAATGTTATTTTCATATAAATTAATAATTAATCTAATATTAATATATCATTCTTCATTTGATAAAAATAATATTTCTTCCTTCAAATAATATTCCAATTTCTAAAGAAATTCTTTTTTCATCCTAAAGTGAATTTTGCAAAAACAACTTTTCAAAAACTATAAATATTTATGGTATATCTATACATATAAATATTTTTTTCCATTTTGATAAAATCATAATTTCTTCATACAAAACAAATTATGATATTTGTGTAATAACTAAGTATCATATAAGGTCTGGTTTCAGTTTTTGGTAGGGGTTCAGCTTGTATGGATCTTGTTGAAATATTAACAGGCTTGAACTTCTCTTATATACGATTTTTCTCAAATCATAACTTCTCAAGTTATATTTGGAATTATTTAAGGGAAAACCATAGTGAATCCACTTCACTTATAAGATAGGAAAAATGTTCTTTATAAGGAATACTTCATCTTCTATATTCCATTTCTTCTAACCTTTTTTTATTGATGTTGTGATATAGTTACTTCAATTTAGACCAACTAATTTAAAAGTCATATTTAATATTAAAAACATATTAATTTCCTTTTAATTAGGTATAGTGTTTGGTATATACTATTTAATATATTATTTATTGATGGATAACATACAATGAAATATTTTATCATTATAGTTCACTTTGTATTGTGGTGTATTTGTCCACAAATAGGTAGTGATGTCATATTGGGTAGTTAGAGGATAACAATAATTTTTCTTGAGTGCTTGTGAGTATCTTTTTTGACAGAGAAACAAAAAAAATACTGGGATGTTTTTATTGGTGGATTTGATGACGTTTGAAGGTTTAGGAATTTATGGAAAGTTTATTGCATGACTATTGGACTATTTATTTATTTTATCTTTCATAATTACTTGTCCCTTAATGTATTAAATGTTATTATCATTTTACAGTTATTATCTATTTTATTTTTTATTCACTGTTATCTATTATACAATACTAACGAATATTATGATATGTTATACATAGTTTTTATACATTATTCATAGTTCATATTTATATTATTTATATATTATATGTTAAAATGAAAAAATGATTCCATAATAACTGCTTGAAGCTTATTTATCCTTTATTACTATTCTTTATTATACTAAAAATTATATTTTATTATATTTTTTTTTCGAATAAATTATTCATAATTTTAAATCCTTTAGTATGAAGTTTGTAATATTTAATTAAATAAATTTTAGATACTTTTATAATATTATGTATACTAAGTGTGTAAAAATAAAATACTACTAATGGTTTTAAGTGATATTTTTCTAAGCATAGAATATTATGCTTCTAGAAATGGTTTTGAAAATAAATTATGTATTATTATGGAGTAATGAAGATATTATATATCAAGTGTATTTTTTTGAAAAAACATATATATCAATGATTTGGAAAGAAAAACCCTATTTTAAGATATTTTATGAAGTATAAAATATTATAAATTCTAAGGGAGTAAAAAAAATATTATGTAGAATAAATATATTACGCACATGGAATTTAGAGAAGAAATATTTTATGTTTGAAAACTCTACATATTTCCATTAAGGGTAGTTTATTACACATGAATTATTATATTCTGTTATATATTCAATGTTTTGTATGTTAAATATTTCATAGGATAGGAATAAATCATACCATGTAATGAGGTGACAATATTTCAAGAAACAAATCATGATATATCTAGTGTTCATGAAATAAGATACAAACATTTCCACTATTAATTTTTGTGACTATTTTAGGTTTGAAATATGGATATTTTTTATGCCACACCCTGATAGAAACTATTTTGGGATCATTTATATCCCTATTAAAAATGAGGAGATTAAAAAAATCAGTTGTGAAGAAACGTCATGTCCTACTTAAATATTTCCACGTTAGTGTCATGAAAACCAATTTTATAAATATTATTATCATGTTGTAAAGATTATTTGCATGATGCGAAAACATATAAAAAACTACATATCTATAATTCAAATTTTTTAATTTTTATTTAATTATTTCATGATATTTATGGGTATTAAATACCAATCATTATGAAGATTATTTACCAACAATTCAACTCCTATAAATAAAATTGTTATACTTTTATGTAGTTCATTAATAAATTTTTTTAAAAGATTAATGAGTTTTAACTACTAATTATTAATAGTTTTGATCATCTCTAAAATCCTAGATAATAGTTTTATTCTTTTGTATTTGAAATATTTTAACTGTTTAATCTATAAAGTTACATCTTATTCATATAAAAGGCCAGAGAAAATATATCCTATATGGTGGGTGTGAAATATATAGAAAATATTGAATAAAAGACTCTCATAGGTCTCTTATCAAAAAAATACATGAAATCAATTTAAAATTTAGTAATAGTAGGACTCACGTTGTCTCTAGATATGAGGGTGTCTATGTGTGTTCTTCTTTTAATATGGATTCAGTGTGTGTGACATTACACTTCAATTGGGTATGGATTGGATACTTAAAAAAATGAAATTACCTAAAATTATCCCCTCACTGACCTATTAAATCATAACTTATATTAGATCGACATTATATTCTCCAGTTAAATAAATCATCATCTGGTTTCTCCCATCTAACAATTTTAGCTTGTATAGAGCAATACAATGACCACTAAATTCACTATCTTTTATTGGTTGTGCGGCTGGATATATACAATCACTACTAAATCTACCAACTAATCATCAATACACACTGTGGATAATTTCAAGACAGATTGTGTGTAAAAATAGAGAATGATGAAAGAATAATTTAAATGCATATAATAATGTGAATTTCACACTATTTAGGATTGAAAACACTTACAGAGAAATAAGCATAAGAGAATCAATATTGAAGAACCAAATTCATTAATGGTGTATGAAGATATTCTTCTAGACCTGACCAGAAAGGGACTATTGTTCAATCAAGGTATTTATTACATCCCTAGAAAATAAAAGAAAATATAGTGGTAGCTCAACTTCAATCGGTCGATCAGTATTCCTGCTTCTTAGATTCAGTGAACAATCATACTCTTATAGAAAACAATAATAAAATTAGGGGACACCTTGAGTGATTCATCATATTCATCACACATGTGAGGATCATGAGCCTCTTATTACACATCTAATGTTGTCATTACCTTCAGAATAATCCATATATTTAATTCCCTAATATCTTTTCTTTTATAATCTATATATTTATAGGTTAAGGGTTTAGATTCTTCAACCATCTTATATCAAATATTCTCCTTTTTCATAGTTCCCTCCGATTATTTTTTCCTTGTTCATAATATGGATAGATTCAATGTGGAAGCTTAAGAGTTTCAAATCTTGATTTGTGTAAATCAGAGAAATATGATTTTGATTATAGATTGATCTTGATATTTTTGGGAAATTTAGTTTACCTCTATACAGGTAATCCCAAGTAGCTCTAGTAGATTTTTAATAAAAATTAAACAGTATAGGAGACATGGAGTAACTCATAAATATAACTCATCCATTCTTATAACCATTATGAAAAGGATGGGGGAGTCTTATGATAGGAATTATAGTCATACATTTTCAAATTCATATGATCGAGATTCACTGAAGTCTTACAATCAGGATGATCCAAAGTCATATGATCTATAATTATTACTATTGATTTTTCTAATGTATCCATATAATATTCTTTAATGCAATACTATCAGGACAATTAAATTCATATGCTTGTTTAAGTCGTATGATTGGTAGATTAATGTAAAATGATGCTTACATTTTCAATTTTTTCCCAACTACAATTCCAAATGATGATGGGCCCAAAATCACACTCTCTAAAATTCCTATGATATGGGTGGGAAATAGTAATACACTTGTATCTTTCCCCATTTTACTAACCTATAACCCTTGAAAATCACACCTAGTATAGGCCTTGTTTGATCTATTCTGGATTGATTCAAAAAAAGAAAATCATAATTAAATATAACTTTTGTATATAAAATTCAAATTTCTCCAATTTTTTTTTACTTATTTCATTAAATCCATAAAATAATAAAACTATTAAATTCAAGATTTAATCCAATTGACATTTCAATTATAGATTTGAAATATATGAAAAAATGGATAATTTAATAAGATTTAAATAAATTATGGGGATATTTTAAAATGAATAATAGTACATAATTTGAAAATATTTTCCATCTTCACTCCCCCATACATACACTATTCTACTCATGTAAAATATAACAAATTCTATTTTTTAAAGAATAAATTACACTTCCTAGAATTGAATAAACATGTTATAAAAGAAGAAAATTACAAATTCATTAATTGGTTGAAATATCATGCCTTCTCTATGAATTTGACTCATTTCCTTACATCAATTTAAGTATAAGTTTCATTTAATTGTAAATATATAGGTTATAGTAGAATATATATTTTTTCAATTTGAACCTTCTTAAATCCCTGTTTCTAAATATTCTATTTCTATAGTTCTTTTTCACATTTCATTGATATTTCCTAATTGAAATTAGGATATATTATCTTTCTATTAATCATCATGGTTTACAATTCTCCAATTCTTTTCCTCCCATTTTTTAGTTAGCACATATTAAAATTTTATTCACCATGATTTGTGAAAATAAGTTATTGGATGGGTTCATATAAACCTAGAACTAAATAATCCTAAGATAGAAGATATCTCTTATGGCTTATTATAATAGTCAAGGCATAAAAGAAATGCACAAGAAGTCAGATATTAGGTTACTCTAACTATTATTTGATGGAAAACATGAGCATGTACACAAAAAAATATATTTGTATAGATACTTTAGAAGACTTCAAGATCAGTTACCATATAATTTTTTTTACTGTTGTTCATATTATCTATCATAATCAAATTTTGGTAGGCTCTGTGAGGTGTTAATTTTCAAATTTCTAAAGTTAATTAGGATCATGTTCAAACATACAATTTCCCCATCATATTATTATGATTCTAACATGAATTTTTTCATTGAAAACCATTTTCCCACTTATAATGCAATAAAATACATAAAAACATCCATAATATTCACTCACAAATTATCTAATTCTAGTAATTTAAAATCTAATAAAATCACAACACACTAGTATAAAACATCATTCTTGTAAATACATCATTAAAGATCATGTTTTAATATTTAAAAAACTATAAAAATATAGAAAAAATAGAATAAAACAAAATTCAAAAATTATTTATATAATAGGAATGTCAAAAAATCATTTACATCCTAATATATTTGTCGTATCCCCCACACATATCTAAGATAAAATCTAATAAATTTCAACATGCATTTTTTCCAATGAAGAGAATACATAAAAACTAGATATCTTGAATAGTTTAAAAGAAATAGAAAATTTGGGATTCCATATTCAATAGTGGCAGAGAGGTGTTTGGACTCCTCTATGGGTTCCTTCCAAGATTCTTCATATAATTACTTTAGATACGATTCATTAAATTTAAAGGGTTTTTGAGATTATAATCATTTAACCTCCACTTCACCAAATAGAAATGTATCAGTTTCTATAAATTATCCAATCCATTTTTAATGAAGCTTACTATACATAAGATTTATCCATAAAGATAATAAATTTTTTTTAACCAATCTTAAAAGTCTATTATCCAGATGAGTATGTCATGGAAATATTTGGATTTATATTTATACAGTAGGTAATTTTCATAATATTATCTTTATATATCCTATAGTTCCATCATTTAGATCTCTTTTTCCCTCTAGTCTTGTTAAAATCTAGGATTACCTTCTTTATAAACTAGTAGTCTCTGTGTTGTAGATCAAAAATAATGTGAAAATTATTTCTATAAAAAATTATATAAAGGAACATGCCTAGGTGGTTTTGTTAATATTCATGTATTCCAATAGTGCATCATCAATATTTTTTCTCCAGCCTTTTTGGTTAGGCTTCACTGTTCCTTCAAAATCCTCGTGATCTACCTATTTGAAATATCAACCCTCCCACTTTCTTATGGGTGATATCTAGTAAAGATCATGTGGTGAAATCTATATCTCTTCATTAGGGATTACATGTTCTTGTGACAAAATTATTTTCATTAGTCACTAATTATGACTCGAGGCACTAAAAATCTATTTTTTATCATAGATACTCAACCACAACCTTTCCATCATCAGTTCAGATTCAAATTTCATTAACCCATTTATAAATATAGCTTACTATAAATATGATATATTTATATACCCAAAATAGATATCAAATGGGACCATAAAATATAATACCCATTCATCAAATACATCATAAAAAATTAATGTTTGTAAGGAAATTTCCTACCTTTTGAAACTCCACCATTAAATTGATGGTTTTAACTTGTTTTACTAATATAATATGAAGGATTAGAAATTGTGGCCTGAAATATGATTGATTCTAAAATGTATTTGATTATTATTTAAGGTAAAAATATACTCCATAGTCAAGTGTATAGAAAAATGAAATTAAATAATTAACTTCTTCCTTTGGGATATACCTCATAATCACTTGTTCCATATAAATCTTAAAAAAAGTATCCTACCAACCATAAAACATTGAATCTGATTTTAGTTTAAGATTTTTATTATTAGTAAAGATATATGGAAACATTGATGTGAATAGTAAATTCACTACATCAGCATAATAGGTAACTTGGGTATCTTAGTACAGCTACTCACCAAGGAAGGAGTCACTTAGGGTTGCCTTAGTTGGTATTTTTACCTCAAGAGTTTAGGGAAGCTTACTCATGTTGTATGATGAAATATTTTCACAAACCTTCATTCCATTTCTATAGATGTTAAAATAGATTAATAGATAAATCCATATTACCAAAATTGACCTTTATTTATCTTTCGTTATTAAATATCCATGTGTTTCATGGTAAAAAAAACATTTACTCCATTACCCAATAGATAAGAATGAATCCTTTCTAAAGTAACCATAATTAAAAAACTAATTTTTTGTTTGTGTGTAACTTATTTATGTAATTTCCATAGTTTATGAATATTAGGTTATCACTTATGGGGTAACCTCATTTTTATCGGATAACACTAGTCCCCCGTATTTATTTGAGGCATCACACAACACATCTAAAGGAGTGCTCTAGTCTGGTGAAACAATTATTAAGGTTGTGGTCAAGATTTCATTAAGAATATCAAAATCTACATTGTATAGATCATCAAACACAACATTAAATTCCATTTTCAAAATATTAGTCAAGTGTAATGAAATGTTTCTAAAATAATTAATAAACCTATTATAAAACCCAACACAACCTAAAAATTATCTAATATTTCTAAAAGAGTTAGGGTAAGGATGTATGAAAAAACAATTTAACCCTGGAATTGTCTACTTTAGTCCCATCCTTAGAAATAATGTTTCCAAAACACCACTATTTTCTACATTTAAGTGGTTTTTAATTTTTAAAATATTGTTTTTATTTAAGATTTTATTTAATTTTTTCTCCAACTTTTCAAGGTAGGTTTCAAAACTGGTTACATAAACATTAAAAACCTTAAGAAATAACTCAATGAATCTCTTAATCTGGTCATAATAGAAACTTACCATACAGAATTTAATATTATTGAGGTAATTTCATAAACCAAAAGGGAATCCATTGGTAAGAAAAATTATTTAATTAACACGTAAATATTTTACTTTTCCTGTAATCTAGAGGTATGGGTACCAAACAATACTTAGACAATCCATATAAAAAATAGTAATTTTCATCCCAATCCAGGCACTCTAACATGTTTTCTATAAATTTAATTAGTTTTTTATCTATTCATGTCACATTATATAATCTTATATAGTGAATACAAACCCACCAAATATTCTGAATCCTAGTGGGAAATAAATAATTATTCTTATTTTTTATAATGGTGAATCTTGTTTTATGCGGTTTAATATAAATGGGACCCACCCATTTAGATTGTAATATTAGGTAAATGATTACATCTTCTAAAACTCTCTCAAAATCTTTTTTACATATTCTATATGGATTGGATTGAGTCTTCTTTGGGATTACCTAAATAGTTTACATTTAGGTTCCATAAAAATTCAGCACACATAGTGGCACCATCCCAGTCGCAAGGGGCATTCCAAATTAAAGATTGATAATCCTTATGTTACCTTTTGAACCAACAACTAGGTAGTTAGTGGAAGTTAAGGTTGACCCCATGGGGAAAATGTGGAAACAATGGTTAGTGAAATCTAGATAAATCTTGGTTGACTATCCAGACATGAAGAAGCAAAGGGAACTATCACTAAATTGAAACAATTTGTGGAAACAAATATTTAAAAAATAGAAGGAGATAAAACAATCATAAAAGACATGCTTTGGGGTTTCAATTAAATTAGGGTTTATTTAATTCATCATTACTTTGCATTGAAAGTATAAATGAAATTTATTTAACATTTAAATTCAATTAAACTAATGTTTCTTTAACTTAATACAATGAATTACCTATTGAAAGATTAATTATTTGGTCTGATAATTAACTACATAAAATGGGTTCAGGTTCATTACCCCTAAAAAGTGGCAATGATTTCCCAGAATGATCATGGGTTCATCCACCAAAAATCCTTTAGTTTTCACTATTTATTTCGTTCATGGTCCGATATGACAGCAATGGTGGTTTTTAAGGTACATTCATTAAAGGAATTATAAATTAAAAATCACAACAAAAGAAACACTTCAGAATTCAGATAACAATAATTAAGAATATTATTTTCACCCCAACACATGGGTAACCTGAATCTTTTAACCATTTTCACAATGTTCGGATTGAGTCAAAACTCAATCCAAACCATGGATAGGAGAGGAGAATGGGGGAAAAGAACAATTACAGTAGAAAAAATTTAAATCAAATGCATTCGAGGGAGGCTCAGACAATAGAGCAGCAACACCTCCGCCTTGGATGTCCAACCTATCACATGAAGGTTTTCACTATAATTTATATATTTTTAAATTAAATTGTTTGTAACACAATTTTCTTTCCATGTATATTGGAAAACTCATTTTTTCATTGTTTTCTCCTCTGGCAAGTGATCTACCATGCCACCCGTGACTTTGAAGGTGTCAGCAGTCAGTTGGTGGGGGGTACACAGCGTGTAGAGCCATCACACAAAGCTTGTAGTCTCTACTTTAGCCACCATCCACATCTATCATGGCATAAAAACTTGTGAAAAGAGATACACATCATGTAGTATCTTGCTGGATACATGGGCATATATTTCTCTTGGCCAATCTGTGTCTGGTTAATGGTACATGACAAGTGCACGAAAGTACATTCTATGTATATCTAAATAATTGTTATAAACTTTCATAATTTGTGACATTGACATGATAATACTTGAAAAGTAACATGAACACGTAAATAAATCATTTTATCTAAAAAACATATATTTGTTGAAAACATGTTTTTATGTTCAATAATAGGTATGAAAAGATATGCAAAAATTGGGAACATCACAT
Source organism: Viscum album (assembly GCA_963277665.1). Taxonomy (NCBI): domain Eukaryota; kingdom Viridiplantae; phylum Streptophyta; class Magnoliopsida; order Santalales; family Viscaceae; genus Viscum; species Viscum album. Next base: position 184,379,975 of record OY728159.1, read on the forward strand.
TGGATGTTGGAAAAATTCCAAGGATGTCTCTTAACAACCACCCTATACCTCTAATTATTTGTTTCGTAATGTTTAATAGTTTATGGTAATGAATGTGATTCATTTTATTTTAAATAATGGTAGGTAATTTTTTATTTTCCACCAGAAAAAATATTTAGGATTGGAGGTAAGTGCATTTAGTTCTAGTAAATGTGGTGATATAAATATTTATCCATCTCATTACATTACATGTTTAAAACCTTCACATGTAAGTTAGAACAACCATTGAATATCTTGATCTAATCATTAAAATATTTCATAATTATTTATTTAAAATATTCTACACAGAAAAAATATTCCATATTTAGGTCAAATTCAAATATTAAATAATTTAAAAAATTAAGTGATTCTAAAGAATATCAAAATTAAATTGTTTCATTAATCATTTTATTTTCTTCCATATAAAAAATGAGGTTTATAATGGTTTAGTGTAAAAATAGATTTCTCATAATGGGGGGGGGGGGGGGGTACTTCTTTTAATCTAAAATGGTAATGTTCGTTATCATCCCCACAGATTCCATTGTTAGTATTGCCTCATTAAAATTTATTATTATTTTATAAATATTAAGAAATATCCTACGTAGAATTGAAGAAGAATTATCTTTAATACATTTATTTCCACTATTGAACTATTAAATTCATCATAGAACAAAAACAATTCTAATATTACTATAACATCCTATAGAATAATGATTGGGGAGGTAGTGGTTCAGTTAATAAGTTATACAATCACTCAAGTTTTCTTTATATCTTCTATCTATATAGAAAAAACTAATTATGAAATTACATTTATTGATGAAACTGAATCTTTCAATACATTAGAAAAAGTGAGTTCTCCTATGGTACAAGGCATAGTGAAATTATTTTGATGTTAAAATTTCTTAGGTAATTGTAGGAAAACAAGGGAACATACAATAACACCTAAATATACTGTTGAAATTAATATGAATTTACTCTTTTTAGTGTGTATATACTTGAGAAACCGTAAATACCTTGGGATTTATTGGATGGACTACATAAAAGGGACTTTGATCTCCACTATTTTGAATGTTTCTAATGATTTAGATTATAATGCTTCTTCATTGGTTCTCATTGGTGGTTTTATTCTTACAGATAAGGGAGGTTAGGGACACGGTATGTTCTAAATATTATATTTTACCTTGTATTTATTCACTAGTTATGAATCTGAAGGGAATTACTAGTCATGTAACCTTAGGGATAATTTATTTAGGTTCCTTGAGCTATTCCACTTCATATTTATCACCTAGTAGAGATTATTTAGTTCTTTTCACCTTCTTTACAGAAATTAAATATATATAACTAAAGTTACCATTAATACAAATATTTAACTATTTATGGATTTTACATAAATATTAGTATAAAAAGTTGTTCAAGGTAGATATGATCTATCCAAACTGATGTTTTAGATTCTTCTTATCTAAACTGTGAGTTGTGAGATTATTTTTCTATTTTGGTTTAGACACCACAAGATATATCATTAGGTCCTAAATATAGGGTTATTGAGTTTTTAATTATTGGTATCTTGTAAATGGTTAAGAGTAATTCCTTTGATAAGGTAGGAATGTAAATGATTTTAATATTCCTTATCAAAATTTGTAATTTGAGGTTGTTGGTTCCCAACTTCATATTGAAAATTCAAATACTTCTAAAATACTAAGATTATATTTGGTTGTTGTTGATGTGTTCTTTGGAACAAGGAATCACAATTCTCTTGTACTTTATGGTGTATATCTATATATATTTCCATGGAGTGGAAAATATTTCACACTCTTTGGGGCGTGGAAGGTGATACATCCATGATTGTTTCAATATTAGATATCCCATAAGAGTAGTTAGTTCTTCATTTTTATTTTCACCTAAAGAAGTGTTAGAACATCATAAATCATGTACTCATGTAGTTATGGTTCTTTCATTAGATTGTATGTAATTATGTGATATCATTTCTACTAGATATATTTCTTTAGTGGGTTACTTTTTCAGTTAGTTCATCTTCAAAAGAATCATCCCAAATATTTCAGACATTACCCAGTAGTCCTTGGAAAAAGATTACAATTAAATGATTGAATTTGGAGGGTTGGTTTATGCATCATATTTTCAGTGAAATAAATATTTACCAAAACATAAAGATATTTTCTTTAATATTTTCTTGATCCAATATATCTTATTTCCTTATTGGGTGATCCTGGATGCATGGAATAATTTCTATAGTAAGTCCTTATGAATTTAATCCCTGGTGGTCGACTGTCTAGGATGAAATTTGTATAGCCACTATTTAGATGATCCTTTAAGGGATAATGGAATGTAATTCTAAAGGATCTGTTCGTTATAGATTATTTTAGGCTTGAATTTATTACATATATCCCTAAATTCTTTAAATTATAGTTGAAATACCTACATAAAAACCAAAAAATTTAGGAAATAGTTGTATAATTATAGTTTTAAGATTAGAATATCATTTATTTTGTGGTTTTAATAAAAAATTATTATTATAAAAGTTATGTGTAAAAATATATCTCAGAGTCCTATTCATTTTATAAAAATTATCCTCCATATATTCACGACGCAAGGTGGATATATTGGAGGAAGAAGATGAAAATGGTGAATCTATCAATTGAACATTGAAAAACATCCATTGCTTTTGCTCAGTATTCCTTATATTTATAATTAATTATATAATGTTTATGTCAACCTATATATAAAAACTAAATAGTTGACATTAAATAGTATGGTCATTTATCAAAACCATTTCAAATGAAACAAAATAAATACACAACACTAAACTCCCTTGTAATGACACCAGGTTGATGAGTATCCTATCATGGTATTCAAATGAAATATTATTTAAACCTAGGTAAAAATATAATAAAAGTTGGGCTCATGTTTTCTATTGAGAGGAGGTTGTTTTTATTTATTATTATTTTGTTTCGGGTTCACTATGTTTGAGAATGTTCTAAAATCTGGTTTTAATTAAATATTTTAAAATAGTTTTCTAACCTCAGATAATCCCCTCACTCACATATTATATCATAATTGTAATTATATATCCTTACCATTCTCTAGTCATTTAAAACCCCAAATAATTACCGGACCCTAGAAATTTCATCATGATAGGGTCAATCAATAATCACTCATTTCACTATCTTTTACTGGCTGAGTGATTGAATATCTCCAATCACCCTAGAATAAACTCACTAATAACTATCAAAATTATTAGAGATGTTATAGGTGGCCTATGTGTGAAAAATCACGAATGAGGGAAGAATAATTAAAATGCATAAAATAATAGAAATATCCTACATTATAGGAATTAAAAGACTTACAGGGAAGTATAATAAAATTAATATTGATGAAATAATTTTATTATATGGGGATAAAGATATTCTCCAAGGCTTTTCCCTTAATGGATTATTGTGTCATCACTATATACATTCAGCATATGCAAATAAATAAAATTTTGTTGTATATAAGCATTGAGTCAATAATCACCCTTTTATAGAAAATAACATCATGATTGTGGGAATATTTTCATGATTCAACACTGTTATATCTAAAGTGAGAATTATATTACACTTCTTCATTATTAAAAATGTTTAGTACCTTTTAAAAAATCCTTAAATACAGTGCCTAGATCTCTTTTATTTTATTTCTTTTACATATATTCATGGGGATTGATATTCTTCAGATACATTCACTATAAATTCCGGATCAAAATTCCCCCCAATGATCATTATCCATCTTCATCAAGCGGATAGATTCTATGTGGAAGATCAAGAGTTGCCTCTCTTTCTTTGGATAGACTGAAAGAATGGGATTTTGATTTTAGGTTGATCATGACCCTTTTTGGAAATAAATATTACCTTTATGCAAGTGCACTTATATTGATCCAAAAACCATGATATAAAATTTTAGTTGCAAATTATAAATGATGGTACCATTATTTATTAATCACTAACACATATAACATTTACACAGTGATTGGGGAAGTCTTATGATGCTTGCAACAATTGCATGCTTGCAAAGCCATAAAATCAGGTGTCACTGATATCTTTTGATTATGATTACCCAAATTCATATGAACAGGACGCCTTAAAATTTACTCTTATGATAAATTAATATGATAATATTAACTATCTTATAAGATGGATGAATTATTTCATAAGCTATTTGAAGTTTTTTGATCGACATGTTGAAATATTTCACTTCTACCTTTGTTAATTTTCTTTACAAATACAAATTCCTACAAATAGAGGTCCAAAGTAATATTATTTTCAAGTTTTATAATCTAGGTTAGAAAAATTCATATACTCATGCATTTTCCACTTTCATCCTTAAAACCATGAAAATCACACTTAGTGTAGGCATTTTGTTATCTATTCATAAATGATTCAAAACATGAAAATCAAAATTAAAAATCCCTTTTAAATATTAAATTATAAATATATAAATAAATATATGGATTTTCAATTAAATATAATCATGAATAACACCATAAAAACTCAATATTTTAATAAAATTACATTTCAATTCCTTATTAAAAAAAGTGGAAAATTGGAAAATGGATCAAGAGAGTCCAAAATTCGATAATACTAGATCCCATAAGACATACATTTGAGATAAATGAATATAGAACAATGAATTGAAATTCAAGATCAATAATATCTTATTAATATAATACATGAAAAATCATTATTGTGTGGATTCATATTAAAACAAAATTTGACAAACTAAAACTATTCAACTATATTGATCCTCAAATGGTTTTTTGTTTTAAAATGTTTTTTCATATCTATTCCACTCCACTATAAATGTAATGTCGTTTAAGATTTTTCATCAAAAAATCATGTTTTTTGGTTATACATCTATAAATGGTTTGTGTTTTTGATTGGGTTATGAATCTTATTAAAAAGATAGGTTGTGTTTTGGATGTTCTTAAACTAGAAAAGGCAAGTTAGAAAAAGTTTGGGCCTCCCCATAAAATATCTAGTCGTTATTAATAGGTACTATACCTCTCAAGGAGTAAAGGGGTGTAAAGTGTATATATTGAATATTTGTTATATTAAATACAATAAAATTAAATTTATATCTAAAAGTACGACACATGAAATAAAATTCATTTTGTATACAGTTGTATTATAATAATAATTTAAAAGTAATCATTGTGTGGTTTTATTTTCAAAACTCATTAAAATTTATATGACTATTCAAATATATTTTTCCTCAAATTATTTTCTGTTTTGAATTGAAATTTCATATCTATTCTACTAAGATATAATTATATATTTTTATGCTTGTATTTAAAAAAATGTTCTGTTTGGTCATACCTCTATAAAATATACATGTTTTTAATTAGGTTGTTACCCCCTCCAAAATACAAGTTGTGTTGTGGTTATACTAGTAACACCATGACATTTTAGGATATATTTCACTTTAAATAAATTTGATGGGTTTGATCGATTCCATTACAAAAAACACTAAACTTATGTGAATAATTATTATAAATTAAAATATTAAACACATTATATTTAATTTAAGTGAAATATTATTATAAAAAATAAATTTTAATTCACTTAAAAAATAATATTGATCCTGACAAACTACTTTTGAAATATTTTATTTATGAACATTGTTTTTGTCATGTATGTATTATTTAAAGGATATTTTATTTTAATTAAAAATTAACTAATAACATTAAAATTATAAAAAAAATATTATTTACACATTTTTTCATTGTTCAAAAAATGTTTATAAAGAAAAAAAATAATTTAAAGGTAAAAATAAGTGTTTTTTCAAAAACAACTTTAATGCACACAATGTGTGTTTATCATAATAAATTAAATTAATTATTATTTATGAGTTATTTTAATAATATATATATATATATATTATATAATCAATATTTGTTTACATTAATCTAAATGTTTTACTATGGATGTAATTAAATTTATTTCGGTTTTATACTTAAAAATTCATTTTCCAAAAAATCAGTTTCTATTACATTCTGAGTGATTTTTTTTAAATTTAATTTCTGTCACTTAGAGAAATTAAATATGATAAAATGGATTATATATTTAGAATCACAATTCCCTATTTATAAAATATAATAATTTTATTTTTCTTTATAATAAATCAGAAAAACATAAGTTAACATTTCACAACTGTTAGAGTTAAAATGGGTTTACTGGGGGTGGGGTTAAACTAATAGATAAAGGTATATATTTCATTTAAAATTGTCTAAATATTAATGGTTGAAGGTATTTTAAAATTATCCTGTATTTTTTTTTATTTTTTATCCATTTAGTTCCACATGAAAATGTGCCTTTATATTATTTAAATCTCTTAAGTAATTCTATTTGTGTCCTTCCCCTTGCTTATAAAAGGGAACTTCTTCTCCTCTCTTATTCATAAATATTACGCAGTCCAGCTCAGAAACTACCATCCCAAAACCCTTCCTATTTTCCTAACCTTAAATATTTATCTTATTTTTACCCAAATACTACCGTATGATGGCTTAAGGTGTAATCCAAAGTAGGACTGTCAAAAAAGAGTTGACCATTTTACCTAAATCTTTCAATGTTTATTTATTATTATAAATCATATAAATCCATTGTTTTAATCCTAAAATAATGATTGTTGTATAATAAAAATACTTATATATCAATATTTTTATAGAAAAATCATTTTTCATCTTCTTTCCCATCCAATGGGAAATATAATCATTGCTTCTGTATATGTATGAATTACCATCTCAATGAAGCTGCGTATTTAATTTTCCATCATTGCATTTAACTGTTGGTTGTTTTGATATGGTTAATGCTTATATATGATATTTTTTAAATAAATATTATTAAATAATTATAATATATTATCAACATTCTTATATTCCCATCCTTTGGAAATTGATTACATCTCTCATGCATAGGTGTATACTACCACCTCTACGAAGTGATGTGATTCATTTCTCATTTCTTCTTTACATGGATGATAATAATGACATATTTAAAGAATATATATGATATTTATGATATAATAAAGATTCAATAAAAGTGAATTATTATTTAAGATACTTTTTTCCATCCCTCTAAAAGGGGAAACATCACTCGTGCGTACGTATAGACTGTCGTTTCCATGAAGTGATGCAATTCAATTTTCACCACCACTTTTTATGAATGGTTATAATTGTTAGTAAAATGAGAAATCTATCATATTTATGGTTTGTTTTAAAGTCTAGGTAATATTATACCATAACTAATGTGAAATAACTTGAACCATCTAACTAAAACATGCATAGAAAACAAACCAATTTCACCCTAATGATGATTTTAATGAATAATTGTTAATATTGGGATAATTGAAATTTATAAGTTAAAGATATATAGTAATATTTATATATATGTATATTAACATGTTTAAAATATTTATTTATAATAAATCAATATTTGTTTTTCTAGATTTTTGAACACATATAGAGCAAGGTGAGACTTAGGGTAAGGATTTATTCAACAAATACATTTTTTGGTATTTTTTATATTTAAATTTCAATGGAAGAAAATTGTGTTCTATTTATTTTTTAAAGTCAATAAATTTTATTCAACTATGCATTTCAAAGTGTTTTATATGTTTTCCATTTATTTTTTCTCTTTGGAACTTAATAATATTGAGAATTACTTTAATAAAATCTAAAATAATATTTTTTTAGTTGATGACCATTTTCTTCCATGGACATGTTATTTAATTTTTTTTCAAGAATGTTATTTTACATGATCAAATAATTATTTAATTTAAATTTCATCTATATTTTAAACTTTTTAAATGTTTTAATAAATAACTTTATTATCATTTTTTGAATGAGTCACTTTTGTACTTAACCGAAAGTGTGAAAGAAATCATTATTTTGACATTAATCATATTGATGGATTACTTACATTTATGAATGTTATTGTTTTAAAGATTAATTTTTATGTTTCCATGATTATTTTCAATGAAAATATATTTTTTTCAATATTCTATAAGTTTTTTCTTTTAAGGGTACCAAAAGAAAAGAATACTTCCCATGTTTTCAAAGAAGTTTTCAAATGTTATTTTAAAGGTATTTTCCATCTATTTCAATATCCTTTGAAATTTTATATGATTAAAAATGGATATGATATAATGATACCTTATTTCTTCATTCATTTTATGTATTATTATAATGTGATAATGACATATTTATGAAAATCCTTTCATTTATATGGTTTATATTAAGATAAATTAATGTTTTCAAAGATCTTATGGAACACATATGTATGATTTTAATTATGTCATTGGTGGGTCCATTAAAGAATTACAATTCATTGGTTATTTGATATATATATACATATATATCATGATACAATTATGGTTAGTATATAAATTATTTTTAATAAATATGTTCACATTTTAACGTGTGGGTATGACTAATTCTAGATAAGCTTATAACATTGTGTATGAACATGATTGTGAATATCTATGAACATATTTTTAGGCCTGAGTATAGATTCTTCTTGATATAATCATAATATTATGCATGGACATGACTTTGACTAACTATGTTCATAATATTATGATATCTTATTCTTATAAAGCCACATTTCAATGTCATAAATCTTGAATGATGATTTCTATTTTGAAACTATTATTACTCATACCATAGGATATGACATGATTTTAGAGTTTATGATATAATATTTTCTTGGTATAAAATTTTTATTATGATAAAATTCACTTCATTATATTATCAAGCACTTATTATCATTTTATTCTCACATATGATTGATATCTCCCATGTTTACAATTACTAAGAATCTAAGAACACCTTTATTATTTTCATATTCACCTGGTTTTAATGGATGTTTCTAAGTATGATATATTTATAAGGGTACTAATATGAATGCAATTGTGGGAGATATGGAATATCTATTAAAAAATAAAATTACCATGTATCTATTTTCCAATTAAACGAAAACTTTATAGTACTTGGGGATGTATAACTGTGATATGTATTGAATATTCATCTAAAATGTTATAATATTTATATATGCTATGATTGGGTTACCTCCATTGGTATCAAATTACTGTTTTTTATTTTTAGGGATTAGAATTAGAGAATATTTGTGAAAACCCCTGGTATAAGAATAATTATTGGATAATATCTTATAGTTTCGGTAAAATAGAGATTGTTTGGTTTCTTAGAAATAACATATATGTCCTGATATTGGTAAGTGGATGTAGTTATAGACTAGATAAATATAGGGTTAAACATAATTTAAAAAGGCTGGTTGATCATCAACTCAATCTTAACTTGATGCCCATTGAGTGGGCCTATAAATACACACCTAGATAGACACTCCAATGGGATATGATTTGGTTAATTCCCATTCTCTTTGTGAACCATTATGATGAATTTTATGATAGAATCTATGATAACTTATAATAACCCATAGTGATATGAATTTAAACTAAAGTGTCATGGGTTGAAATAAGGTTTCATAATTTAAGACATCAGAATAATGAGTTTTAAAATCATATTATTGAAAAATATTATTATTGATGTTTTATACTAACACTATTTTTTTAGTCAACAGATTGAATGAGGAGGAATCTTGTGAACAAAAAATGTGAAAAAATGCAATAATCATCCTTTTGAGCATCCAAATAAATGGATTATAGAATGAAAAACAGTATGAATATTCTTAGTTTCTTATCTAAAATTATGATTAATAACCCGAATATAGGTGAATTTTTGAATGATCCAAATTTGAGAAAAATGGGATTTTAGGAAATTTTAGGTGATAAGGAATATAATTGGAAGAATATTTAGTTTTCAACATGCCAAGAATGTAGGAATCAGTGACCAAGGAAATGACTCAAAGGAACTAAAATATGTTTTATATGTGGAAAATAAGGGTATAAAGAAAGTAACTGATAAGGAAAAATGAATTTTTTATGGAGGGAAATAAAGTAAATCATAAGGTACCATTTATAGTTCAATGTATTATATGTGAGGAAATATTGAATTATAGAAGTCAATACCTTAATCAAAAGGATACCTCATAGACCATGGAAGGGATTATGCTATGTTTAACATAGATGTGAATCAAGGTAATTAAGGTACACATATCCTCTACTCCAGATTTGGGGATTTCATGTTGAAATGTTTAAAAATTTTCCACATTAAAATATTATTGTTAATAATTTAGTAAAATTTTATATTATTTTTAGAATTGATAAGATATATCTATATATATATCCCATTGAAATAGTTAGAATAATAAAAATCACATTTGATATTCTAAATCAACCTATGATAATATTTCAGTGAGAGGGTGAATATGAACATCCAATTTAAATATATTTTTTGTATGTTTTATTGTGAATATTAATTAGGGATATTTGACTCTAATGGATTAGAATAAATTCACCAAAAGATATTCTTATTGTTCGAGAATATGCAGATGTATATCTTGAATAATTTTTTAGTCATCCCTAAAATAGCGATCTTTGTTTTTCTATAGAAATAATACATGGTGTTACACATATTTCAAAGAATCATTTTATAATGGATCTAATTAACTTTAATGAATTGATTAAACAACTCCAAGGTAATATAGATATGAAATTCATACACCAGAGTGCATCAATATTGGGCGAACCTATTCTTTTTATTAAGAAGAAAGATTTATCATGCATCGTTTAATTGAATAATGAGAACATAACGAGATCACTATCACATAAAATTATCTTTTTATTTATATTGAATAAATGTTTGATCATCATCGTGGAGATTAATACATTTCAATGATTGACCTTTATTCTAGATATCAACAATTATTGGTGAAAGAGGAGGATACTCTGAAGGTACCCTTCCATTTAAGGTATAGTCATTATGAATTTATTTTAATTCCTTATATAATCACCAATTATCCATCTATCTTCATGGATTTAATAAATTTTTTATTTTTAGATTACCATGATTAGTTTGAATTAGTATTCATAGATGATATTCTTATATATTCAAATATAATGGAAGAGAAAAAATATTATTTAAAGGTTGTGTTGAATACCCTAAATAAAGAGAAGTTATTTTAAAAAATTACCAACTGTGAATTTTGGATATGGAAAGAATAATTTGGGGTTCATATACTCTCAAGAGAGGGTATAACCATAAACCCTTCAATGATGGATGTTATTGAGAAATTATATAGGGAACCCATGGTAACAGATATCCATTGTTTTATTGGGTTGAATGTGTAATGTAGATTATTTTTTAGGGATTTCTCATGCCTATCTAATCCAAAATCCAATTTTTCATAGAAGGTAACAATGTTTATATAAAAATATTATGGTGAATAAAATTTCAAGTATCATAAACGAAGGCTATTCAAAAAACCTACACTTACATTACCCTATAATGGAGAAGGGATTATGATCTATAGTGATGCATTGATGAATGGAATAAGAAGTTCTCTTATGCAGAGCAATATGTTAATCGATAATTCCTTGTTCCAATTTTAAATACTTGAGTAAAATTACTAGACCTATGATTTGGAGTAGGAATCCATAAAATTTTCCTTGAAAACACAGAGTTATTATATTGATGGATAAATGAGTGAAATATATACATATCATAAAATCTTAAAACATATATTCATGTATAAATAATTGAATATGAACCAAATGAGATGGTTGGATTTGATTATAGATTATGAATTCTTAATGCACTATCATGTTGGGAAGGTGAATAAGGGGGTGAATGCTCTATGTCATAAAGAACATGCTATTTTGTCCATGATAAGGTCTAAAATAGATCCAATACATATGGATTTAGAGAATATATATATTGAAATCATGTGTAAAGGGGATAAATTATAACTTTATGAGATGGATGTTCAACCATCCATCCATATGAGGATTAATGAGGCACAAAATAAGGATGTGGTAATGTATAAATAGGTGAGAAATGTTCCAAAGTTCATCCATGTTTATGAAGGATTGATAAGATTTAGTATTTGATTTTATGTCTCATTAGTACCATACTTGAAGAAGGATTTATTGGATATACATCATAGTTCATCATTCCTTATTTATCACAAAAGTAAAATTATATATGAAGATATACAAGATTATTTCAAATATGATAACATGAAAAGATATATTATAGAGTATATATCTTTATGCATGGTATGTCAACAATTTAGGGATGATGAACATATGTCTAATGGAAATTTAAAACCATTTCCCATACTATAATTTAAATGGGAAAACATTACCTTATATTTTCTCCTTAGAATCCAAAATACATCTATAGGGAACAATTCTATTTGGGTTGTAGTCGGTCACCCTATGAAATCATCATATTGTTTTTCTATCGGAGAATATTTTAATTTTGATCAGCTTTCTAGGATATACATCAAAGAGGTAGTAATATTTTATGGTGTACCATATTCTATTATATCTTATTGGGAAGTAAGGTTTAACTTGACTTTTTTGATAAGTCTTTCAATATAATTGAATATGGAGTTAAACATTAGTATTGAGTATCATAATTTTATAGATGGTTAGTATGGGAGGAAAATTCAAACCCTATAGGATATGATGAGATCTTGTTCTATGGATTTCAAAGGAATTTGGTAGAAACAACATACTTTGGTAGTGTTTTATTATAATAATAATCATTAATTTAGAAAATTAGGGTTGATGGAAAATTTATGCTAAAATGTTTCCATGATATATATAATTTTATTTTAATGAAAAGTTTTTCTTATAAATATTTCATTTGAATAGGGTAATAAGATTTAGAAATAATGTTATGTTGAGCTTTAGATATAACATTCCATTTAAAATCCTTATCCATATAATGATAGTTTCATACCACTTAGAACATACAATTAATATTTCCCAAGTTAATTATATAAGGCCCCAGCCTTAAACATTACTTAATCTTGAGTTATTACAATATTACACATTGAGGATCTTTTCAGGTTTAGAGTTTTAGAGAATTAGATCATAAAACATTCATTACATTCCAAATTTAAACAAAGTGGTTACATAAAAGATAGTATTAATTTTTTCCCATAAACAAAAACATATTTAAAATAAAACATGGATTCTTTCTTGAAACTTCATTGACACTATCATCATATCATGTACCCTTCCCTTGACCTGTGAAAAACATTTCAAAAACTTGGGATGAGCATAAAAAGCTCAGTAAGGGATATAAAAATATGGAAAGGAAACATGAGTACATGTATACATAAGAATCAATGAAATCATACTCTACTCATAAAACATAAGCACTTTAACATACCTTATCCAATCATGAATAAATCATAGAAATCATAATACATAAAGGTAACTTGAGGCATTTATAACATTCTTACGTAGGGAGTAACCCTCTTGGTTACGTTTGGAATACCCATCACAGTATACTCCCTAAATATCTTCAGAGAAACCTTAACGTTTAACTTCTTCACGTTACCCAATACATTGGAGAGCTATATCAGGCTCACCTACCCTTAGTTTATCACGGAACCGCCCATCTTCATAATAATTCCCAAGAACCATAACATAATCGTATCACATAAAACATGCATAAAGGAAACATAACATTTCCACTTTTCAATCACAAGATATCAATACAACACATTGATATAAAAAAATTATGAAAACCATTTTCAATACCAAAATAAAAGAAAAGTAAAACATGTTATTTATTTTTCTTTTAAAAAAAATTATGGCTTGTAGAGGAAGCCGAAACTCAAATAATGGTCATGGCGGCGAAGAAGTCATTGTCGCCGCATACGTACGACAAAAACATTCCCTCTTTTTATTTAGTAAAATGCTTCGTATAAAAAAAGATTCCTTTTGGATAAATGTAAAAGTCAAAGGGGTTTATACACCGTATAAAAGAAGGTTGTGTATAAAACAAAATATGCCTCAATGAAAGGAGATTGAGACGAAGTCCCATACCTCGGGTCCGACATGAATCGATCGTTCTTTAACGTCCTAAATAATAAACTTGAGTTAATTTCTAATTGCTTAAGAACCTTTTTCAAGTTCATTATTCCTTTTTTATCACTTATTACCATGTCATGAACACTATATAATTATTTAAGTTAATAACGGTCGTTTTAACGATCATTGGTACTTGAGTCAAAGATAAACTCTTTATAATTACAAGTTGTTCATGTATCCATTATATCGAGAGTTATATTCATGATTTAGATATCATATATATCATATATGTCCAGTATATACATGCATTTATAATATTATATAACATTTAGAGGTAAGAAATGAAATGAACCGTTCATGGAGACGGTAAGCCGTACGCACGCATGAACGCTACTTTCGTTTCTATTTCATATTTTATGGAATGGAATCATAATGATATAAAGGTATATTATAATTCCAGTATAATATCATATATAATATAATTAATTAAATCCTTTATACTTCCCACATATGGAATTAATGAATCAAATCACTTTGAGGGGGCGGTAGTCCGCACTTCCTAAAATGAAGATATCGTGTTTACCCATAATGGAAACCATAAAGGTATGCCATAAATGAAAAATACATAATCTTAAGTAAAAAATAAACATATTATATTTCATATATAAATATAGTGTCATCTTAATGGCCACCTTTGAAGGTGTTAAAATAATATTGAACAATCATCGTTTCGTGAGGCAGAAATTTTCCATCCACGGAAACAGTATGTTCTTTAACCATTAGATGTATGTGTGTGTAATTGTAGCTCAAATAATTCTTATAAAAAAATCCTAGTATATGGAAGATAATGTTTTTGTTACAAAAGAAATTAATTAAAAGATTTTAGGGGGTTTTAGAATCAAAATAAAACATAAGAACACAAGAGAAGACACTACCTTTAAATTGGGTAACTCTTTTTGATTTGAGCTCAAAGGATTCCTTGGGAAGACTTCTGCCCAAAGTGAGGCTTCTAGTAGTAAGATATGAATGTGGAGAGACAAAATGGATAGGGGTTGGCCGAGCCAAAGGCTTTGGAAGTGTGGGTAAGGTGGTAGAGGTGGGGGCCTTTTATAAGAGGAGAGGAGGGGCACTCTTGGAAAAGTATAAAATGTTACTTTATTTTCAAATGAGTTTCGGATAAAAAGGGTCCCACAATTATATATTTAGAGGATAATGTGATAAGAGTTAGAAATCCACCCATCCAAGAGGTTTTTGACAAGTGTAGGTCTTAGATTTTACATTATCGTCTCATTTTATTTAAATCATTAAATAATGAGGTAATCGCTGCATCATCATGATGTCATAAATAATTTAATTTATTTAATTTCTAAAAATTATAAAAAAAATCCTATTATGTAGTAAATCTTTTTATATTTTCAATGACTATTTATAGTAAAAAATTTGACTTGTATAACCCCATTTAAATTTTTTTTAGTAAAACAACTCATGTTTGTGTCATTTTCATTTTACTTTAAATAAAAGGCATTAATGTCATTATCTTACCCAAGTGGCTCCATGGGGTCCCAAAAATCGACCCATGGGTTGTATTGGTCGGCCATGACACATTCCATAAGGTTAGGACATGTTTCTAGGTCATTTCATTTTATTAAAATATTATTTTTACCTTAAATTACACTAATTACCTCTAATCGCGATTAAAAACTTAAAAGTTAATATTCACCAAAAAATTAATTTAATCCCATTGAACCATAATTTACTTCTTAATGACAAAAATGTATGTCAGATTTTTGAAATTCAAAACAAAGAGGTGGTAAAATTTCATTTAAATGAAAAATCAGTTTTTTAAGTACCACTGAGTGGTTTCACTATTCATTAAAAATTGATGTATTTCAGAAAAATACGAAAATTTCACCCTAAGCTATATTTGATATTCCGAATTCAAAAATGATGTCTATTTTACAAAATTCAAAACATATAAGTTACATTAATTAATTTAATAATTAATTCCCGCTGTCAGAGCAAATAGCGTGTTTTTTTGAAACAATAAGTATCAAAAGATTGCCACTAGTTTAAGTCCAACTTCAAAGTGAAATTAATTCCAATGACCACCATTGGATTAAATGGTAAAAATATATTCTAATTTCACTTTAAAACCAATTAAAAAGATAATATAATCATATAAACAAATTATATTAAAAATAGGTTTTGAATTAAAATACAACATTTTTCACTATTCATTAAAAAAGAACATTATCAGAAAAATACCAAAAATTTACCCAAAGTAAATTACAATGTCCCAGTCATAAATAATAAGTTTATTTCAAAAAATAGATCTTATAAAATTGTCAAAAGTTTGATTTAAAAAATGGTTTGCCATCAAAAGGTAGTAAAACAATCTTTTAAAAATATTAGGGTATTCCATGCTTAAGATTGGATTTATTATCATTTTAATCCTCTAAAACACTATCTAATTCATTAATAGACATAGATAAAAATATATATTATTAATTTCTTACTTGGGATGTTACATACTTCCCCCCTTTAGAAAACTTCGTCCCCGCAATTTATTTACTTATCGAATAAGTGGGGATATTTATACCTCATTGCATTTTCAGATTCCCATGTTGCCTCTTCAATCATGTGGTTTTTCTACAAAAACTTTACCTGATGAATCACCTTATTCCGTAACACTTGCTCCCTGTGGTCAAGAATATGGACCGGTTGTTCCTCATAAGATAGGTCCTCTTCCAGCTGAACTACCTCTGGACTCAAAACATGAGATGGATCTGGCATATACTTTCTCAACATCAAAACATGAAAAACATTGTGCACATGAGATAAACTCGGAGGTAAAGCCACTCGGTAAGAAAATGATCCAACTCTCTCCAGAATTTCATATGGTCCAATGAACCTTGGACTCAACTTTCCTTTCTTACCAAATCGCATCACACTTTTCCATGGTGAAACTTTGAGAAAAACATGATAACCTACCTCAAAAGATAGATCCTTCCTCCTGTTGTCCGCATAACTCTTCTGCCTGCTCTGAGCTGTTCTCATGTGTTTCTGAATCAGCTGAACTTTTTCTACCAACTCTTCTACCAATTCTGGTCCCATCAACTTACTTTCACCCACTTCATCGCAGAAAGTTGGAGTTCGACACCGCTTCCCATATAACGCCTCAAATGGTGCCATCTGTATACTAGAATGAAAACTATTATTATATGAAAACTCAACCAAAGAAAGATGTTGGTCCCAACTTCCCGGATAATCCATCGAACAAGCACGTAGAATATCTTCCAAAGTCTGAATTGTTCATTCTGACTGCCCATCTGATTGAGGATGAAAAGCTGTACTAAAATTTAATTCAGTACCCAAAGACTTCTGAAGGCCTTTCCAAAAGTTAGAAGTGAACCTGGGATCACAGTCAGATATAATGGAGAGAAGAACTCCATGTAACCTGACTATCTCTTTAAGATACAAATGGGAATGTTGATCTAGGGAAAAAGTATCTCGTATATCAAGGAAATGAGCAGATTTAGTCAAGCGATCAAAAATATCCCAGATTGCATTATTACCTCGAGATGTCTTCGACAATCCAACAACAAAGCCCATTGATATATTTTCACATTTCCACTCTGGAAATGGTAAAGGATGAAGCATCCCTTTCGGTAACTTTCACTCTTCTTTAACATGTTGACAAGTCAAACACTTCACTGTAATATCAGCAATATCTCTTTTCATTCTATCCCACCAGTAATACTCCCTCAGATCTCTGTACATCTTAGTACTGCCAGGATGAACTGAAAACGGAGAACTACGAGCTTCACATAACAAATCTCTCTTCAAATGTGAATCACAAGGCACACACAATCTCTTCCCAAATCTCAAAACACAATCATTATCAATATTGAATTCAGGAAACTTACCCTTCTGAACCAGCTCTACCTTTTTCTGAAACTCACTGTTTTGCTTCTGTGCTTGCTTGATTATGTCTGATAGAGAAGATTTCACTGATACCTAAAACAAAACAGAATAAAATCTTGCACCAAAAAATTTTATTCAAAAGTTCATCAAATCCTTAACCAAAGGATCACGTTCCAAACGCAACATTGTTAATGAAGCATTACTTTTTCAACTCAAAGCATCAGCCACTTTATTTTCTTTTCCCGGATGGTAATGAATTGCACAATCATAATCCTTGATTAATTCTAGCCATCTCCTCTGTCTCATGTTCAATTATTTCTGAGTGAATATATACTTTAAACTTTTGTGATCAGTATATATTTCACACTTTACTCCATACAAATGATGCCTCCAAATTTTAAAAGCGAAAACTTCAGCAGCTAATTCCAAATCATGTGTCGGGTAATTTACCTCATGAGTTTTCAATTGTTGTGAAGAATAAGCAATTACCTGATCATTCTTCATTAGGACACAACCAATTCCTTTCAATGAAACATAATTGTAGATAACAAACTCCCCATTCCTGGAAGGTAGTGCCAAAACTGGAGCATTCACCAATCTTCTTTTCAATTCCTGAAAAAAAATCATCACATTCTTTTTTCCAGATAAACTTAACACACTTCCGAGTTAGATTTGTCATTGGACTAGATAACCGGGAAAAATTTCTAACAAACCATAGGTAATAACCTACCAAACCAAGGAATCTATGAATCTTAGCTACATTTGTGGGTCTTGGCCATTCTTTAACAACCTTTGTTTTTGCAGGATCAACAGTTATCCCATCTTTAGAAACAATGTGACCAAGGAAAGAAATTTGTTGCAACCAAAACTCACACTTGCTGAATTTCCTATACAATTTCTTTTCTTTTAAGGTTTGAAAAATAACCCTTAAATGTCTTTCATGCTCCTCTTTAATTTTAGAAAACACCTAAATATCATCAATAAACACAACAAACATTTTTCACCTGAGTCAACTGAGCCATCACTGCAACAAACTGTTTAGTTCTGATTCTGACCATCTCAGGATAATGATTTGAAAGGTTATTTCCCTCTATATTCCTTCCTAGAAAATCTGTTCTGTTTCCTCCATGAAAAACCATTTTGAACAAACATGTCTTAGATGAGGCAACATGGTAATCATCAAATGATATATCATTTCAATTTGACCATAAAAAAAATATTTTTGGATAATCATTTAATAAAATTATATCTCCTAAAGTTATCTAAACCGAACTATGATACCAACTATAAGGCCCCATCCTTAAACATTAATTAATCTTGAGTTATTACAAGATTACACATTGAAGATATTTTTAGGTTTAGAGTTTTAGAGAATTAGATCATTAAACTTGAATTACATTCCACATTTAAACAAAGTGGTTACATAAAAGATAGTATTCATTTTTTCCCATCAACAGAAACATATTTAAAATAAAACACAGATTATTTCTTGACACTTCCTTGACACTATCATCATATCATGTACCCTTCCCTTGACCTGTGAAAAACATTTCAAAAACTTGGGATGAGCATAAAAATCTCAGTAAGGGATATAAAAATATGAAAAGGAAACATGAGTACATGTATACATAAGAATCAATGAAATCATAATATACTCATAAAACATAAGCACTTTAACATACCTCATCAAATCATGAATAAATCATAGAAATCAAAAGACATAAAGGTAACTTGAGGCATTCATAACATTCTTACATAGGGAGTAACCCTCTTGGTTAAGTTTGGAATACCCATCATAGTATATTCCCTAAATCTCTTTGGAGAAACCTTAATGTTTAACTCCTTCACGTTACCCAATGCATTGGAGAGCTATATCGGGCTCACCCGCCTTTAGTTTATCACGGAACCACCCATCTTCAAAATAATTCCCAAGAACCATAACATAATCGTATCACATAAAACATGCATAAAGGAAACATAACATTTCCACTTTTCAATCACAAGATATCAATACAAAACATTGATATAAAAACATTATGAAAACCATTTTCAATACCAAAATAAAAGAAAAGTAAAATAGGGTATTTATTTTTCTTTTAAAAAAAATGTATGGCTTGTAGAGGAAGCTAAAACTCAAATAATGGTCACTACAGCGGAGAAGTCGTTGTCGCCGCATACGTATGACAAAAACATTCCCTTTTGTCGTTTAGTAAAATGATTCATATAAAAAAAGATTCCTTTTGGATAAACGTAAAAGTCAAAGTGTTTTATACATCGTATAAAAGAAGGTTGTGTATAAAACAAAATATGCCTAAATGAAAGGAGATTGAGACGAAGTCCCATACCTCGGGTCCAGCTTGACTCGATCGTTCTTTAACGTCATGAATAATAAACTTGAGTTAATTTATACTTTCTTAAGAACCTTTTTTTATGTTCATTATTCTTTTTTATCACTTATTACCATGTCATGAACACTATGTAATTATTTAAGTTAATAACGGTCGTTTTAACGATCATTGGTACTTGAGTCAAAAATAAACTCTTTATAATTACAAGTTGTTCATGTATCCATTATATCCCGAGTTATATTCATGATTTATATATCATATATATCATATATATCCAGTATATACATGCATTTATAATATTACATAACATTTAGAGGTAAGAAATGAAATGCACCGTTCGTGGAGACGGTAAGCCGTACGTACGCATGAACGCTACTTTCATTTCTATTTCATATTTTATGGAATGGAATCATAATGATATAAAGTTATATTATAATTCCAGTATAATATCATATATAATATCGTTAATTACATCCTTTATACATCCCACATATGGCATTAACGAATCAAATCACTCTGAGGGGGCGGTAGTCCGCACTTCCTAAAATGAAGATATCACGTTTACCCATAATGGAAATCATAAAGGTATGCCATAAATGAAAAATACAAAAGCTTAAGTAAAACATAAACATATTATATATCATATATAAATATAGTGTCATCTTAATGGCCACCATTGAAGGTGTTAAAAGAATATTGAACAATCATCGTTTCGTGAGGCAGAAATTCTCCATCCACGGAAACACTATGTTCTTTAACCATTAGATGTAGGTATGTGTAAGTGTAGCTAGAATCATTCTTATAAAAAAATCCTAGTATATGTAAGATACTGGTGTTGTTATAAAATAAATGAATAAAAAGAGTTTAGGGGGTTGGAGAAGCAAAATAAAACATAAGAACACAAGAGAAGACACTACCTTTAAATCGGGTAACTCCTTTTGATTTGAGCTCAAAGGATTCCTTAAGAAGACTTCTGCCCAAAGTGACGATTCTAGGAGTAATATAGGAATGTGGAGAGACAAAATGGATAGGGTTTGGCCAAGCCAAAGGCTTTTTAAGTTTGGGTAAGGTGGTAGAGGTGGGGGCCTTTTATAAGAGGAGAGGAGGGGCACTCTTGGAAATGTATAAAATGTTACTTTATTTTCAAATGCGTTTCGGATAAAAAGGGTACCACAATTATATATTTAGAGGTTAATTTGATAAGGGTTCGAAATACACCCATCCAATAGGTTTTTGACAAGTGTAGGTCTTAGAGTTTACATTATCATCTCATTTTATTTAAATCGTTAAATAATGAGGTAATCGTTGCATCATCATGATGTCATAAATAATTTAATTTATTTAACGTCTAAAAATTATAAAAATATACTATGATGTAGGAAATATTTTTAGATTTTCAATGAATATTTATAGTCAAAACTATTACTTGTATAACCCCATTTAAATTTTTTTTAGTAAAACAACTCATGTTTGTGTCATTTTCATTTTACTTTAAATAAAAGGCATTAATGTCTTTATCTTACCCAAGTGGCTCCATGGGGTCCCAAAAATAGACCCATGGGTTGTCTTGGTCGGCCATGACACATTAAATAAGTGTAGTACATGTTTCTAGGTCATTTCATTTTATTAAAACTTTATTTTTACCTTAAATTACACTAATTACCTCTAATCGCGATTAAAAACTTAAAAGTTACTATTCACCAAAAAATTATTTTAATCCCACTGAACCACATTCTACTTCTTAATTAAAACCATGTATGTCGTATTTTTGAAATTCAAAACACAGAGGTGGTAAAATTTCATTTAAACGAAAAATCAGTTTTTTAAGTACCACTTAGTGGTTTCACTATTCATCAAAAATTGATGTTTTTCAGAAAAATACCAAAACTTCACCCTAATCTACGTTTGATATTATGAATTCAAAAATGATGTCTATTTCATAAAATTAAAAACATATAAGTGACATTAATTAATTTAATAATTAATTCCCGCTGTCAGAGCAAATAGCATGTTTTTATGAAACAATAAGTATCAAAAGATTGACACTAGTTTAAGTCCAATTTCAAAGTGAAATTAATTCCAATGACCACCATTGGATTAAATGGTAAAAATATATTCTAATTTCACTTTAAAACCAATTAAAAAGATAATATAATCATATAAACAAATTAGATTAAAAAGAGGTTTTGAATTAAAATACAACATTTTTCACTATTCATTAAAAAAATAACATTATCAAAAAAATACCAAAAATTTACCCAAAGTAAATTTCAATGTCCCAATAATAAAGAATAAGTTTATTTCAACAAATAGAGATTATAAAATTTTCAAAAGTTTGATTTAAAAAACGGTTTTCCATCAAAAGGCAGTAAAACAATCTTTTAAAAATATTAGTGTATTCCATGCTTAAGATTGGATTTATTATCATTTTAAGCCTTTAAAACACTGTCTAATTCATTAATAGACATAGATAAAAATATATATTATTAATTACTTACTTGGGATGTTACAAATTATGTGTCAAATGTATCAATTTTGAGGAATTACATACCTAATACATTATATGTACTGAAATTAGAGGTTGAAATTTTAGATCATGATCATTCTTATAAAGAACCACTGGTGGGTATTCTAGATCATAGAGAGAAAGTGTTATGAAACAAAACCACTCACTTGAGGAAAGTTTTTTCTTGAAAACATAAATTTTGTGATGCTACATGGGAACCTTAGGCTGTGATGAGGTATAAGTATCCTCATTTATTTGTTTAAAATTATTGTAATTTTGATGGTGGAATTATTATTAAGGGGTTCGAATGTGACACCCTGATATTTGATGAAATATTTTTCTTTAAAAAAATTTATAGTGTTTGACAACTTACTTTACACTAAAAAATAAACTTGTGTGAATAATAAATATAAATTAAAATATAAAGAACATTATATTGTATTAAAATGAAATATATTTATCAAAAATAATTTCTAATTCACTTATGAAATATTATTATTCCTAAATGTCTATTTTCAAATATTTTAATTACAATAATTGATTTATTATGTTTGTTCTATTTAGAGGAGTTTTTATTTTATTTGAAAAATAATTTTGAAATATGAAAACTATAATAAATACATTCACACATAAATAGCTTAACCATTAATTGGTTATAAATTAAATTAAAGCATTCAATAGTAAAAATAGATGATTTTTTTGAAAAATAGATTTTATGCATGTAATGAGTTTTTAGCTTAATAATATAAATTAATCACCATTGATGAATGTTTTTAATGATATGAAAATAATATATATTGAATAAAAAAATAACATTCTTTAATGGTTTTTACTTGGAAAGTAATGAGAATAAATTTTTTTTATGCATAAATATGAATTTTTCAAAAAATCGGTTTCATTTTTTTGTATGATTATTTTAAAAATAATTTATGTGATTTATGAAAAATTAATTTGATAAAAATGGTTATAGAACATTCATTTGAACCACCAGGTCCAAGGAGTATCACCACATGGACTCATTCATTCCACCTTGTATGTAAGAGGTTTCCAACTAGCGGTGAGGTCCTATAGACTAGCATGGGCAGAATATTACCTCAGTACTTAGAAACTATAGAGTATAATAGGTAATAAATAAAAATAAAACAAAAAAATAATTAATAAATAAATAATCCTTAGAGTACTTATAGTATACAAAAAATACCAACCCATGTAGTACCAATATGACATGTCAGGTAAATAAAAAAAACTAAACAAAAGATCTAATTTATGTGAAAGATAATAAATTAAATAAGAAAAATATATCCTAAGGACCATCCAACACCATCTACATCCTCTTGTTAACCTGACCAAACGTAACTAGAAGCAACTTTCCATTTACAGGATCACTTCATATGAAATCTTGAAGTGCCCTAAAATTCATGAGTATGGTGTGATTGCAAGACTTAGTAGGAAATCCCAAATAGACTTTAACATTAGTAAATAAGATATACTGGTGAATACCATGAAATAAATGAATGTAAATATATAAAAAACAATATATCACACATGTGAAACCATATTCCATATCTTTGAGACCAACTCTATCTTCTTTGGAACCATTTCGAAAGGAAAAATGATTAGCCTGTTAAAACATCTCCCTTGATGGGATAACCTAAAAAATAATAGAAATACTCCCCTTGAAGGGTTATTCTCAAGAATGCAGAACAATTTTCTAATATATCCTCATAAGAGAAATTTTCTAGGATGATCAATTTTCATTCTCAACTGTAAGTTAAATTAATAGAACAATATGACAAAAGATACAAATGATGGATCATCATTACATAAATTAACCAAGTATCATAAATAACATAACTGACATCAAATAAATACAATCATAGTCTCATAGGGCTATGAAAACACACTAAAAGTGATCATCAATCATCTATAGGTCTCTCAAGGATTTATATTAATGCCAAAAATAATGAAAATAACATGTATAACACATATTCTAAAGTTAAGGGCTTCCTACCTTAGGTGCAACAATGATGATCAAGGGAAGGGTCAACCTTCAAGCCCAAAATCACACATGGATAGTAGAACCAATATAATTTTTAAAAATTTATAGATCTATTATTGATGTAGTATAATAATCACACCCAAAAAAATTAAGATATGATCAAATCACAAAAGAAGATATGCTAGAAACAACAATCTTGACCAAAAGTCACACATAAGCCAAATCCTTAAATACGAATGCTGGTTCTATCAAAGATCATAAAAAACCTCATTATATCCAACATAAAAAATTATACACAATAGATTCATTGAAAATATATTTTATTTTAATCATGGATAATTTGAGAGAAGTGATCATGATCGAAGAAGAAATTTCTAAATTGGATATGCAAGATCAAACATACATTTGGGGCATTGAAGAGAGGTGTTGAAATGGGAGAGGAGAGCCTAGACTGTTGAGGGTTGAATCAGTCATCAGGTAATAAATAATATTGAGTGAGGGTTTCATTTAAAAAAATATTCCTATAAACTCATCTTCTACTATGGGATTCATTGAATGCCACCGATGAGGCTATGGCCTCCACAGGCTACCCAGTTCCCTCCACTCACTAGTAGGTGGCTTCTGAGAAGAATATAATCCTCTAAAAGCCCCACTGTTTGTCTAGTGATATCTATATTTTTTTTAAAAACTCTAGAAACTACACCATTTTTTCAGGGGAGTCCATTATCTTTCCAATGGTGTTTTTTAGACAATCAAGCTATAACAAGACTAACAACCTTGCACCTTTTAGATTCCAACATCCTATACATCACATACTAGTCTTAAAACTCTTAAAAATGATCAAAATAATTTTATATTTTAAAAATATAGGTGTACATGAAGTAGAGGCGTCACAATTATCCCCCTCTTATGAATTATAGTCTTTGAGAAGTATCCCAAGAGGTCTTCTCATACAAAACAGGCCACAACACCCAAAAATTTATATCCTGCCCTAGTGTTTGTTCTAGAACACACCTATAATACTATAGAACCCAAAAAATATGAATGGTATTTCCTCATAGAACCTTCTCACATAGTTCCACAATATGAATAGAATGATCTATAAAAAATGCATTCGGATTAAACAAAACATTCTTTTAGTTGATCATATGCATAGGATTTCAGATCATACATCCAAAACATTGTCACATGAAACACATTATGGATACATTCATACTATAAAGGAATAAAAAATATATAAGGCACCATCACAAGGCATTTGATAATATTAAATGATTTGATGTACCATAGTTCAACCTTTCACAACCTCCTCAAATGAACATGCTCCAACCGAGGGGGAACCCACAAGTAAACTTTTTCACCATCAATAAAATCTATGGGAAATATCATTTGGTCATCATAAGATCACTTCATGTTCTAAGATTTTACCAGATGATTCAGATTCTACTATTACCACACTACTATAGCTTGTATAATAATCATCCCACCAACCGAAAATTCACCCACATCATGACAACAAAGAGGTAGAAAACATGGCTTCCCATAAATTGACTCAAACGGATCCATCAGAATCAAGGACTGAATGATGTTATTATAGTTGAATTATACCATATCCATGTTATTATCCAAAGATCCTCTAAAATCTAGATTACACACTAAAAGAATATCCTATAAGGTTTGGATTGTTATTTCTTACTATACATCAATATTAGGGTGAAATGACATAATCAGGTTCATCTTAGTACCCCCAACCTTCTATAATCCTTTACAAAACATCAAGGTAAACATGGTTTCTTTATCATATACCATGAATACATTCACACCATTGAGCTACATAATCTCTTAAATATAGATCATTCTTAGCTTGCTAGTTGGGTCCAACTCTTATATCCGTGTGAAGTGAGACACCTTATCCAACCAATCCACAACTACCAAAATGGTATCTAAACCTATATAGGTCATAGGAAACACTATTTGAAATTATATAGTAACTACATACCACACACATATAGGTACTGGAAGTGGCTGGAGCAACCCTCCAGGTATCTAATGCTCACGCTTGATTCTATGACATGTTAGACAAAGGGAGATAGAGCCAGTGATATATATCTTCATTTCAAGACATCAGAACATCCACTTGATATCATCATACATCTTTGTTAATCTTGGGTATACTTATCATTATGAATCATTATATTATCTCTGTAGATGCCGAAAAGTCTGTAATTTCTGAAGGGAGTTTCGAAATGACAAAACTAAGTCATATTCGGACCTGGATGCTCAGTCTGGAGGTCCTGGAAGTGTTTTGCAGAAAAAAGGGGAATGCGCCTAAAAAAATTATGCCGCGCAGAAGGGGTCCGAGATTCATGAAGGGTCACGGCGTAGTCGCGCAATAATTGTATGTCCATACCCGCACGGTTAACATTCCACGACCCCCATTTCTAGGGCCCAAATTTTTCACACCACCCTGAATTTCGGGTTTCCGGATGCCTATAAATAGAAAGAGATCCCTTCTGTTTCATGGTTGAGGAATTCAAACCGTCTCTCGTGCGCAAAATTGAACTTTCGCGCGTGTAAGATGGCCTTCAAGTACTGATCATTTTGCGCCACATCACCCTTGGATCCTTCTTTGTGCACAATCCCTCTAGCTTAAACATAATTCCAAACCCTTCAGGGTTCCTCCCTTTCACGCAATTCCTTCCATTGTGCGCAAAATGGTCCAATTGCACGCAATCCCTTTCACTGGGTGTGGCCTTACCTTTGGGTGCAGCTTTTGCCACTCACGCAAAATTTATATCCCTTGTGCACGATCCTACTAGCCACGTGCAATCCCTCTTCCCTGATTACATGCCATCCTGGTGTTTTGCGCGCCAACCATTTCTTTGCGTGCAACCCCTGCGAACCCTCACCTTGGCGCCCGATGTGCTCCTTCTGGATTCCCCGGGCACACACACCAGGCATACACACCATGCACTATTTTCCTGTAAGACCTTCTAAGCTCGTACAAAGTAACCTCAAGGTACCTTGGGAGGGTTTTCCCGTTTCATTTCTTTACCCCATGCTTCTTCTCATAGGCACACTAATGGCTATTACTTCTTTGCATAGCCATGCTAACGTGGACCCCTTGATGGTTCACTCTATGACCCCCTTCAGTACGGCCTTGACGATGCCTCTCCTTCCACAAGGAGAAGAGGGTACCGGTAATGAAAGTCCTAGGGGTGCAGAGTAAACCCACCTCGTCTGATCTATAGGATGTTTAACTGCCAAGCACATCATCCTCAACACATGTCATTAAACTGTGATCTGGCCACGTGCCTCGCACGTAGGGTCCCCCTGGCATGTGAATTCATTACACCCATTGGTCTCCATGGGGATGGGATTAATCCTCACAGGGGATGATATCCTCCTTGTTGGGGGCGGCATTTTTCCATGGGGGAAGGGCAGCCGCCTTGGTGTAATCCCCTAGCCCCTCTTACGGAAGGTAGCACCCATGCACCTCCGTACTTCAATGATTCCAGGGCCAGTGGGGAGAATGATGGGAAGTGGGACTCCCCTTTTCTTCAGTCTCAAATCTCTCTCCCTCTGCGCTTTGTTGCCCTAAGGCCTCTATCCTAGAGTATGTCCCATCACCACGGGCTTCCCAACATGTAAGCCCCTTTTCACTTCCCATGGACACACCCTTCACGACGTGATCGTTAGGTCTCTGCCGCCTCTTGTTTCTCACACCGAGCATGACTCACATGGTCTTAGAGTTGGAATAAACCATGAAAATTCCCTATCGAAAATGATGCTAAAATGTATGCCCTTGTCCAACATGACGTTACATTCTATGCCCTCGTCCAACATGACGTTAAACTGTATGCCCCCTTCCAACATGACGTTAAACTGTATTCCCCTGTCCAACATGACGTTAAACTGTATGCCCCCGTCCAACATGATGTTAAACTATATGCCCCTATCCGACATGATGTTAAATTGTATGCCCCTGTCCCGCATGACTTTAAACGACACCACTCGAACAATGTGGACTTTGATTCCCTGCTACGGGGATACGTAGGATGCCTCCACAAGGTTCAAGCCCACCATCTGGTTGTTCCAAACTCTTCACATCGGTTCACCAACCACCATGGGCCACCTAAGAGTGTAAGAGCCATCCATACAACCACCATTGTGGGCCGCCTCAGAGCATAATCCCCATCCATCCATCACCATGTGCCACCTCAGAGTGTACGCCCCATCCATCCCGAACTATGGGGACTTTGATTCGTGCTAAGGCATGGTACGTAGGAAGCCTCCACGAGGTTCAAGTCCACCACCCGGTCATTCCAACCTCTTCACGTCGGTTCACCAACCATTATGGGCCACCTTAGAGAGTAGGACCAATCCATACACCACCATGGGCCGCCTCAGAGTGTAAGCCCCATCCATCCATCACCATGGGTTGCCTCATAGTGTAGGCCCCATCTATCCTGAACTGCAGGGACTTTGATCTGTGCTAAGGCATGGTACGTAGGAAGCCTTCACGAGGTTCAAGCCCCCCCCCCCCCCACTATGGTCCATCTCAGAGCATAAGCCCCATCCATATGGACCCCAGGTCCCTCATCACGTCGGTTCTCCGACCCCATATCCTTGGGCTGTCTCAGAACGTAAGCCCCAAATGCCCCGTCTCGCACGGCATTAAACTATATTTCACTGAACTACATGGACTTTGATTCCCCACCATGGGGATATGTAGGAATCTTCCATGAGGTCCAAGACCAACACCCATGTCTCATCCTGACCTATCCCTCGAGCCCACGCGCCTCACGAAGATCATGCCCTAAACTGAAGGTCTTACTCCCTCTAGGTCCCATCCATGCGTTCATTCTCATAGGTCGCCCTTTCAGGTGTCCCACCGTATCATCCTGAACTACGTGGACTTTGATTCTCTGCTACGGGTATATGTAAGAAAATTCCAAAATGTTCAAGCCCCTTTACTTCATCACCCATCCTGATTCTTACCAGGCCACCACATCCCAGTGGGATCATTCCACCTCATTCCACTCCACAGCATTCGGGAAGCCACCAATGTGTTGACCCCAACATTGGTGTTCCCTCTAGGGGGTTCTTCAATCTGATAAACTCTAGCCAGTGTTCCGATCTATCTGATCTGTCTCTTCTGGACGTTAAACTCGCGACATACCCTATGTTAAACATGGGAAGCAGAGGAAAACCTCAGATACATGCCTATGGCATACAATTTACCGCATTCTATGTGGGATGCCTCA